>JARHVA010001328.1:3125000-3602575 GCA_037957365.1 Torreya grandis
CGTCACTTGTTTTTGTGGACAACATGTTGATCATTTTGGTCCTGAAGGGCAAAATGATCTCTTCCTTTTTCAAAAAATATTCTGAGCATCCAAGTTCTTCAATTATTCAAGCATTTTCAGCTAAGGAACTCGCAGGTTCAACAGGGGGCTTTCACAAAGAAAAAAGTTCCAAACACTTAGGCATTTCAAGGATTGTTCAACATCGAGGTTCAATCAAAAGGTTCATCGATGGGGTTCAAAGAGTTAGAATGAACCATTGAACTCTGCTTTAAAGAGTTCAAAGGGTTCAACAAGTTTAAAAGAGTTAAATAATATGGAATGAATCACTAAACTGATGAACCATTGAACCTTTGAACTTAGAAAGGTTCAAAGTGGTTCAAAGGTTCAAAGGGGTTCAACGGTTCAACAAGTTCAATGAGTTCAAAGTTCAAGTGGAAGCTTTGAGAGAATGGTTCAACAAGTTCAATGAGTTTAAAAGTTCAAAGGGTTCAAAGTTTAAAGTTTAACTGAATGGTTCAAATGATTGGTTCAACGATAAGTTGAACTTATAAGAAGACTAAGTGAGCATGGCTCTTTGCAAAGCTTTGAACCACCGAACCATTCAACCACTTTGAATAGTTGAACCATTGATATTGTTGATTTTCAAAGATACAGACCTAGGAACAAACTCGACGACCAACTAAGGAAGTAGCTGAAGGAGGGAGTAGAAAGTGAGAAGATAGCCCCAGAGCTCAAATCACCAAGAAGAGACAAAGTGTAGCAAGGAAAGAGGGAATGATATAGAAAATTTAGAAATATTTGCAGGGGAGTTTTCCAGTAGGTGGAGCAGTCCACTAGGTGGATATCAGAGAGCGCAAACATACAATGGTGTGGCCTATTTTTCCTCATTAGAGTAAAGATGAGGGAACATATGTGTAGGTATCATAAAGAGGACCAGGCAGCCCATACTTTGGAGGAGACATTTGACATAATTAGAATGCCAAAGTCTAGGCTAGTAAACTGCTCCAGCATGGCCTCTGCACAGAACTTCCCTTGTCTAATGCATTCAATACATCATGGGCTATTTCATGAAAACAAGCGCCAAGTCTTTCTTTGAGCGTTATATATTGTAATCTCTCATTTTGGAGAAGGGAAATCTCTCTGTTATTTGAAGTGAAACTCTACCCAAATTGAAATGCATTCTTGAGACTTTGAGCTCAGATTGTTAATCATATTTTATCAATTGAATGAGAAAGCAAGTAACCTTTCAGACTTTGTGTTGAAATAGCTTATGTTATCTAGGAAATTGTTCTTATGTATTTTTCTTAAATACAGTCTTGTCCATTTAATCAAATAAGCAGAACAAGTGGAAATAATCTGGAAGGTGTCCTGAAGCCGATTGTGGAAGACTTAGTGCCATAATTGTCTTTAGTTTGTGTGTTTTGTGTTTCAGTGTAAAGGATATTAGAAAGACTTTGAGCTCCCATTATCCTTCGTAATCTTTCACTTTGTTGTAGTTGAGGTGGAGACTTTGTGCTACACTTCATTCTACTATGTACTTTGTCTTAAATTAGTAGGAGAAGCAACGAAAGACTGTGCTTTCGTGGGTTTCTTGTGGTTCCAATTACTACCCGAGAAGTCTTCATCTGGTTTTCTGAACATCATTTTTGAAAGAAGAGAAATGCCTTCAGTAATTACCCAAGATTTCTCCTTTGCTCTGCAAACATCATCTCTGAAAAAAGAGAGATGGATGGTGTTATCCCACCCCTGAGTGTATTTTCAGCTTATATTAGTTATAGTAGTTTACAGGGAGAGATTTATCTCATTTTGTTGTGGCAAAACTGCACATTTTGTCGTATAAATCTCCTTATGCTGAGGTTGATATACCTATTTTGCCATCAGTTAGCTAGTGACAAAATATTCACCCAGCAGTGATAGTCAATTTCAACTATTTTTTTAGGGTTTGAAGGTGTTTTCTTAGATTCTATGCAATTCCTTGCCTCTAGGGTCTCCAAAGGAAAAATTATTTATGATTTTTTTTGGGTTTTTAGAAAAAACTAGTGGGTCTTTTTTAGATTTTGCAGAGCAATATTAAATATGGTGTTTTCTTGCAAAATAAAATTGTCCTTTTGTGCACACCCAAGGGGGCTGAACTTTTGGTTGAAAGTTGAGTCTAACTTTTGCACAGCCAAAAATTTATGCAACGTGGAGATTTCCTTTGCAATCAAGAAATCAAACTCCCATAGCTTCCAGTCTACAACTCCATTTGAGGCACCATTTTTTTGAAATTATGAGTTTTTCCAAGCTCTACACATTGGTGCTATTCTCCAATCTTGTAAAATTAAACCTATGTAATTTCATGGGTGGTTGTATTTCATTATTTCTCTCTTACATAATCTGTGTTTGTAACTAAAATGTCACAATTGCACAAATTACTCTTATTTGTGGATGCATTTTTGGCTGAGTCCGACGTTCATCTTCTGATTGTGCATTATCACTTGTGCCACTGATTACACATATATGTTCAAGATAACACTATGAGGAAAGATTATTTGAAAGGAATAACCAGTCCACCCCAAGTCATAGACATAACAAAATAGCTAAAATCCTTGAATGCTCCATAGGATCTTTCCCCTCCTCTTACCTGGGTCTCCCTCTTGGGATGAAAGTTCCTGAAGCTTTTTGGGAAGGACTTATTAACAAATTTAGCAAGAAACTTGAAGGATGGAAAGGTAATTTTCTAAGTCAGGCAGGAAAGCTTACCCTCCTCAAAGCAAGTCTTCAAAGCATACCCACTTATGCTTTGAGTCTTTTCAGAATTCCCACCAAATTTGCAGAAGCTATTGAAAAAATTCAGAGAAACTTTCTTTGGACAGGTACTGAGGAGAAAAGGAGAATGCCTTTAATTGCATGGGATAACATTTGTAAACTTGTCAAGGAAGGAGGACTAGGAATAAGGAAAATTAGAAGTATGAACACAACTCTCTTAGCCAAGCAGGGATGGAGGGTTTATCAGGAAAACAAAGAATGGAGCAATATATGGAAGCATAAGTATTTATTCAAGGCAAAGTCCCTCTCTGATTTCCTTTATTACCCTGACGTCTCCCATCCATCTGCCATATGGGGGGCAGTTCAGGGTACTAAACAAGTTTTAGAAGAAGGAAGCTCTTGGAAAGTTGGCAACGGAAAAAAGGTGAAATTTTGGGAGGATGTTTGGTTAAAAGGAAAACCTTTGATAGATGAAATCCAAGATAAAGAAGCAATAGACTGATGTAAGCAAAGATTGGGAATAATGGTTAACCAATACTGGCAGAACAACTCTTGGGTGAACCTTACTGATCTTGATCAAGATTTCAAGAATATACAACTATCCCTAAATGCTATATCTCTCTACCCTAATCTTGAAGATAAGATTGTTTGGCATAATGAGCCTAGTGGACAATTTAAAGTTTCTTCCATTTTCACTTCAAAGGGAAATGGCAACAAACCTTTGTGGACGAAGGCCTGAATAAAGGGGCTCATCCCTAAAATCAAAATCTTCTTCTGGACCCTCCTCCAAAATAAAATCTTGACTCTGGACAATTTACAAAAAAGAGGAATATATATTATGAACAGGTGTATTCTTTGTAAGAAGGGCTTTGAAGATAGAGATCACTTGTTTGTGAACTGTTCTTTTACGCAGCAAGCTTGGAAAGAAATCCTCAATCTGTGGGGTATTGCTTGGATTCACCACAAAAATGTGGAACTATCTCTGAAAAGTTGGTATTGTCCCTCCAAGAATCCTGAAGTTATATTTTTATGGAAACTAACTCTTCCCCATATTTGGTGGGGAATATGGAAGGAAAGAAATAACCAAATTTTTAGAAGTAAAGAACTTCCCGGATGGGTGGTGGGGAAAAACATCATTAGAGTTATTAAGGAGAATTTTTCATTGCAAAGGAATCCAAACCCAACCTTTCAAGTGGATAATCCCTTAAGAACGGAAAATTCTAATGGTAAACCTGAAAATCCTAGACTAGGTGTTACTTGGAATGTCCCCCCTCAAGGGTGGATTAAAGGAAACTTTGATGGAGCTGCTAAAGGGAATCTGGGGAATGCAAGATGCGGAGGAGTCTTGAGAAACCATATGGGAAATGTAATCGATGCTGTTGCAATCCCCATTGGAAAGTCGAATTGTCATATTGTTGAAGCTTCTGTTGCCCTTCAAACCATCAAACTAGCTGTGGATTCAGGATATTCTAAATTATGGCTGGAAGGGGACTCCTTGAATATCATAAATATTCTAAACAATAAAAATTTTGTGTCATGGACTATAGAGGCTATGGTGATGGAGATGAAAACTTTAATCAAAAATTTTGAAAAAGTAACAATTACCCACACCTACCGTGAAGCTAACGGAGTTGCAGATTGGATAGCAAATTATGCAGTCCGAACAGGACACAAAGTGAGGTGGCAGGAAACATTAAAAAAGAATGTGGATCTTAGAGCACTCATTCATCATGACGCAATTCATGCAAAGGAGGTAAAGATTAGCTTGTAATAGAAAACTAATGAGTTGGAGGAGTGGCTTCGCGGAGAAAGGTTTACAATCATTAAAAAGGAATGCCCTCGAGAATGAGAAGCAGATCCTGAACGTGCCTAAAAAAAGGCGAGCTTTGAACCAAATTGGTAGCAGGTGGGATCATTGTATAGCTTACATTGATTGGGTATCAAAGGAAATCTGCATGGCTCGCGTAAGGAAAGGAGAACCAAGGAAGCAGGAACCCAAAAATTGCGAAGAGTGGAGAGTGAAACAAGATGTCTGGAAAATCCTACAGAGAGGGAAGGTTGTGAACTACATGGAAAGGCTCCATGGTTCAAAACCTCATATTACAATAGCTTTTTTCAAAAACTGGATTGATGATAGGGTCACTCTGCATGGCATCATAGTGAATCTAACAGAGGAATTTATAGCAGAGGTTACGGGGCTGCCTACGGAAGGAATAAAATTCTCCAAGTAAACTAGCATTTCAAATGAGGCCTTTTGCAAATTCCCTAAGACAGACGTTGAAGCGCAGAAGCTGGAAAATAATGGGGATTTCTTTGAATTGGAACAGATTAAGGGCATTTGGAGGGATGTCTTATGTTGTATTCGGGAGTACTTCATACTCGATGGAAGAAGCAAGAGAGTCCACAAATTCCACTTTGTATTCCTAAATCATTTCAGACACAAAGTGAGAATTTCCTTTCCCTTTTATCTGCGTTTCTCTTTGGTCCAAAGTTTATTCGCTCACAGGAAGAAGGAAATGCATCCTATTCTGCATGAAGGATTAATTCTGATAATTGAAGGCTACTGCAAGAATAAGGCCATGGTTATGAACCCTTATCTGGGGAAAAACAAGGATTCATGGAGTAACAAGAGTGAAATTGTTAAAGGGAAAGATAAAATCAAGCCCCCTAGTGTCAAGAATCAGAATGTTGACGAGGATATAGAGTGGGAGAGAACTGATAAGTCTGGGGAGGAAAGCTTGGAGGAAGAGGGAGGAATAGAAAGCAGGAATTCAAGTTCCAATGAGGAAGAAGAAGTTCAAGAGAAGAATGAGAAAGAAGGAGTCAACATAGAGGAGAAGTCTGAAAATAGTGAACATGACTCTAAGGAAAACCAGCAAGTGTTTGAGGATGATAAAGTCCTAGATGACCCTGTTGAGGACCCTGTTTCGATAAATGAGAGGGAAAACATAGTTCAGGCCAACAACCAAGAAATGGACTTGGGAGTTCAAGCTGAAACTAAGGAGCAAAATCAAAGAGGAAGAGAGGACCACATTGAAGAAGGTGGGAATAGTCCTAATAAGAACACAGAAGAGTGGAGTGATAAAAGGCAGAACGATGGAAGGCACACACCTATGAGATGGGTTAATTGCAAAGCAGAGGCTATCCTCCAACTCGATTCATGGATGTTTAAGGAGATAATGGATCTCAAAAGGAAAATGGAAATAATGGAAGACAACCAGAAGGCAGTTTGGAACAAAATCAATAACATGGAAAAACAGATGAGAGACATCCCCATCAAGCTCAAAGACTATGAGAACAACCTAAGAGAACTCATCAAGGAGAGCAGAATGAAAATGGAGGAAGTTACATCTAACATATGTGCTTCAGCTGTTAATATTGGAAAAAGAGCTAATGAGGAGATCAAATCCTTGGAGGGGCCTAGCAAGAGGACGAGACAGAGCTCAAGAAAGAAAGCTATGTAAGAGGGAGCCATGTCGGCGGCTACTGCCATTCAGGATACTGCTGTGAAAGGTAAGGAAGCAGTGAAAATGATTTTGGAATTGGAAGAATAGCCTGGTTCTTCTAGTTGGTTGTGTTATCTGGTCCTGTTTCTTGGTTTTTTGTAATCTTTTGACTATGGTGTAGCCAGGTCTATGTAAAACCTGGGTTATGACTTGTGATCTTTTCGGTGGTTTCAGGTCCATATAAAACCTGTTTATGTTACTTCTTTGTAGTAGGTTTTAGGTTTTGCCTGTGGTCGTAAATGCTTCATCTTTCTATCTTTGTTTCAGGGTTTCGGGGTCCCTTCAAAACCTGTTTTTACCTTAATCTAAAACACTATGAGGAAAGATTCATCTCCATTCCTTATTCTTAGAAGGACAAACTATGCTCAATGGTGTTTGTGCATGGAATGTTTTTTCACTCAATAAGACCTCTATCTATTTTTATATGGACAAGTTCCTACTCCCACTGACCCAATTTAGCTCAATGACTGACTCATTTCATGTGACATGGTGTATGGTTGCTTGTTGATGAATGTTTCCATGGATCTACACCACCATGTGGAGCAAATAAAATATCCTTGCACTATATGAGGCATTCTTTAGAATCTATTTGGAGACTATCCTTCTGAGATTGTAATCTCTCTTATTAATTTTGTGATGACACAATTCTATCATAAAGTGTTCTTTTCTTTATCAAGCCACCCCTATGGGATGAGTTTCTACTAAACCTAAGATGTCTTTTCATAGAAACCACTTTCTTTCTTGTATAGAATATTGCTCTTATAGAGCCTTCACAGATTTGTACTTCAAAGGATCATTATGTCTTCATTGATGAGATTGTCTCTATTATGATATGTGGCACCCCCACTTTTCTAGAGAGCATCGATGACTTGTCCTTTCTTATGGATTCACATTCTACATTTTTGAGGGTTATTGAGCCATGTTCTCCACTTCACATGAACATTTTTTAGACAAATGTTTTGTGTACTTCTTTTGACAGGTCTACTTTAGTGGCATTACTTTCAATCGTGTGCATGATCTTGCCAGACCTATGACACATTTCATATTTGGACCAATTTCAGAGATATACTACCTTTATATTCCATTGTGGAAAGGATAGATTTTAGAGCAGTTATTTTGTTCTTCCTTTGGCAAAGGGAAGAAATAATTTTTTTGGCCCTCTCCCCTCTCATAGTATATATGGGATGGGATGGGCATCAACTGGTAAGCTTGTGCCTATATATATATCTATCCCCTGACTGGTGGCCCTATCTA
Source organism: Torreya grandis (assembly GCA_037957365.1). NCBI lineage: Eukaryota > Viridiplantae > Streptophyta > Pinopsida > Cupressales > Taxaceae > Torreya > Torreya grandis. The sequence goes on from JARHVA010001328.1 coordinate 3,132,509, forward strand.
TATATCTAACCAAGAGCCTTGACAACCTACTCCTTTCAGATAGGTGAATGAGTGATGTAGACATACATTGATGTCAGCCTACTCCATTAGATTGAGGAACTCCCTTGGGTCTTGAATGACAGACCCATGCTTTGATCTATATTTATGCCAAAGGCAGACCCATACTTTGAGCACAAACCAAATTTTGACCCATCGTCCCTAGTATCATAGGTGACCAAATGGCCACCCCCTAATTACTAGATCAACCTACTATGATAATTTCATAAACACCTAGCAAGGATATTGTGGACAGATGAAGTATACCTATGTCCAAATCTGACAATACCATACCATGATAGTTATTTGATGTAGATGGACTTTCTTTAGTCTTCAAACAAAGGATCTCATCATTGACATTGTTCATATTCTAGGGAGCTTATAGTCCTTTCTCTCTATTTTTGGGAGGGCTTCTCTCTATTCTTTTGGGGAGATTTTATATGTACTTGGGTACCTCATCAGAACTTATTGTTGGGACCCAATTCTACTACCCACCTAAGCTACGCTTAAGGTGGGATGTTAGTGTAGGTTTTTATTCCATTTAATGCTTTTTTTGTACACATTATTTAGCTTGCTTAGGTGTTATTTTAGGTCATTAGGGAAGATAATCCCACATTCATGAGGATGTGAGGACATGTCTATCTTCCACCTATATATGTATCTTTCATAAAGTTATTTTGGCTAATGAACAATGATTTAATGAAGCTATTTGATTGTTCATGTTTGATTTTACTTCTATAATAGGTATCTCTTCTGCATAATTTCTTTTTGCATATTACAAAAAACTATGCTTCGTGTCTACTTAGACCTCGATTATGGCCAATTATGATAGTTTTAACTTTTTACTTGACTATTTTTCAACCAATGATTTTCATACAACAAAGTTAGAAAAGTTGTAAAAAAAATTATTTAGGAAATAAACCCACATTTTCCTAGAAAAATCCTCAAGAATCAACAAAAAATATAGAAATAAAGTGCTTCAAACATTGTTTAGGTTTTCATTGGACCATGTAAATATGCATGTACCAAGTCCAATACAACTTCTGCCCTCCATGATTTACTAATAGAAAATGGATTTCAAATTCGTTTACCTAACTAACATCTTGTGCAAACATTTTGACTTTCTTGAATGGATGGAAGTCCATTCACAATTTTAGTCTTGTTTAACAAATTCAAATATTGGTAACTAAGGTGACCATATCTTTCAAGCCCTTTCATGCCAAAGAGTAATAGTGTGTTCAATTGATGCTAATGCATGTTCTTTTACTGTCTTGGGATCCATAAGTTTATATAAACCTCTTTCCCCAATGCCCATATCAATTACCTTATCATTAAGTGTAGTTACTATGAATTTGTTTCCTTTGAGCTTTACAAGAAGACTTTTTTTTTGGTCATATCACTTATAGACAATAGGTTCTTAGTCATAGCAGGTATATATTTAACATAATAACATGTATTTCTAAAAACATTATTTAATGTAATAAGAACATCCCCAATACCTCTAACAAAATGAGCCCACAATCACCCAAGGAAGTATATACTTTACTACTATTATCCTTAATGAAAATCACATACAAATATTTGTGACACGTGTAGTGTCAAGATACACCCAAGTCGAAGCACCAAATGCATGACTTGATGGATTGGTTATGAGATGCTAAAAGGGCAAAGTCATTCGGTGTTTTCTCATAAGCTTCTTTTGCACTATAAGCATACCTAGACTTATTTTGTGTATTAGCCATATCTTGTTGTTGCTTATGATAATCTTTCTTGAAATGGCTAGGTTCCTTACAATAAAAACATTTCCATTTAAACTTCTCATAAGTACTTACATTGATTTTAGAGGTTTATTTTGCATAATTGCTTGTATTTCACTATTTTCCCTTACCCTTTGATCGTGTTGTGAACAAACTTTCTATAGAAACTGATGTTAAAGTAAAAGACTAATCTTGGCTCCTTTATTTCTACATGAAAAGTGTTGACTAATCCTCAAAATTTAGTGTTTGTGTCTCTGCAATGATATGAAGTGACAAAAAGGGAGTCATATGATGATGATAAATTCTATGGTACCAAAGCAATCAAATCTTGCTCATCTACATGTTTCTCAACTGATTTTAGTTGATCATAAATATTCTTTAACTGCAGCAAAAAATATGACATAAAGCCACCTTCCTAAATCTTAGTGGAAAATAACATATTTTTAAAATACAATACCTTTTCTACTTCTGAAGCTTGGTATTTACTAGTTAAAATTTTCCATAAATTTGAAGCTATAGTTGTATTTCTAACTTTTGGAACTAGAATGTCAGCAACAAGAAAGTTTTAACAATATCAAAGGTCTCTAAGACATCTATCATAGTTGTCAAGTTCATCATCTGACCTTGTTTTTTTGGCAAGTATAATTTGATTAATATTGCAATACTCACATATATTAAGTATCTTATGACTCCATAAACTAAAGTTTTTCCCTATTAGTTTTTTAGAACATGGTAACAACAAGTGTTGTAAACTAGTTATTTTCCCCTATTTTTATAGTAAAATAATTAATTAAAAAAAATATAAATACTTTTACAAAAAAAATCTTTTGCATGTAAATTCTACACTAAAATTGGATGATGCTATCAGTTTTCAGCTTCAAACTCTTTACTATTTATGAGAAATGAAATCAACCAATTTTGCTAAACTATCTAAAAGTCACATAAAAAATAAAATTTGACAATTTACAAACACTTTGGCAAAAGTTACTTTTGCATGCAGTTTAATATTTTATTGAGACAGTGTGGAAAATTTATGGGCTTCTACTCCTTGTATTATTATAGAATCAGAATCAATCGATCTCTTAGGCAAGTTTAGGGTTAATCAAATTGAAAAATACCTTGTTCATGTAAAGTTTATTTTTAAATTAAATAAGACTAATGAAGATCAATATTCTTTTGGGTTGTAACTTACTCCTAGAAAGCACGCCTTACCACTCAATGTCTTTTTCTTCTTATAAAACACCTCATGTCTTAAGGACAGATCTCCTACACAACTCCCAACATTGTACAAAAAACAATCAGTTTAAAGCAACAACAATAAATGAATCTACAATTGAAAATAATGCCACTCATAAGCAATGTGTTTCATTCTATGTTGTGGCATTTTTTACAACAAAGAAAACATCAAATGAAACATTTTATAACAGACTATGTCCTCCGTAGGGGAAAATACATCCTGTTCCCTTGGTGTCCTTCCTTAGGACAACAAAATAACAAACTATGTCCTCCTTAGATGATCAGGGTGTGTCCTCCTTAGAACGCCACACACTTTTTGCTTCTTGGAACATTCTCAATGAATAGAATGTTTCACCAGATACATAAAATGTTTCACTAGAGCCTAAACACCTCAAAAAATACACAAAACCCCTCAACACATGATGGTGTATCGCTTTTTTCATTACATCCTCCTCTTGATTGAATCCTTCTCTTAGATCATATTACCACATCAACAAGTGTTTACACTGCATGAAACACATACAATTCTTTCAATGTCCTCCTCAAAGCTACAACATGTCATCTCACATTGAATGCTTCTAAGAATGCCTCTTTGCCTCCATCCACTCTTTCACCTCCAGGCTTGACCAAGAATGGATTTAACCATGCAAGACTTTGGCTCCTTTCTCCCAGTCTTAGGATCTTGATGCTCTATAACATATAAAATAATTTAGAAAGCCATAAGCAATGATAGATTACAAAATAATGAGCCATATAAATAACTCAATACATGCTAATAACTAAGAAGATTAGTTCAATGAAGTAAACTAACCAGCAATTAATAAGCTTAATTAAACTTTGAAGAAAATATAGAATATCTCAACTACAACTAACAGAAAAACTTAATACGATAAGCTTGGTTATTTAACAAACTAATATAATATAGGACTTGGAAAGTATTGGGCACTATAGGGGTCTAAGTTTCACTGGCAGCATCCATGCAAGGTTTGAGCTCTTATTTCCTGACCTAATTGGAGATAAAGTAGACATGCAAATTTTCAGGGATGGTGACAAACACAACGAGTAAAGCAATATCAGAATAAGATAAATACCTCTTTTGCATAGTGTTTTGTCAATTCTAAATACAATAAGTGCAACATTAATCAACTCCTTTTCATTCATATTTTTATGGTGATTACCCTATTTTACATAATGTGAATATTCATCATTTTACATATGTAAAACAAAACCTTAGGGATGTTTACATTAGAAGCATGTGCATTCATAACATCTTTAGCTTTATGTATTATTTCATAAATGAATCTAGGAGTTAAATTTTTCTTTTTTAAAGATTTAGCAATACATTAATTAATGTTTTTATCATCTTTTTTTTTTAGATTTTACAATTTATTTTCTAAGAAAGAAATAGTACTCTCATCAATTTCGCTAATGTAAATTATGATGATAGTCAAGTAATGCACACACAAAGATGTAAGATTGAAACACCTTAACTTTAAAATTTGAAAATGGACGGGCCATAAAGAAAATAAGGTTTGTAAAAACCCTAGGTTGCATGTTCAAAAGAGTTGGAATTCAACATTTATGTTTACCTTAATGCTAGTTTTATACAAAATAATGAATAAAATAATTGCAATTAAATAGATATAAGCATACATGAATGAAATTACAAAATTTAGATCTATCTAATAGGTTGCATAGAGAAACAAGTCCAAGTTCCACAATGAAACCAAGCTAAATAATGTAAATGAAAAAGGGACAAAGAATGATCACACATGTTTGTTGTTATGGAAATCCGAGCCTCTAGATTGAATGCGTTGACTATATGTAACCTTCCCCTAAAAATCTAAAAAGTATTTTATGCTCCTAAAGAGACTCGTGCACTTTAGAGATGCGTTATGTACATATGTGACTATGATTATTCTATTTGGGTCATGTTTGTCTTCATCTGACGTGTCTTTTCTATTAGGGTTTCACATCTTGATTTCTTTGTCCCCAACGTGTTTTAACTTGCCTATTATACTTGTGTCTTCACTTTGTAGATATACTAGGCATAATGTGCATGATAGAAGAATCTTCTCCTTGACCTAGCTTGACACTTAAAAAACAAAAAAACATAACGGAGTTGAGGAACCACCAAGACAACATTACAAATTATATATTCTACACACTCAAAATTAGACCTCTACATAGTTCTTTAAGTGTGTGCATGGAATAACTTGAATGAGGGTTTTGAACCTCCTCTTTCATACAAGTGATAATGCAAATATTGTAGTCTAATACCATATTTTATCATGAAGGAAATAATGAGAGACCAAGATAGAATGACAATGTTACAAGTATGAAGGATTTGAAACTTGGCTGTAGACTTGAACTTTGATGTGACTTATCTTCAAGTATTTTCCTACGTTTTATGTGTATCTCTCTCATACTCTTATGGTTTGATAAGAATTTGTATATATAAACTAATATAAGATAACTTATGCACACTAATCGACTTTATAAACATAAAAATGTAAAGTTAATTGCACATGATCAATGACAAAGTGCAAATGATCCTTCATAGATAAAAAAGACAAACTTGTATAGTGTGTGGGTTTATCCCAAACAGACTTGCATAATACATGGGTCTGTCTTGAAGAAATATTAGGCTCTATTTTCGAGGCAAGGTTAGCTAATATGTAAGTAATAGTCTATAAGTGTAAATGGATACCATTTTAATAAGTGTTGAGTTAATTTTTAAGCTCAATGAACCACTTGTATACCTATGTGGGGTAGGCATTGTCATATAAACATGCTAAAATGTACTAGTTTGTCAAATATGGTAAACTAGGGTTAAGACATTAAGAACACCAAATTTAAGTGTTTACAAAGAGTTGGGTTCACCAAAATGCATGCATAAAATATGCCTACTTTTAATTAAACATCATAAATACATCAAATTATGATAAACAATTCTCAATTAGATAAATAATCAAACGTAGAGAGGAATAGGGGGATCTTAACTTATTTAGGAAGTGTCACAAGGGTTTTTAGTCATTTTTTATTTAGTTATCATAATATGACACTATTGACGCACACTTACCACCTATCACATCAGAATTTGAAATTACTACCATGACCATACCAATGCTCTTGATAGGCTACCAAGATTGTACAAATACTCATGGTCAAGGACTATTATTTGAAATACGATATTTTGGGTATGTTCATCTCCTTTTGCTATTTCACTTCATTGCCCTATTTTTATGCATTGTGACTCTTGTAGATCTGAAAAATGGATAAGGATTTATTAGGGGTTTGCAATAGGGTTCAGGTGGGTAGTTGGAACTAAATAACCCTTTAATAGTCATGCCCCGCAAATTGGAATAATGATGTTTGAAATTGAAAATACAAAACATAAATAAAATATGCCACACCTGTATCTATTATGTGTTCACTATGATGTGAACATGCTTGATAATCAAATGAGGTATCACATTTCTATATTTATAAATGATTGATTTCAAATTTAGGCCCTACTAGTGAAAAAAGTGGAAGGGTTGGATGAGTGCAACTTAATTAAGGAGGGACCAAAGCTCTTATGTCAGGGTCGTATAAATAGTCATGATAAGTGTTGAGTTTGTACAAATGATCATAACATCAAATGAGAAAAAGATCAAAATGAAAGATGGGTTTATAAGGTGATTCACACAAAGGGGAACAAGAGCCTCCAAAAGTCATCATAATGGGTCAATAATGCCAAATTAAGATCGATAATCCATGCTTAAATAAATATGACCAAAACATATAATATGAATGCAAAATAAAGGGTAAAGAACCATTTTTGAATGTCTTTAATGATAACCACATTAAAAATGAGCATTGATTGCCAATTGTATCTTATTTTATTTGGGACAATTCCATAGTTTTTTATTGGATTTAAACATGTTATATCTTCAAGCCCTGGTACAAGTAATTCCATGAAATATAAAAATACCCACTTGTGTAAAATTTATAATATTTTTCTTAAATATTGAAACAATTATAATTTATGAAGGAGAATTTCAACAACTCCTTACAATAAAAGCATGAAGTTTATTGGGGATATTAGGTAGGGGTCCCATGGTGGGGTTAGCTAATTATTTTTAAGGGGGTATTGTTGAGAAATTATAGTAGTCTTTTTCCTCCACGATTCTTTAAATTTTGTGCAATACATCCTACTGAGAAAAATTAACAACATTTTATTAGAATACTTTTTTTGGTTGATTGGATACAAACACACAGTTGACAACCAAAAAAATAGGAGCAACAATGCAAATATTTAGTACTTAACTGCTTCTCAAACCTCAAAAAATTCTTCCTAAACAATAGATGCTTGTAATGATATTACTTAACCAAATAAGCAAAATAACATCAATAGATCACAATGATATGGAAATATAGCAGAAAATATGAATAATAGATAAGCCACTTCAAGGGGCAACCTCCCAAATGCTTGTAATAAGAAATGAATACTCCAACATGATGATGAACAACTAACCCTACCTCTTATTTATAGTCATTTGGTAGACTATAAATATTTGTGCATATATAAATGTAAAATAATATGCAAAAGGGTTATGCAAGCCACAAGTCGGCTACATATATCCCTAGACATGTCAACAGTTAAGGGCATAGCATGCCCCTTCCCTTCAAAATAATGTTGTCCTCAATGTTTAATCAATCCTAGATGTTGTTGCATGAAGGCTTCATCCTCCTAGGTAGCATCTTCAATAGGCAAATTCTTTCATTTGATCAGATACTCTATAATCACTTTAGACCATAACTTCTTAGTTCACATTTGAAGGACCGTTTCATGATCAAGATTAACCATGTTAGGTTGTGGAGCTAAAAGCTTCACTGATGCAGACATGGAGGAGGTTGCAGGGGAGTTGCTGAATGTCAGAGACACCGGCGTCGGTCAGGCCAACCGGCGTCGGTCAGGCCAACCGACGTCAGCAGGATAGGGCAGGAGATCAACCGACGTCGGTCAGAGATCGGCCGACGTCGGCGACCCCCAGGCGGACAGGGACCGGCGTCGGTCACCTGTGTGGTTCAACTGCGAGTTAATTACAGGCAGTTGGTTGATGAACCAAGAGTTTGCATGCTTAGTGCTAATTATAGACTAAGAGCTGCGGATCTAATTATTGTACTGAGTGTCTAATTATTGTTTAGATGAGTTCTATATATTAGACTCATGGTTGTATTGTAAATTAGTGCTAGGGAGTAAGAGAGCATAATTATAAGCTCCTTCTGTGTGTGAGGTAGAGCAATGGTGCGTTCCTCCTAGTGCCGCAGTACCAGGTGTGTTGGTGCTGGATTGGAGAGCCAGTTGGGTTCTTCAGGAGTGTAGGATCTTGGTCACAGGTGCATGGCCTATATAGGAGATCTACATGGTAAGTAAGATCGTTGATCTGCAGGTGTATGTGTATGTATGATCCAGGTTTGCAGGTGTGCAGAACCAGATTGATTTGCAGGTGTGCAAGATCAAGGAGGATAGCAACACAACAGGGAGCAGGGTCAGGCAGGATCTACTTGAAGTACAGGTGTGTACTTGTGGAGTGCATGGAGCACTTGTGGTGTGCGTGGAGCACAAGTATAAGGTGAACACCAACTCTGTGTTTGAGTTGGGTGTTGGGACCTAGGAGAGAGAGCTTTGAGGGAAGATTTACTATTTATCATCTAGAGGTGTGTGAGCCTTAGAGGTGTGTAAGGAAGAAAAACTGTGGCAGTCTTCTTTGTTGTATTTCCTTCTGTAAGAGTTATTAATACATGTGGTGTATTGTCTCTCATATGCTGTGTTATTCTGAATTCTAGTTACTTGGTGAATCTGGTTTATTTCCGCATATTAAGTTGCTTGGTATTTGGTAATCAATTGTATGCTTTCGGTGTTTCGCATCCTGACAAGTGGTATCAGAGCCTTGGTTGTAGGTTCTTAGCTTGATACTGACAAGTGGTATCAGAGCTAAGGTTGCAGGAAGCAGGGTTGTGTTTGGTTACAGGGCACTCTCAGTGGTTTCTGATCGAGTGGGAGTAGAGCAACGGCAGATCATAGTAAGCTAAGGATGGAGGAGTTGAAAAGCACAGATGGTCACCTAAGGTCCGATGGAAAGAAAGAGCCGGTAAAAGCAGATTGTTGGTTGGTAGCAGATCAGCATGAAGAAACTGAAGAAGCTGATGTTGCAGGTGTTGTTGCACAGGATGCTCTGGGAGGTTTCTTGGATAAAGTTGAATCTTGGTTAAAAGATTCGGTTGCCTCTTTCCATGCAGCCCCAGGTAGAGGAGCTGGTGAGCCTTGCCAAAGGATTGGCAAAGGGGAAGTGAAGCTGAAATTGCAGGCAGCCAACACACAGGGGTTGATGAAGGTCATGGAGGTCTCAAGTTTGGAGATATGGCTAATTTCTTCAGAAAGATTGGGTGATGAGAGATGCACAAAAACTCTCACAGCGGTAGCACTTGAATTAGCTGGTGGTAAGAAAATAGGTACTCTTTATCTACTTGTTTATATTACTGATTCTTCTTCTGTTGCGGAGACGTGGCTTCGTAGGCTTGGTCACATGAGCAAGAAGGAGATGCATGTTCTTAGGCGGAAGATGGATATATTTGACAGGCTTAAGAACTGGAAAGCCTTGGTGTTTATGGAGGAGATGGCGGACAGAGTTCAGTGGATGAGGCTGGATACATCTGAGCAGGGTAGTTTGGACATGGGTTTTGATTCAAAAGGGCTCGCGGGTAAAAATTCATCACTCACAGGCAAACACAGATACCGATGTCAGTCAGGAGGAACCGGCGTCGAACAGACAGGTGCCGATGTCGGTCATGTGCAGACCGAAGCCGACAGTGTCGGGCAGAGTAAGACCGACGTCGGTCAGGGGGACCGACGTCGACAGTAGGTAAGACCGATGTCGGTCAGAGGACCGACGTCGGCAGAAGGGACACCAGCGGTTGCAAGTTGGTAGTCAGGGACAGGCGCATGGGAACCGACGACGGTCGGATGCAGACTGTGGGGTGGCCGAAGTCGGTCACTGTAACAAATTTTGGGTGGACAGCATGTTGTCAAGGAGTCTCAAACACCCATACGGAGGACTGAAGATGTAAGTAGGCCCTCAAATTCGTGTTCCTCTTCTTTATACTTGTTGCTGATTGTAGAGCAGGAAGGATCCAGGAAACAGGTGGGAGCATGGCAGGGATATGATGCAGAACCAAACAGGAGCTTTGGTAGGATTGTCAGCGGGATGAAAGCACAGAGACGAATGGATGCCTTAGTAGAAGAATAGAGAGAACGGATATGTGAGACGGAAGACCAGGTCTTATGGTCTTGAGGAGCTGCAGGACAGTGGTACAGGTTTTGACAGGTGGAGGACGAAGCACGGCTTCAGTCAATGTCAGGGTAACTACTGTGGTTTTGTCTTACCAGGTGGATGATGAGTCATGACATCATTCTGTTGCTGTATGTGGATAGTATTCTAGCTAGCAGGGGTGTACATACAGGGTTTTGCTGAGCTAAGGGTAAGATTAGTTCAGTGGCATGTCAGGAGGAGTTTGGAGCAATGGAATTCTTTGACATGGGAGGCATGGAGATCACAGGTAGATTTTGTCTCCAGTAGGAGCTGATGTGAATCAGGTGTTGGCGAGGTTCAGGATGGAGAGCCAGAGCACACTAAGGGCTGGACAGGTACAGTGTCCGAAATCACATGAGGTCTGGTATAGACCTGAGTATTCCCATGCAGTGGGAGCTATCAGAGAGTTAGGAGCCAATTCAGGGAAGTGAGTTCTCAGGGATTTGAGAGGGACCAGCAGCAGGGATTCTGCTATGCAGGGTCAGGACTTCACTACATGAGATTGTAGGTTCGGATGTGGCAGAGTACTCGGATGACAGGAGGTACACCACAGGATGTGTGGTGGGTTGTCTTCAAGATTGAGCTTGAAGAGGGATACAAACCAGGAAACAGATTAGACGGGATACAGGTACAGGTACAGTGCAGCTGTTTATCTCCAAGTGGGAGATTGTTAGGTTGTGGAGCTAAAAGCTTCACTGATGCAGACATAGAGGAGGTTGCAGGGGAGTTGCTGAATGTCAGAGACACCGGCATCGGTCAGGCCAACTGACGTCGGCAGGATAGGGTAGGAGATCAACCGATGTCGGTCAGAGATCGATCGACGTCGGTGACCCCCAGGCAGACAGGGACCGGCGTCGGTCACCTGTGTGGTTCAACTGCGAGTTAATTACGGGCAGTTGGTTGATGAACCAAGAGTTTGCATGCTTAGTGCTAATTATAGACTAAGAGCTGCGGATCTAATTATTGTACTGAGTGTCTAATTATTGTTTAGATGAGTTCTATATATTAGACTCATGGTTGTATTGTAAATTAGTGCTAGGGAGTAAGAGAGCATAATTATAAGCTCCTTTTGTGTGTGAGGTAGAGCAATGGTGCGTTCCTCCTAGTGCCGCAGTACCAGGTGTGTTGGTGCTGGATTGGAGAGCCAGTTGGGTTCTTCAGGAGTGTAGGATCTTGGTCACAGGTGCATGGCCTATATAGGAGATCTACATGGTAAGTAAGATCGTTGATCTGCAGGTGTATGTGTATGTATGATCCAGGTTTGCAGGTGTGCAGAACCAGATTGATTTGCAGGTGTGCAAGATCAAGGAGGACAGCAACACAATAGGGAGCAGGGTCAGACAGGATCTACTTGAAGTACAGGTGTGTACTTGTGGAGTGCGTAGAGCACTTGTGGTGTGCGTGGAGCACAGGTATAAGTTGAACACCAACTCTGTGTTTGAGTTGGGTGTTGGGACCTAGGAGAGAGAGCTTTGAGGGAAGATTTACTGTTTATCATCTAGAGGTGTGTGAGCCCTAGAGGTGTGTAAGGAAGAAGAAATGTGGCAGTCTTCTTTGTTGTATTTCCTTCTGTAAGAGTTATTAATACATGTGGTGTATTGTCTCTCATATGCTGTGTTATTCTGAATTCTAGTTACTTGGTGAATCTGGTTTATTTTCGCATATTAAGTTGCTTGGTATTTGGTAATCAATTGTATGCTTCCGGTATTTCGCATCTTGACAAGTGGTATCAGAGCCTTGGTTGTAGGTTCTTAGCTTGATACTGACAAGTGGTATCAGAGCTAAGGTTGCAGGAAGCAGGGTTGTGTTTGGTTACAGGGCACTCTCAGTGGTTTCTGATCGAGTGGGAGTAGAGCAACGGCAGATCATAGTAAGCTAAGGATGGAGGAGTTGAAAAGCACAGATGGTCACCTAAGGTCTGATGGAAAGAAAGAGCCGGTAAAAGCAGATTGTTGGTTGGTAGCAGATCAGCATGAAGAAACTGAAGAAGCCGATGTTGCAGGTGTTGTTGCACAGGATGCTCTGGGAGGTTTCTTGGATAAAGTTGAATCTTGGTTAAAAGATTCGATTGCCTCTTTTCATGCAGCCCCAGGTAGAGGAGCTGGTGAGCCTTGCCAAAGGATTGGCAAAGGGGAAGTGAAGCTGAAATTGCAGGCGGCCAACACACAGGGGTTGATGAAGGTCATGCAGGTCCCAGGTTTGGAGATATGGCTAATTTCTTCAGAAAGATTGGGTGATGAGAGATGCACAAAAACTCTCACAGCGGTAGCACTTGAATTAGCTGGTGATAAGAAAATAGGTACTCTTTATCTACTTGTTTATATTACTGATTCTTCTTCTGTTGCAGAGACGTGGCTTCGTAGGCTTGGTCACATGAGCAGGAAGGAGATGCATGTTCTTAGGCGAAAGACAGATATATTTGACAGGCTTAAGAACTGGAAAGCCTTGGTGTTTATGGAGGAGATGGCAAACAGAGTTCAGTGGATGAGGCTGGATACATCTGAGCAGGGCAGTTTGGACATGGGTTTTGATTCAAAAGGGCTCGCGGGTAAAAAGTCATCACTCACAGGTGAACACTGATACCGATGTCGGTCAGGAGGAACCGGCGTTGAACAGACAGGTGCCGATGTCGGTCATGTGCAGACCGAAGCCAGCAGTGTCGGGCAGAGTAAGACCGACGTCGGTCGGGGGGACCGACGTCGGTAGTAGGTAAGATCGATGTCGGTCAGAGGACCGACGTCGGCAGAAGGGACACCAGCGGTTGCAGGTTGGTAGTCAGGGACAGGCGCATGGAAACTGACGTCGGTCGGATGCAGACTGTGGGGTGGCCGAGGTCGGTCACTGTAACGAATTTTGGGTGGACAGCATGTTGTCAAGGAGTCTCAAACACCCATATGGAGGACTGAAGATGTAAGTAGGCCCTCAAATTTGTGTTCCTCTTCTTTATACTTGTTGCTGATTGTAGAGTAGGAAAGATCCAGGAAACAGGTGGGAGCATGGCAGGGATATGATGCAGAACCAAACAGGAGCTTTGGTAGGATTGCCAGCGGGATGAAAGCACAGAGACGAATGGATGCCTTAGTAGAAGAATAGAGAGAACAGATATGTGAGACGGAAGACCAGGTCTTATGGTCTTGAGGAGCTGCAGGACAGTGGTACAGGTTTTGACAGGTGGAGGACGTAGCACGACTTCAGTCAATGTCAGGGTAACTACTGTGGTTTTGTCTTACCAAGTGGATGTTGAGTCATGACATCATTCTGTTGCTGTATGTGGATAGTATGCTAGCTAGCAGGGGTGTACATACAGGGTTTTGCTGAGCTAAGGGTAAGATTAGTTCAGTGGCATGTCAGGAGGAGTTTGGAGCAGTGGAATTCTTTGACATGGGAGGCATGGAGATCACAGGTAGATTTTGTCTCCAGTGGGAGCTGATGTGAATCAGGTGTTGGCGAGGTTCAGGATGGAGAGCCGGAGCACACTAAGGGCTGGACAGGTACAGTGTCCGAAATCACATGAGGTCTGGTATAGACCTGAGTATTCCCATGCAGTGGGAGCTGTTAGAGAGTTAGGAGCCAATTCGAGGAAGTGAGTTCTCTGGGATTTGAGAGGGACCAGCAGCAGGGATTCTGCTATGCAGGGTCAGGACTTCACTACATGAGATTGTAGGTTCAGATGTGGCAGAGTACTCGGATGACAGGAGGTACACCACAGGATGTGTGGTGGGTTGTCTTCAAGATTGAGCTTGAAGAGGGATACAAATCAGGAAACAGATTAGACGGGATACAAGTACAGGTACAGTGCAGCTGTTTATCTCCAAGTGGGAGATTGTTAGGTTGTGGAGCTAAAAGCTTCACTGATGCAGACACGGAGGAGGTTGCAGGGGAGTTGTTGAATGTCAGAGACACCGGCGTCGGTCAGGCCAACTGACGTCGGCAGGTTAGGGCAGGAGATCAACCGACGTCGGTCAGAGATCGACTGACGTCGGTGACCCCCAGGCGGACAGGGACCGGCGTCGGTCACCTGTGTGGTTCAACTGCGAGTTAATTACGGGCAGTTGGTTGACGAACCAAGAGTTTGCATGCTTAGTGCTAATTATAGACTAAGAGCTGTGGATCTAATTATTGTACTGAGTGTCTAATTATTGTTTGGATGAGTTCTATATATTAGACTCATGGTTGTATTGTAAATTAGTGCTAGGGAGTAAGAGAGCATAATTATAAGCTCCTTCTGTGTGTGAGGTAGAGCAATGGTGCGTTCCTCCTAGTGCCGCAGTACCAGGTGTGTTGGTGCTGGATTGGAGAGCCAGTTGGGTTCTTCAGGAGTGTAGGATCTTGGTCACAGGTGCATGGCCTATATAGGAGATCTACATGGTAAGTAAGATCGTTGATCTGCAGGTGTATGTGTATGTATGATCCAGGTTTGCAGGTGTGCAGAACCAGATTGATTTGCATGTGTGCAAGATCAAGGAGGACAGCAACACAACAGGGAACAGGGTCAGGCAGGATCTACTTGAAGTACAGGTGTGTACTTGTGGAGTGCATGGAGCACTTGTGGTGTGCGTGGAGCACAGGTATAAGGTGAACACCAACTCTGTGTTTGAGTTGGGTGTTGGGACCTAGGAGAGAGAGCTTTGAGGGAAGATTTACTGTTTATCATCTGGAGGTGTGTGAGCCCTAGAGGTGTGTAAGGAAGAAGAACTGTGGCAGTCTTCTTTGTTGTATTTCCTTCTGTAAGAGTTATTAATACATGTGGTGTATTGTCTCTCATATGCTGTGTTATTCTGAATTATAGTTACTTGGTGAATCTGGTTTATTTCCGCATATTAAGTTGCTTGGTATTTGGTAATCAATTGTATGCTTCCGGTGTTTCGCATCCTGACAAACCAAATGTTCATTTAATATTTGTTGTAGATCATGATGGGTAGACTCCTTAGTTTGTTGAACATGAATGGAAAACAAGTGTGCCACAAATCCTTCAGCACCCTTTTTGAGCATCTTGGTCATTTGATGTGAACTAACAACTTGTGGAGATTTAGCTCTTAATCTCCACAGTTCCACTAGCTTGCCTTTAGAATGAAAGTGGATGAACAATTCTTAGAAATTCATCTCAATAGTGCCCAATGTGGTGAGCCATTGTACTCCCAAAACAATGTCAGTCCCGCCTATAGGAATAAAAAATATAAGAGAATCTAGTAGATAGTCCCCCATTGCTAACTTAATATTGTGACATTTTCTAGAACATTTAACTGTACCACCATTTGCAATCATGACCTAAAATTTTGGGGTTAGGTAGATGAAACAATTCAACCAAGCAACTAACTTAATGTCAATGAAATTGTGTATACTTCCTACATCAATCAACACCGTGACCTTTTGTTTAAGAAGGAAACCCACCACCTTAAGAGTCTAAAGATTAGAAATACCTGCAAGGGCATGGCAGGAGATAGTAGCTTGAGAATCTACAACTTCCTCCTCAGGTCCTTTAAAACCCTCACCATATACCTCCTCATATTATTCATCCTCGTTGGGCCCTTTAATGTAAAATAACTTCTTTTCAGCACAGTGATGACCTTTTCTCCTTTTATTGTCACAACCATAACATAAACCTTTGGCATGCTTCTCCTCAATTTGTTGTAGTGTCAATCTGGCAGGTTGAGGTAGTGATGGAGTTGGGGAGGTGTGTTCCTGGCTAGTAGTGAAAGGACAATGTTTTCTCTTTTCTTTTTCCTCTGTTAAGCGTGCCCTTTTTATAGCTTCAGATATAGTTGTGGGGTTAATCATGTGATCCGCCAATTGAATACTATCTTTTAGTCAACCCAAAAAAAGGTCAACCATATTTTCCTCAGTGATGTCCTCCATGCATAAGGATAGATTCTGAAACTGATGAATATAATCCTTCACTATTCTTATTTGTTTTAGCTTGGCTAACTGATTGAAGTAGTTTTCAAAAATATTATCCCGATAGTGAGACATCAATTCATTAGAGAATACTGAACATGTAACAGGATCATCAATCTTCTTCTTTTAAGCACACAACCAATGATACCAAATGAATGGCTCGGGTTCTAGATATAGAGATGACATTACCACCTTTTGAGAGTTAAGAGTTTGGTGTAGATCAAATAGATTTTCAATTTGAGTGATCCAAGTGAGTGGATCCTTACCATCAAACTTGTGCAAGTCCACTTTTGGCAATCATTAGTTTCACCCCTGTATTGGCAGTGTTAGTGTTGAGAGGACTATAATGAAAAAGTGGAGGGTTGTTGAGTGGAAAATAAGATGAAATTGTAACCAGTTATATTGTGATTTGTTGCAACTGATTACTGATGCCATTAAACTCCCCTTGCATTATTGACATTTGAGTTTGGCCTTGGACATCCTTCTACATTAGGCCATGTAGATTTGATTGAATTTGAGAAATTATCTCCTAAGACATCATATCAGAGGTTTTAGACTCCATGTCATCCCCTAAAGGAGTTTTAGGGGTGTCTTGCCCTTTCCCTTGTCTGTGAATGTTAGGACCAACCATAAGAAGGCTTGATGGTGAACCTTATTTTGCCCTGTTGACCCATCTTTGACCACATTTTTTTGAAAAATATGTCAGCCTCAAACCACAAATTTCAAAGAATAGACTTGCACTATTTTTTCCAATCTTTACAAAACTGTAAATAAATTTGAAAAATTCTACAAATTGCGAGTTATGGAGTGAATTTATGAAAAACCCTAAAATGGTGATAAATATCGAAAAATAGATCCATATGAGCTAGAATTTTAATGGAAACTTACTTGAATGATTTCTCACATCTAGTTAAAAAATTGCAGAGAAATTCACAACTATTTATGAGATATAGCCAAATTCCAAGATCTAGGGTTTTGGACCTAATTATGGCCCAAATCGACGCTTTGATACCACTTGTAATGATTTTACTTAACCAAATAAGTAGAATAACAACAACAGATCACAATGATATGGAAAAATAATAGAAAACATGAATATTAGATAAGCCACTTTGAGGGGGCAACCTCCTAAAAGCTTGAAATAAGAAATGGATACTCTGATATGATGATGAACGACTAACCCTACCTCCTATTTATAGTCTACCAAGGCCATGGACAACCCATAGGCCGACCTACTAAGCATATGAGTGCATAGAGAAATGCAAAATAATATGCAAAAGGGTTATGCAAGCCACAGGTCGACTACATATATCCCTAGACATGCCAACAATTAAAAGCGTAATGATGCTCCTTATTTTAAAACACAAATATTTTGTAAGTAGTTTTTAAACTTGTGATGATGCATGGTACTGCTCTACCCAAAATTATAGAGGCAATAGCCCCAATATGGGACCCCTATGTTACTATTGTTTTTTGTAAGAACCCTTTGTTAATAATTAACACATTATATTTCATATAATTTTGTCGATATTTTCTTTTTAAAACAATTTAAATAAAAAATTATAAATAAATAAATAAATACTTTAGCAAATCAAACATCAATTTTTCATAAGACCTTATGACATTATAAAGAACTCATAAAATTTATCTGGGATTCCCCTTCCATGGGCCCTTAATACATGTAGATACACTCTA
Organism: Torreya grandis; assembly: GCA_037957365.1. Taxonomy (NCBI): domain Eukaryota; kingdom Viridiplantae; phylum Streptophyta; class Pinopsida; order Cupressales; family Taxaceae; genus Torreya; species Torreya grandis. Next base: position 3,150,486 of record JARHVA010001328.1, read on the forward strand.
AGTGATCCTAGCGAAAAAAGGAGTTTCAGTCAGAAAAAAATCAAAATGTCAATTCAACACCTACGAAACTTAACAGGTCCAATGTTTTCTTTTGATTTACAATTTGTAACTACCAATAATCGCATACCAACCAAGCAACTACTTTGAACTTAATAGCCTTTTAATAGTCATCCCTTATAAATTAGAATAACGATGTCTGAAATTGAAAATGCAGAACATAAATAAAATATGCCACACCTATATCTAATATGCGCTCACTGTAATATGAATGTGTTTGATAATCAAATGAGGTATCACACTTTTATGTTTATAAACAATTGATTTCACATTTTGACACTATTGGCACACATGTTGACTTACAACATATAGGGGAGAAAATTGTAGAAGGGCTGGATGAGTACACCTTAACTTAGGAGGGACCAAAGCTCCTATGCCAAGATTATACAGACCATCATGTTAAGTGTCGAGTTTGTACAAACAGTCCCAACATGGGACCAAAAAAAGATCAAAATGAAAGATGGGTTTATAGGGTACACACAAAGGGAAATGAGAGCCTTTGGAAGTCATCATAATGGTTCAATATCACCACATTTAGACCAATAATCCATATTGAAATAAATATGACCAACACATAATATAATACAAAATAAAGGGTAAGGAGCCATTTTTGAACGTCTTTAACGCCAACCATGTTAAAAATGAGCACCATTTAGCAATTGTATTTTATTTTATTTGGGATAATCCTGTAATTTTTTATTAGATTTAAACACGTTACAACTTCAAGCCCCTCAGACAATAAAGGGGTGGCCTTGTGAAAGGGGCAATTGTTATTTTGATGGCACAAGCAATTCCATGAAATATAAAAAAAGGTGCTTGTGTAAAATTTATAATATTTTTCTTAAATATACATGCATATATAATTTATGAAGAAAAATTCCAGCTACTCCTTATAATAAAAACATGATGTTTGTTGGGGCTATTAGGTAGGGGTTGCATGGTGGGGCTAGTGAATTATTTTTAAAGGGGTATTGTTGAGAAATTACAGTAGTCATTTCCTCCATGATTCTTTAAATTTTGTGCAATACATGTTTGCTGAGAAAAAATGGAAGCATTTCACTAGAATACCTTTGTTTGAAAAAAAAAGAATAAATTTGATTGGATACAAACATATAGTTGACAACCAAAAAAATAGGGGCAAACATGCAAATCTTCAATGCCCTAGTGCTTCCCACCCCTCAAACACTTTTTCATAAACAATAGTTGCTCCTTATTTTAAGTTGTCAATATTTTGTAAACAATTTTAAAAATTGTGATGATGTATGAGACCTCTCTACCAAAATTATAGATGCAGTAGCCCCCAACATGGGACCCTTTTGTTACTATTTTTTAATAATGTTTATCAATAAATGATACATTATATTTCATATAGTTTAGTATTGGAATGGCTCATATTATATTAAAAAATCAAAATATAATATAGAAGGTTACATAGTTACGTGGCTGGTCAAATCATGGCCCAAACTCCACGTTGGACAAAGAAACTGACTCAAAACATTAGCAAACTACTAGACAAAACATGACAAGAACAACTATAAATAACTAGAAAGATAATCAAGCACATGCCATTACCCCAGGAGGCACAGGCAGAGGGTCATCCTTAGGAAGCACCGACCAGGCAGTCAATTCCACGTTTGGAATCTCCAAAGCAGTCCAATCACTTAGGGGGTCATCATGTATAGTGATCAACCAACCATCAGTGGGCTGAGCAGGAACAACAACACTCGTCAGAGACCGTTGAGCAGGACCAACACCAGATTTTTGAAAAGTACTCCAACCACCCCCTAGGGGAGGGTGAGGCAAAAAGTGGCCCTTGTTGTGGGACCAACTTCTGCTATGATGTCTCTTGGGAGGAGGTGGTGGGGGCTCGCGAGGTGGGCCATTTGGTAGAACTCTGCTCATAGTGCACGGGGCACTCCCCTAGTGGTCGAGGAGCTCTTGCAAGTGGCAGAGGTCCAACACCATCTTCTCCACCTGAGTATGGATCTGCAAGTAAACAAAATAAATAATAACAACCTTTTCATTAACAAAGAACGAAATTCCACAGTCCTCATGATTAGAAATAACATTATTTTTGGCTTTCTAAAGTTGAAAGAGGATGATAACACGAAAAAACTGCAACAAAAAATCAATAGGAGCTAGCCAGTGTGAATAATCCCCCAAAAGCGCATGTCACCAAGGAAAGGGCTTAGGATGAAAGGGTTGAAATAAGGAGTGGATCTAACGCCAAGCATGATTGAGCTTTATGACAAACCAAAACATATGTGTGAAAGATTCAGTTCGCTTGCAAGCTGGACATAAGGGCTAGGGAATGCGGAGGTGAAGCAGTCTCTCATTGAGGGGAGTCCTTGATAGATTAAACACCAAAGAAAATGAGCCAATTTGGGCTCCAAACCAAGGTGCCACACACGTTCCAAACAGGCGAGCCAAGCCTTGAGACAGGATTGAAGGCCCTATCATCTGTTGAGCTTGTCGAGAGTTGGGGAGAAGGGACTCATCCCCTGATACAAAAGACTAGGAGAGTAGGGTTTAAAATGCGTATCGTTGTTCCACCTCTAGTCTTTCCACCATACCCGAAGATACTGAAGGCCAAGTTTATGGAGCATAACATCAAGAAGTAATTCTTGAATGCAAAGGATGGAAGGTAAGTCAACATTATTTAATTGAAATTTGCTTTTCAAATTAGGGCAGGGGATCCAATCTCTGGAATTAACCAAATCACGAATAGTGCAAATTCCTTGACAGAACAATTACAATGCTTTAATTCCAGGGAATTCAACCAGGGGAATAGAAGAACTAGGGAGAATAGGATACCACTGTAAACTATGATCATTAAAAGATAACTCTGTGCGAAAGTCATCCCCTACGCATTTCAAGTGGGGTTTGACTGCTTCGAAAGCCTTCCATATATTTTTGACCACAAAGGAACTTGTAATCTTGATTAGCACAGTAGTGATGATAAGGTATTGAAAGCCAATATTCTACCAACTAGTTTTGCCATATGAGAACTTGAAGAGATGCAATGGCAAAGGAGGATTTTTCAAGACTCATTTCCTTTAATGCCCCGAACAACCCATTTAGCACACAAGGCCATACTTTGCCGATAAGTGTTAATTATGCCCATGCCACCTTTGTCACAAGGAAAATAATAAATATCCCAAGCCCCCTGATGAAAACACCAAGCCTTATTAGAATTGGCCTAGAGTAAATCACGAAGAAGCTTGGCTAGATTATCATAAAAGGCTTAGAAGGGGGCCCAGTGAGAGGAGTAGTAGACATGAGTGGCCACCAAAATCTTGGTGAAAATCTAGAACTTCCCTGCCAGAGAGAGGGGTTTAGTGATCCAATATTCAATTTTCATTTCAATTCTATTAAAGACATCCTCTCAAAGTTAAGAAAGTGAGCTGTAAAAAACGAAGAAAATGCCGAAGAACTTGAATTGTTCCCCCAAGCAATCCACAACCAATCAAACTTTTTAAACCACTCAAGCACTAGTCATATAATTTTGTTGATAATACTTTGTAAAACAATTTAAATAAAAACATCGTAAAAAAAAATAATTTCTTTTTATAGCAAATCAAAGATCAATTTTCTCGGGGACGCCCCTTCCATGGAACCTGAATACATGTAAATACACAATAAGTGATCTCAGCGAAAAAAATGGAGTTTCAGTCGGAAAAAAAATCAAAATGTCAATTCAACACCTACGAAACTTAACAGGTCAAACGTTTTCTTTTAAATTGCAATTTGCACCTACCCACAACCGCACACCAACCGCACCGAAGGATCCTCCTCACCAAATCCATAAATATCACTTTTCCCCACAGTGGAAGGGAAGGAGCTGCCAAACCCACTCCAAATATCACGTGTATGGGCCTGTAAATTGTTCTATTATTATCACTGGCAGCCGGTGTCACACAGCAGAAATTCATTGGAGATCCGTGAGAGATAAAGAGGAAGAAAATTATGAGTTCTGCAATTCTTTCCAAGGCATTTGTGAAGGTTTCTGTGAAAGATGGATTTACAGAGGCGCCAAATGCAAAGCGGCTGCAGACTCTTCAATTTCTCCCTCGCCAAATGCGATCGAGAAGGCTTGGTATGTTTTTCATTTTACTCAATTTGTTTATTTCTCTTTTCAAGTTTTCGTTTTCAGAGACAAGGTTTTGGGTTCTAATCTGGTTATTTCTCATCACGGCCTTTTTTATATTTGAAGTTTATATTGGTAAATTTATCTTGCGGAGTAGCCGTTGGGTTAGAGAAGATACTCAGGCTAAATAAGGACTAGTTCATGTAGGGTCCTTGGGTGAGATAGGTAGATGAGCGAGACAATAGTATCGAGAGTCGCACTTCGCAGGCTCATTTTCTGGCCAAATATATGGGCAAAAATTTAATTAAATTTTTAAAAAATTTGACCACTGAAATTGAGTCATCCACGCTGCAAATCCTTTTTTTTCCCGTTATGGTTGCTGTAAAACAGAAATTTAGATGTTAAATGGAAATGTGAAAGGGGCAGTGTATTAGCTTTATGGTTTTTATTTTATCTCATGTTTTCGTGTTTATTATTGAGTGGCCATTCTCCCCGGTCAAGTCATATGGATTTGTTACGGTTCACTCTGCTGGGCATTCGACAGAGCTTCATAACTGTGGGGGACTCCCAAGGAAGAATGGGAAGAGAGGATACACATTCGATACCACTGGAGCTGTAGAAATAGAGAAACATTTAATCCTTGAATGTACAGCTTACAATGCCATTTGAGAAATATTTCATTGTTGAATGTCCAGCTTAGAATGCCATTTGAGAAATATTTCATTGTTGAATGTCCAGCTTAGAATGCCATTTAAGGATGGACACTTTGTTAAAACTCATTCAATGGACGAGAATAAAGAATTTTGGGGAATTTTGAATCAAAGCAATTGAAAGATCAATACCCACACTATCAGATTTCAATTGCAAGGAGGGTCAATAGCTCATTGGTAGGGTCCCTGCAGTGCATGTGGGAGGTCCTAGGTTCTAGCCTTAGCCTGGTCCATGGTTTTCAACACTGTATCAGATCCAGGTTAGGTGAGCTCAAGCTGGCATGCTGGAAGATCAATCCACACACCATCAGATCTCAAACGTAAGGAGGGCCAGTATCTACTCTTGGGAGGTCCTAGGTTCGAACCTTAGCTGGTCAATGGTTTCCAACAATTACTAGAAGAAGAAATTAACTGCAAAAATAAGCAACATTGTTCAAGCCCTGACCGGCCTAACTGCACATTCACCTCAATTTCAGCCTTTCTGGGTGGTTGAAATGGCTGTAACATTTGTGGTTCTATAGTTTCTTAAATCTTGTGGATGTGGTTAAAATAATTTAATCTCATTTCACTAATATCTTCTGCGATTGTCATCCTGGACTTGCACCTAGTCTCATTTTTTGCCACACCTAGATCCGGCTGTAGCAAGTTACCCAATTTTAACTCTTGACATACCTTCTGAAGATTTGAACCCACGAATCTGATATGAAAGCCCCTGCCATTTATTACTATTTTTGAGAAGTGTAGGAGGCCATTATTTTGTACAATACTTTTTAAGCTGAGAAAGTTAATTTACCCGTTGCACGTCTATCAATTCACTAAATCACATAATGGCAGCTAGGTTTTGAACCAGGGTCTTTGTAGATGTAAGAAACCCACCTTAGGGCTATATTATAGTATTTTATTACTACAATGATTATGATTATAATCTATTAATTTTAGGATGATTTTTATAGTTACCTAAGACGGTGGGATGGGGTTTCTGCGATGGTATTTTTTTTTCCAAATTTTGGGGCTGACTATTAAAACAAATTATAATAGACAAATATTTTTTTGAAAGATAATTGAGGGTTAAGGGTCCCTCATCCATTATATTAACAGACAAACTCATTACAAAAAACCCACGTCTCGGGAAGATCCATGAGAGGGGGGGGGGGTTCCAAAAAAATGGTCAACATGCCAACAACGAACTAACTGAAATATATTACAACCAACTGCCACCAAGGGTAAACCAAAACAAATCTAGACTAACTAGTAGGAGATACCACTTGAGACCAGAAGAGTAAATCCATATCCAAAAAATAGGCATAGGGCTGAACTGACAATACAACCAAAGAAATTAACTTGCTTGCAGGCTAGCACCTGAATGCTCACCATCTATCAATGGAGTTGATTTCCATTAGAGAGCAGAGTCTGGGTTGTCCTCAGTAGGGGGCACCAAACAACCACCCACTAGGAGCACCAGGGTAGACTCGAGTCAAGCGCACATGGTTGAAGAGGATGCATGCTGAGTGCGGGCCACTGTCGTTCCACTATGCCCTGCAACCTCAAACCTTGCCAGAGGCGGTAAAGGATGACCCCCTCTAAACATATGTTTCTTAAGCCGAGACACAACAAGCACACGCGAAGATTGGTGCATTCCTAGTATGGATGAGAGAGAAGGTAAGGGGGCCTGCAGAGCACTCACATCCAAGGGTGTGATGGTTTTGCCTGAAGGAGCAGGTGAGCGGAGGAGGCCCTACAATTTGTTCACGAAGGACACAACCGCACAGAGCCTTTCCTCGAGCTCTCGGAAGATGGACAGAGGAACAATGCCATAGACCTCTCTCCCCGTGAGGGGTAGCTCCGTCATGCTCTTGGCTGAAAAATCTGCAATTGCCACTTGCCAGCCGACCCTGAAGCGAGGCTTAATCAGTCGCTCCACCACCTCCTTGACCAGTTCCTTGTCTTCCATAGCTAAAAGCATATTGCTGATGAACAAAGAAGCACTGCCAGCATTCACCTTGATTGTGTAAGGGGTCTCCAGGAAAACAAGACCCACTAATTCTTTGACAGCCTCCATAACTGGCTCGAATTGAATCACGAAGACCTTTTTGAGTCGGGCTTCATTGATGCTACCTTCAAACGACATTTCCCTCTTCTTAGCAGAAACACAAAGTAAAGGCTCACAAATGACGATTTGGACTAGACGTTCCATCACACCCGATTACACAAAACACACTAAGCTCTAGCCCGCACCAATTCAGATAAATCAAATGACAAGCCTTCGGGCAGAAGGAAGCACATTCCTCATAAATGGCAGGCCACCTCATTTCATTGGCAACACGTATAGGACACACAAATTGAAGTGAAAAAAATGATTGGAGAAAAAGGCCCTCCCATCGCCAATGATTAATATGATGGCCAAGGGGTGATGTCGGGATGGAGAGATAGAAAGGTTAAGAGCTCGCCAAATTAGCCTCTGGCCACGCTTCCAAAGAGTTGTCCAAGATGAGCTCAGTAGATTGTGAGATACCTTGATTGGCCAGGAAGTCCGCTGCAGCATTAGCCTTTTGGTAGTAGTGAGACGCCTCCCAGGAGCTGAGGGAATTAAGAATGTTCCAAACCTGGCCCAAGATGTTTCCAATGTTCCAGGCACAGGCCCCTCCGATTGCGGAGTGCTTCGATCAAAACCATTGAGTCGCCTTTCGAGATGACCTTCTCCACACTACAATGGAGCAAAGATGATCCTAGGTTCGAACCTTAGCTGGTTAATGGTTTCCAACAATTACTAGAAGAAGAAATTATTTGCAAAAGTAAGCAACATTGTTTGAGCCCTAATTGCCCTAATTGCACATTCACCTCAATTTCAACCTTTCTGGGTAGTTGAAACGGTTGTAACATTTGTGGCTTTATAGACTCTTAAATCTTGTGAATGTAGTTAAAATAATTTTATCTCATTTAGCTAATATCTTTTGCAAATGTCATCTCTGACTTGCACCCAGTCTCATTTTTTGCTACACGTAGATCTAAATGTGGCAAGTTACCTAATTTTAACTCTTGACATACCTTCTAAAGATTTGAACCCATGAATATGCTTCGAAAACCCTTGCCATTTATTACTAAAGATTTGAACCCATGAATATGCTACGAAAGCCCTTGCCATTTATTACTATTTTTGATAAGTGTAGGACGCCGTTATTTTGTACGATACAACATTTTTTTAGCCGAGAAAGTTAATTTACCTGTTACACCTTTATCAATTTACTAAATCACATATTGGCAACTAGGTTTTGAACTTGGGTCATTGTAGTTGTAAGAAACCCACCTTATGGCTTTATTATAATATTCTATTACTAGAATGATTATGGTTTCAATTTATTAATTTTAGGATGAAGATTTTTATAGTAACCTAAGACGGTGGGATGGGGTTTCCGCGATGAGATTTTTTTTTTTCCAAAATTTGGGGATGGCTATTAAAATAAATTATAATAGACAAATATTTTTTTGATAGATAATTGAGGGTTAAGGGTCCCTCATCCATTATATTAACAAATGAACCCATTACAAAAAACCCGCGTCTCAGGAAGATCCACGAGAGGGGAATTTCCAAAAAAATGGCTAACAGGCCAATAACGAACTAATTGAAACATATTACAATGAATTGCCACTAAGGGCAAGCCAAGCCAATATTAGACCAATCAGTTGGAGATACCACCTGAGACCCAAAACTAAAGACTCAGCTTCATTATTTGTCCCATCGCTCAACTTTATAGAGGCTGCCCTGATCAGAGAGCCAACGCAATTTTTGATAATGCAACCTGCCCTTGAGGCACCAAGGTTGCCTTGTGCGGCTCCATCAAAGTTGTGCTTGAAGAAGCCCAGGGGTGGGGGAGTCCAAGCCAAATTTTCCGCCTTGCGGGACGAATGCACTAGTACTCTTGGCCTATTAATGGAGTAGAATAGACAAATATTAAAAATATACAAATAAACTTAATTAAAGAAACTAAAATAAGATGAATTTCAAATAAGAAATTCAAAGTTAAATGCTATGATTGATGAATAAATTACTAAATAAAACCATTTAGATTAATCATTAATCTGAAATCGTAAACGATAGAGATACATAACAATAACATGCTATGTTTAGATGTCAATAAAAATGGCTGATCTTAAATTACATGTCCATTTGACTGTCATACGGGATTTTTTCTTTTTGCTTGGAGAAGATGATTGAAAAATCATGATATCTTGGGCATATAGTGGAGTTTGGAACCAGTTCTTTTTTGACCCGGAAATATTTTTTTGAGTCTGATGGAGTGGTGCAGCTAGATTGAGAGTTGAGACTGTCTTTCAACAATTAGCCAAAAATTTGTGGAGGATGTAATGGACTCTTTAATCAATGTGGTTTCTTGATAGGCGTTTTACAGATAAATATTTTTATTTACGAATCCGCACTTAAGGAAAATCCAAGGAAATCTAACACATCCTAGTGCACTGGGTACATTTCCCTTGATTTCATATGTACTGGGTGCTGCACACGTGCACCTTGTGTACCCCCGCAACTGCGCACCCAGACAACCTTGGATATTTGTACTAGTTTTTGAATCTTTAAATACAAAAATAAAAAAGAAATGAAAAAAATGCGGATGTCCCAAAAATGTTCCAGTGACATCCCAAAACGTTTTGGTGACATCCCTGACGTCCCCTGTACTGGCAAAAAAAGAGGACTTCCCCCTGCAGCTGCAAAAAAACGGAAATGTTTTGGGGGACATTTCCCCCTGTCCCGCTGTCACTGAAGTGTTTCAGGTGATCCGGTCAGCAGAAAAAGAAGGGGGATGCATCCCCGCACAACACTGAGATTTTTGCAGGCAGACATATTTGCCAAAAATCTTATGGTTTTTCTGTGTAGAAGCTTTTGTCTAGGTTGTATGCAGAAAATTCAGAAGAACGTTGGCAATTTTTTTTTCTTTTTTGGTTTGGTAAATTGGGTAAAGTTTGGAACACCTTGGATTTACTATTATTATATTGCTATTTTTCTTGGTAAAGTAATTAAGTATTGGATGGTTAGAACATTTAGAACATCATTAAGCTTAGAGGCTATGTTGGCGCAATTTTTAATCTGCCAAATTTGCTTGGGACTTGCAACCAACTTTGTCATGCCAGTATTAACAAAGGCAATTTTAACACAAGGAGCATGCCCTGTGGGGCTCCAATTCTGGGAAAACATGGTGGGTATTTCTTCACCAAACCTGAACCAACAATGCTGAAAATCCTTATTTACTCTAGGAGTTGCATCAAACCAAAAGGATATTTGGGCAGTCCTTAATAACAAGGGAAAACTGCCATTCTATCAATTCTAAAAAAGGAAAACAATGTCCATTCAAAACTAAATCTAATACTTGCTAAGCGAAACAACAACCATACAAACCCTGAATGATAATTTTTTTTGAGGATTGCAACTAATACTTCTTAGGAGCTCAACATTTGTAATCTTACAAAGCACACACTAACCTTCATATTAATCTTGGGAAGTGAAATATTGTACCTATTCTGCATTCATACGTCCTGCATCAAGATGAATATCCTCTGCCATGTACTTAAATCATCCAAAGCCAGTCGATGCTTTTCCTTCAGCTACTGTATCATGTCAACCTTGCGTTCAATGTCTGATTATGCTTTCTCTTCTTGGTGCTTATCCTTAACAGTAGCACAAAATTTGTCCAAACTAGGAATATGTTAAATTGAGAAGCCCTCAATTTCTCCAAGGCTATCCTTATGACCATTTGAAATTTTAGCTGGCTTGGGATCATCTTCATTAATGGGTTCACTGTCTAATGGTGTTGCAAACTTTACCTCATTGGTATCAGCTGACAAGTCATGCCCATAAGACTTCTCTACTACGCCCTTCCATGGTCAGATAAATCAGCTGCTATCTACAACTACAAGTAGGCTTTTTATAGTATTATAAATTGAGGGCAATTCCCTCGTATTGCTTGTATATCCTAAAGATGATTTACCTCTAACTTCATTTTGACAAGTATATTACAATTGGCAAAATGTGTGACTAGCTACCATGGAACAGTAGGGCCGAATAACAACTTTTTTGGTTTCTTAAGCAGTTGGTTTTAATTTGGTGGGTTGTGTTTGGCATCTTATCCTGTCAGTTGACATTCTTTTGTGCTTGATAATTCAAATTTGGTTCTAGATTTAAGTCACTTCTCTTCCAGGAGTGGGAGATGTTTAAGAAGTGGAACCTTTGGGAAATCAACAAAGAAAATGGCTAGTGCATTTGAGTACATTCCATATGCAATTCCCAGTGAATGTACTGGAGATCTTAGCTACTGTTTTTTTTGATAAACAAAAGAGCATTTCTATCATGGGCGCTCATCTGGAAAACCCAAAATGTATTTTACAAGTCGAATCAGGACAGTATCTTTTGGAGATTAAAGCTACAGGCAAAAGACCCCTAAACAATTGACAGACCAAAGCACCTAAAGTCCAGCAGGGAATCAAAATGCATCAAAAATAACACTACCCAAACTTTAAACCAGAGCTAAATACAAGCTCTTAACCTCAAAGACACTGGAAAAAACATGCACAGCATCTGAAAAATGATTACCCATCTCCTTGGCAACAGCACCAGCATCAGCCAAGGAGGTCTTCTGCTGTTATGGTCCTTCCTACAATAGATTAGAACAAATACCGGAAATAGCACTGCAAATGAACAGAAAAAAGACTATATTGTATAAAAAAGGAGCAGAATTGCATTACAATATCGCTGGCCTCTTCGAGGGGGCAACCATCTTTGAGCCAGCTCAATATTACAAAATTTGTGGATGCCTTTCCACTAATTTAGGTTCTTATTTATACTAATTCTATCCTAGCTAACTAGTATTTCCAATGCATGTGGGATTATTACAATTAGCTCAAGGGATGACGTACAAAGTATATGCATTCGTAGCTTTTATTAAAGACAATAATTATAAAGAAAAAATTAGGATGTAGGGGTCCTAACATCTGCAATCCATAGGCACCATTAGACAGCTTTGTAGCAAAGGACAGCCAGGTAGGAGTTTCCCTGCAGTCTGCATTTCTCCTGAATCTGTGAGTAATCAGAATTGAATCTTCATTCCATGCATGCGCTTCTGATCAAGAAAAGTAGGAGAATCTGTAATGTTAGAAATGACTTGTAAGTTTGTCAATTTCATGCTAAAAGCCAAAGTGGTAAAATCCTGTTCTTCATGTATCTTAAAAAATGTAGAACCTCCAGACAATGCAACTGTTTGCACAACTTCAAATGCACGAAAGGAACTTGACTGGTAGAAATTCAGTGGTCTTCATGTCCATCAGATGGTCTAACGTAATCTTCTTGAAGAAACAAAGTATATTAATGTCCACAAAAGACCAAATAGGTTATTTCACTGTAAAAGTAAAGCTGAATTAGAGTAGAGAATCTCTCCAAACAAAGTCGAAGAACCATTAGCAAAGTGACTTGAGCTAAGGGGAGCCAATGATGCTATCTGTGGGGATTGGATATTCCTTATCTGATCGCTTGAAGTTGTTGATTCAGTGTTGGAGCTTAGGTAGCTGGTAAGGCGGGTCTGATGAGAATATTTTTATCTTTTGAGGGTGCTGTCAATTACCACTCTATGTTGATGATTGTCTTGAAGAGTGTTTGGTTGATCTTTTAGCTGAATCAACACGTCTCCATGCTGTCCTAATAGCATCCACAGAAGAATCTGCTTGATGTTTTGTACCATTTGCATCAAGGAAAGATCAGAAGAAGGAAGTATTCAAGCAAATCAGCCTAGATGGTTCTCGAAGATTTTGACGTCTAAGAGTTGTCATCGCTTGAAGGAGGGAGAAACATCTTTGGTTAGGATAATAAAAAATACAGATAAGATTGTGCGGATGTAAACCCTTGATTTTGGTGATGTCTCGGACATCCCAAATGTTTCGGGGACTGTGGGTCTTGGAGGGGACGTCCCCTTTTTTAATTTTTTTAACTGATGTCTTTATTGGAAAACAGAACCCCCCCACAACAAAAAAAGGAAGCTGTTATTTTTACAAAAACATTAAACCTTAATCCCGAAAGCACCTTGAAAAACATTAAATAAGTTTTATACCCTAAATTTTATTGAATAAAGTTAAAACATTCAAATATTAAATTTTTTATGTATTATTTTAATAGCCATCCCCAAAATCTGGGTTTTTTTTTTGCTGTCTTAGAAACCCCGTTTCCTCAACCCCCCAGACGTAGGTAACTATGAGATAAGTTACCTCCATCATCTTTAAAGAGGTAGTAATATCTCTCACAAATCTTGTAGTGGACATAATCTTCATGTTAACAATTAATGTTCTTCTATCTCAATCTCATGTAGCAACCATAATCTGCAAGTCCTGTCCACATTGGGTATATGATGATTGGTCTCAAGTTTGAGCCAGTGGGGTCACACCCTCAATTGCCCCGGTGGATGTCTCAGGCCATTACACCAGTGTTGTTATATATACCCTGGTTGAATTTTTTCGCCATCTGAAACTTTAAGAAAGGTCTCAGCATAAAAGGCCAACTTGGAACTGAGCAGCTGGAGGCGAGAAGTCCATGGAGGCTGAATAAATATCTTGTAGATATTGTCTCTAAGTTCAAGATTGAGTTCTGCTTTTGGAGGAAGTAGATGTAAACAATTGTTCAAAGAGTACTGAAAGGGAGGAAGATAATCACTAGAAATTCCAATAAACTACAATAGTGTAGAATCGTAGATGCCTCTGATTACCAACACTGCTTTCTTCTCAATGTAACTTGAGAAGTGTGAAGCGATCTCCTAGAAAGAACAAAGAGAAAAATAGGATCATTTTTCTTGCCTAGATGCAGAGTCACTAAGAGACTTAACTCGGTGCAGGTATGAAGTAAGCATGAAGAGAGTCTCTAGCCGAAGTGGGTGAGCCTCAAACTCAGCTTGCAAAATAACATGTGGAACTGCATGTTTACACCTGATTATTTGTTGGAGCATGGGGGTTTGGACTCTCTTAGTATGTGTAATATCTCTAGGAAATGGAGACGAAAGAGGATATGTATCCCCATCTTGAGCACCTGAATGTCTAGTAATATAATGAGAAAAGTAGCCCGAACTTAAATTCATAGAATTAATTTTTCTTCCTTCTGTTGGATATAGGTGGTTTTGCACTTGCATCAAACAACATTCTTTCCATCTCGCGAGTTTTCAAATTTCAATATAGGTAATACCTCTAGGAAATGGAGAGCTAATGCTTCTGCAATTGGAAAGCCAATAAGAGTGAAGGTCCTAGCTACTGAGAGGACTTGTTTTGTCCCAAAACTTGTTTTATCTTCTGATGAAAGTAATAGAATATCTGCTATTTTTACGCTGATAGGCATAACCTACAATAGCAGTTGGGGGTGTAATGTCCATAAGATGTTAACAATTAATGTTCGATCTTATCTCTGGCATCCATTTAACTGTCATTAGGCAGTTTTAACCTTAAATTTGATGCCCATTTGACCATCATATGGAAAAGTTTTCTTCTTGATTGGAGAGGTCTAGTGAAACATCGTAACTTCTAGGGCATACAGTGGCTTTTGGAGGTGTTTTTTCTTTTTTTGAAAAGAGTTTTGCGAGCTCAACATAGTGGTGGAGCTAGATTGAGGACATCTGTCACCAGTCAATGGGAAATTTGCAGAGAAGGTAATAAAGTCATTAATCAATGTGATATGTGACGAATCTAAAATAGGTGTCTTGAGAATGATATCTCTCGGCATTTATGATAAATTTATTTACGATGTCTGTTCTAGTTACTTATCGCTGCTTTATCAGATGAGCAATTATGTCTGAATGGAATAGCATACTATCATATAGCAAGCAACTCGAGATCATGTTACAAGGGTGGTACCATTTGGAGAAAACGCAAGACAGGTAATTGGGAGTACACTGGCCAGTTTCACTCTGTAGAGTTTTTTCTCATCTAAAACCAATTGTATTTTTTTGCGTGTAAGACCACATGATATAATGTGTTTGGATTGATTTCATAAATATATTGATAGGAACTGGGTTCACAAAGCTCTGACACCAATTGTCAGAATTAAGAGCACACATGATTACCTTTGTATAATCAAATAAACACGGAATTTAACCAGAATGAATAAGTAACTAGAAATAAGAAACAACACAAAATATGAGAGGCAACACACAATTGTATTCAACTCATCCAGAAGGAAATTACAATAAAGAGATCACACTCTTTCAAAACCTCTTGGGCATACCAGTAATCTTCCCTCAAGAGTTCTCTTCTCTCAATACAGGTCACAACAAACAACTCAAACATAGAGTTGTTCACCTCAATCGGTCAGTATCACTACTGCCAGTACACCAAGTACGCAACGTACTCCAAGTAGATCTCACTTGATCTTGCTCCCTGTTGTGTTGCAGATCTCCTTTGATCTTGCTACTTCGCAGATCTCCTTTGACCTTGCAAACACACACACCTGCAGATCAACCGACCTTACTTACCCATGTAGATATTCTCCCTGATCTTGCAACAACCTGCAGATCAACCTGATCTTACACACCATGGAAGAACCCTTGTAATTCCACCATCGGAAGAACTCTTCTGGTTCTACACTTTACAATACAGCCCCATGTGTCTATTATATAGATCCCATACAAACAATAATTAGACAAGCGGCTCAAGACTAAAATTAGTCTTTACATGCAAACAACCGGTTCGTTAAACAAACTGTTTGGGAAACTAACAGTTTTGGAACCGCACAGGCGACCGACATCGGTCCTTGTCCGTCTGGAGGTGACCGACGTCAGCCGACTCCTGACCGATGTTGGTTTCTACCTGTCCACCACTGACCAATGTCGGTCGGCCTAACCGACGTCGGCGACTGTGACAATCAACAACCTCCATGTTTGCATCCGGGTGAAGCTTTTAGCTCCACAACCTAACAATCTCCCACTTGGAGATAAACAACTGCACCTGTACCTGTACCTGTACATTGTCTAATTTGTTTCCTGGATTGTATCCCTCTTCAAGATCAATCTTGAAGACCAACCACCACACCCTGTGGTGCTACACCTGTGACTGAATTTCTCCATTCTCAGCTTACCTTCTTCTGCCATTGCTATACTCCCACTCAATCAGAAACCCCTGAGAGTGACCTATAATCAAAAAACACTTAACACACTCTGTGACCAAGGTGTTAGTGAACCTCGCTCTGAGAACCTCCAACCTCGCTCTGATACCAACTGATAGGAACTGGGTTCACAAAGCTCTGACACCAATTGTTAGAATTAAGAGCACACATGATTACTTTTGTATAATCAACTAAACACGAAATTTAACCAGAATGAATAAGTAACTAGAAATAAAAAACAACACAGAATATGAGAGGCAACACACAATTGTATTCAACTCATCTAGAAGGAAATTACAATAAAGAGATCACACTCTTTCAACACCTTTTGGGCATACCAGTAATCTTCCCTCAAGAGTTCTCTTCTCTCAATACAGGTCACAGCAAACAACTCAAACATAGAGTTGTTCACCTCAACCAGTCAATATCACTACTGCCAGTACACCAAGTACGCAACGTACTCCAAGTAGATCTCACCTGATCTTGCTCCCTGTTGTGTTGCAGATCTCCTTTGATCTTGCTACCTTGCAGATCTCCTTTGACCTTGCACACACACACACCTGCAGATCAACCGACCTTACTTACCCATGTAGATCTTCTCCCCGATCTTGCAACAACTTGCAGATCAACCTGATCTTACACACCATGGAAGAACCCTTGTGATTCCACCATCGGAAGAACTCTTCTGGTTCTACACTTTACAATACAGCCCCATGGGTCTATTATATAGATCCCATACAAACAATAATTAGACAAGCGACTCAAGACTAAAATTAGTCTTTACATGCAAACAACCGGTTCGTTAAACAAACTGTTCGGAAAACTAACAGTTCTGGAACCACACAGGGGACCGACGTCGGTCCCTGTCCGTCTGGAGGTGACCGACGTCCGCTGACTCCTGACCGATGTCGGTTGCTACTTGTCCACCACTGACCGACGTCGATCGGCCTAACCGACGTTGGCGACTGTGACAATCAACAACCTCCATGTTTGCATCCGAGTGAAGCTTTTAGCTCCACAACCTAACATATATAAACTTTTGATTCCAGGAGTAGCAAGGGATAAAATATGAGGATAATTACATCAATAGGTTTAACCTACAATGGCAACTGGGGAGGTGGTGGACTGTAATGTCCATGAGATGTTAACAATTAATGGCTGACCTTAAATTTGACGTGCATTTGAATGTCGTAGGGAAGTTTCAACCTTAAATTTGACATCCATTTGACCATCGTATGGAAGGTTTTCTTCTTGCTTGGACAAGTTGATTGAAAAATCATAATATCTTGGGCATACAGTGGAGTTTGGAGCCTGTTTTTTCAAGCCTAACTGAGACCATTTTTTACTAGCCAGCGGGAAATTTATGGAGAAGCTAATGGAGTCATTAATCAAAATCATTTGTGACAAATCCAATATAGATGCCTCAAAATCAACATCTCTTGGCATTTTTCAGTCAGATGCATTTAACGTATCTGTACTAGTGGCAACTGGCAATCTTTAGAGGGAGAACCAGGTTTTACTTTGAAGAATGTAAGCACCACAACTGAAATTTATAGATGCTTTCCCTTTCTGAAATAGGAAAGACAAACCATGGCAATCTTGTGTGATTGGTTGCAATATTTGCAACATCACGAAAGACACTCAGAATTTGAGTTTTCAGAAACATAAGTTGACGGAGCAGAAGTATCACAATGCATTGGGCTCTGAACTTCATAGCATTTGATTTCCATAGAAATCCAGAGTGCAGAGATTTTTGCAAATTCTGTTGTCCAGCGCCAACCTGGATTATGTCATGTGCACCACCATGGATAACATCATTGCATTCTCTGGGATGCTTCACAACAACTAAACCAAAGAAGAGTTATGCGCCTAAGGACAATCTAAGGGGGCTTATCACAAAGACTAGTACAATGCTTTAAGACAGGAGAGCTTAGCTCCTCCCATTTACTGATATCATCTTTTAAGACTGGAGAGCTTATCCTCACCCATGCAATATTGTGATTATTCATAATTGAATTTTGAACCTTGGAAGAAAGATCAGATCCGAGGTTTGCAAGGTGGTCAGCTATTTTATATACCTCCTTGTGGCCAAAATCAAAGGTAAATGACCGGACCTAGGGGTGATGGAGAAGCCTTTTCCAAGAGTATTTCATAGTTTCCAAATGAACACCTTTTAAGATTTCATACATTGAATAACAGGAGAAAATCGCCTTCAACTAATGTTAAGATTCTTATTGAGGGCCAATTTAAGGCCACTTACCAGCATGAATGCCACTGCTTCATTGTTAGTGTCCCAAGGTGTACCAATCACGTAGATCCAATGAAATCTACAATAGCAACTGAATGCATACCCAACCCACTGCAAAACATCACTTTCTGGAAAATTGGGGACTCTAATTAAAATCAACAACTGTTTCAGTGCCACGTCTTGTCCATGATTGATGTTTGGGACTGCATTCAGATCATTCTAGGAACATGGTCACCCAAAAATCCCTTCTGCCAAAAGGCAACTTTTGTGGACATGGGCACCCCATCAAGTGGTTGGGATGTTTTCTAGTGGAGCCAAAACATGATCAGAAAGAAGTGGACCCAATTCCACTCCACATGTTCTTCTAGAAGAGAGTCCTGGCTCCATTCTTGATTTCCTCATAGAAAGAGTTGTTGACCAAGCTTCTGTATGACTGAAGAAATTTATAGACATGGGATGTTTGGAGTATAGAGGAGAAGATACATATTGGATGCATGTTGTCTAAATATTAATTTTGTAGGATCTGGCTCCGGTCCAGTTGCATTGTTTGAAAGTTCTTTTAACAATCTTTGCACCGACTCCAGTTCTTTGGACAACAAATTTTCTTTTATTGGAGAAGAGGAATCTTCATCTCAAGGGTCCTTGCCAGATGGAGGACTGCATTATGATAGTCAACTTTTTGAGCAATTCCTTATGAGTCTTCATTACGGAGAAGAGGTAGATAAACAAAGCTTGGAAGCTAAATTGTCCTGGCAGAAGATAGCTACCTCCCTTTCCAGGTTGCAAGCCTTGAGCTGAATTCTTAATCAAATCATGCCACAACACAACACCTCATTGACTGGGGAACAGTGGTATACCTGAATACCTGCTTGGCAATTTTCAAATTCCATTTCCAGGATGTGTGCAAGTCTTTGTTGTGACAGGGTAGACATTGAGAAAATAGACCTTAGATTTTCTGAAGTTAATTGGTTTTCCTTATGCCACCTCATCTACCTAGGATTGGTTTTTTATCCTCAAAGGCTTCCTTCACCTTCTCATGACCAATGAGATTTTTGTTATTGACGAACTGTAGATGGGAAGGAGGATAAAGGCCTGAAGTAACACTCAAGCCCTTGATCCTGTTTTGTAATTGAGCTGCAGAGACAGATTGTCCTAGAGATAGCATGTATGATGAAAAGATAGAGGGAGCTATGGCCCCCTTTTTGTAATCCCAAAGAAGCTTCAAAGAAACTAGCAGGACACCTGTTAACCAAGAAATAAACCCATGTATAGAGATGCAGCTGTATCTACTTGCACCACTCCCTTGAGGAACTAAATTTATGACGTGGGTAAGGAATTCCCACCTAACCTTGTCAAAAAGCTTTTCTAACATCTGGTTCAAAAATCACGCCCATACTTTTCCTAGTCTGAATAGATTGTATCAGTTCATGTGCAGTAGATAGCAAGTATGATGAAAAGATAGAGGGAGCTATGCTGCCCCTGTTGTAATCCCCAAGAAGCTTCAAATCAACCAACAGGAATCCTGTTAACCAAGAAAAAAAAACCCAGGTATAGAGATGCAGCCGTATCTACTTGCACCACTCCCTTGAGGAACTAATTTTTTTGTATGACGTGGGTAAGGAAGTCCCACCTAATCTTCTCAAAAAGCTTTGCTAACATCTGGTTCAAAAGTCACAAGTCACACCCGTACTTTTCCTAGTCTGAATAAATTGTATCAGCTTCTGTGCGGTCAAAATACTGTCAAGGATCTACATTTTTTTGGACAAAGCTGTCCTATTTGTGACAGATGACTGCTGGAAGAATTATATTTGATCTGTTAACAGTTTTACTTGTGATCAACTTATATGCAGTATTGCAGAGGGTAATAGGCCTGAAGATGTTAAAGAAATCAGATTCAGGCTTCTTAGATATCAGGCCTAGGAATTTGCAATTAAAGTCAGGAAGAATATGCCTTGCATTCTTTACTCATTAAGTGTCGCCACCACATCTTTGTTTAGGATTTCCTAGAAGGCCTGGAAAAAGCCCAGAGGAAGGCCATTTAGGTTTGTCTTTTATCATTTTAAAAATTGCCTCAATAATTTCATCCTTGGAAAAGGGAGCGAGGAAAGCATTTTTTGCCATCTCTAGTTATGTTAGGAATGTTTTGAAGCATCCGTGCTTGAGACAATAGATAGGTGTCACTAAAAGATCACATTTGCTTCATTCTTGATGGTCTTTGGATCAAAGAGAGTTGTGGCATCAGCAATTTTTATCACTGAGATATGGTTTTCTTGTCTCCTAGCAATAATCGACTAATGGAGAAGAAAGTGGTTTCGATCTCCATCCTTAAGCCACAAGACTCTTAATTTTTGCAAAAGATTTCTTCCATGTGGTAGACCTCCTGAAGTTTCGCTAAGTACTCATTTTCTGCGACGATGGAGCTTTCAATTGTAAATGATCTCTTCTTCAATTGCTTATTTTTTGCAAAATGTTGCTGAACGCGTTTTTGTTCTAGCTTGCCATTTTAAACATCTTCGTTCTCTGAATGAGGCCTGAAAACTTGCATCAGATCTTAATACAATAAAAAATTCTATCCTTCAAGAATTTTGCAATAGGTCTGGTTTAACTGTAATGTTGATAAAATCAAAATCATGATTATCAATTCAAAAAAGTCAATCTACCATATAATTTCCTTCAATAATCATCCTCTCGAGGTAGTTCATAATTATAAGTACCTTGGTATTGATCTTAATATAAGCTAGACTGGAACTTAGCATTGAAAAAAGAATTGTTGTGTGTTGGAAGGCTTTTTACGGTTTGGAAAACCATTTTAGAGATGTTGAACTTCAGTTTTGAGATAAAAATAAAGAACTATTCTCTATCCTTGTAACTCCTGTGATACGCTACGGTTGTGATGTTTGTCGTGGAAGCAGATCTCAGGAAATGTGCAATAAAATCCAAAAACAATTTATTATCTATACTCCAAAATTAAAAGCAATACACCTTATCCTATCCTTCTCATGGAAGCTGGTATGTTTCTTATTGAAGGTGAAACCTTAAAATGGTATATTTTAGATAAGCAAAAACTAGCAAAACTAGAACAAGAGACTTCCCATCGTTGCTCAACAATCACGCGTAATGCATCTTCTTCTACAAGAAGTTGGACAAAAGATTTTGATAAATTGTTAAAATATTGGCGCATCCACGACAAAATAATTCTCTCATGCGATGCAGACCTAAAATTGAAAATTGAAAAGAGAGTATTTTAAAACCTTTGGAAGGATGAAAATATCAAAGATAAACGAAAGATAACTTATTACAAAGATATCACCAATCCTATATTTGAATATCTGTTATACCCATATAACGTTGCCAACTTCAAGAAGAAAATTATTATTGTAAAGCTAAGAACTAACTCATAAGTTACATGGTGAAACTGGTAGACGGACGCTTCCGAAAACACCTTGGGAAAAAACTAATCTGTAAGTTGTGTAACTCAAGAATATGAAGATGAAGCTCATTTTCTCCTATCATGCCCACTATATAATGATATAAGTCATGCTTACGCTGATATCTGCAATTATAACTTGGTCCATGAACCTCTAAATCAGGACAACCAAACAAAGCTCAGTGGTTTTATATTGAATCTGATTGCCCATTGAATGAACTGTCTACGCAAGTAAAGATGGCACTTCAAGTGGGAAGAGTCCAAGGATTGCTATGATACTTAATTGAGAAGGGTCCAAAGATTGTGAAGGTTGGTGTCAACAAAGACAACTACATCACACTTTGCAGAGAGGTTTCAAAGAGAAACTGCATTTTCTACACTTTGTTGGGTTATACGGACCAATTTGTTCTAAAGGACGTTAAAGTCATCATCATCATCATAGTTGTATCTGAGATAGAGTTTTAGAGACCACATACGGTCAGTGTTTAACAAAAAGCAGCAGCACATATGGGCTGCAGTTGAGACTGAGAAGTACATTAATATGGCATAATAAGCTTGGTAAATAACCAAACTCAAAAGTTATTCACTTAAATTTATCATCATTAGGAGGAGCAGGACAGATGATATCGGTGCTAGCATTCCACCACAGATTGTGATATATCACATAACCAATGCTGTCTGAAAACTTTAGAAAGAAGCAGGATAGAAGAGACCATAAAGCATGGAAGCCATTGGAGGAGGTTGAGAGGCTTCAAAATAAGGTCACAAGGATCTTGGAACCCCATTTTATGATGTTAGCTGGGATACAAGTAGCTATGTATAGTTTGGATTTTAGTCAGAAAGTACATATGGAAATATTGATGGAAAGATGTGTCATTAGTCTGTTATTTCATGGCTACTGTGCTAATTATTTGTCTACACTGTGAGTAGGCCTGATGGTTAAGGCATGTCGGCTCCAAAGAGGAGGTCACATGTTCAAAGCCGGAGCTGTGATCAAGATATAAGGTAAACGGAAAACCAAAACTCTTGTGGAAAGGCTTGCACACGGAGGATCTCATACACCAAATTGGTGTTTTTCCTAGCGGTTACCTAAAAATACCTTTTACCTTATTAGATTGAATATAAGAAGCAGCATTGTAAACTGGTGAGATTGCCAAAAAAAAAAAAAAAAAGCTTTATAAACTATCAGTTTATTAAGCATTGACCAAATCTATTAAATTTTATCTGAATTTATATCACACACTTAAAATAATTAGATTTTTTTTCATTTATTTAAATAAACATTCACTTCACGTGCATATATTCTTCAATCATTGTGTTCAGAAGTTTTGTCAGCTATAAAGATTTTAAACAAGATAAGTTAGCTAGATTTTTCCATTTTGTTGGAAAGCCTGCAAATCACTTTTGTATCTTATTCTTCAGTTTGCTATTAAGAGCATCTAGATCTGATTTTGCTTTGACTTTACCTGGCTATAAAATGCAGATGTAAGAGCTGGTACGGGAAATTCTTTTGGCACTTTATTTCGTGTTACAACATTTGGAGAATCCCATGGTGGAGGTGTTGGCTGTGTAATTGATGGATGCCCGCCTCGTATTCCAATTTCAGAAGCCGATCTTCAAGTTGAGCTAGACAGAAGGTTTGCTTCTTTCCATGATAGGAGATTTCTTTTAACATAAAAAAGTGGCATTCATTTGTACTTTTGGTCGTTGACATTGGCTCCTTATCAGCAATTGCATAGCTTGTTGTGTAAACTCCTTTAATTGTTTGATCAGGATTGTGCAGAACTTGTACAATGTGTAAAATCCTAAAGCATTTCCATTTAATAATTAGTTAAATTTCTAAATACAGAATCTAACCTGTGCCAACAATGCTTGTACTCATTTTTAATTTTTAGTCATTCATTTCCAACTTTGCACTATCATTTTCTCACATGTTTCTTTCTTGTATCTGTTCTTGCTTTACGACATTTAAAAGTTGTTATTAGCAATCCAGAAAATGTAAAGAATGCTTGAATGTATAATGTGATAGGATCAGTATTGATTTGTTAGTCTGTTTTTGGTACAGCTGGACAATACTGTAATTGTGTTCATTACCCTTTTCTACTATGATGCATTTTAAGTAAGACTGAATAATTATTCAACACCAAGCAGTGGATTTTTCTGGGTCTTATTTTAACTCTGCAATGAGTTTGCATACTAGACATACTCATTCTTTTCATAAGGAACGCAGATTATTAGTTCTATTTGTTGCTAAGATGGTTGTCAGAACATATTTCTTTTCAGAACTACTGATGCTAGAGATTCCCAAGATGTACATTTCACGTTTGTAATAAACAAGAATCTTCAAGTAAGAGATATATGTTCAAGTCATGGCACAAATATAATAACTTGCCTTCATGCTATTTACAAAAAAGTGTGCCAATGCACTTAATACATAATAGTAGTGAAAGACTACTTGCCACAGGTATTGAAGGCAAATGAACCTTATGGGCTTGTATGTATTTCTACTTGAAGATGAGCTAAGT
Organism: Torreya grandis; assembly: GCA_037957365.1. Lineage (NCBI taxonomy): Eukaryota > Viridiplantae > Streptophyta > Pinopsida > Cupressales > Taxaceae > Torreya > Torreya grandis. Next base: position 3,174,671 of record JARHVA010001328.1, read on the forward strand.
AAAACCATGTATCTACAGTGTACACTTAGAGAATAACATAGACCTATTATTACTATATTCAAGTACAACTTAGCCTTACAAGAAAGATAGGCATTGAAGAGATAAAAAATAAAACTAAAAAAACAATTGTTTTTGAGCCGGTGACTTTAAGGGCACAATGCATATGCGGGCTTCTTAACATCCTCTGAGTTTGAACCTTGACCACCAGGGGGGCTCCATGTGGTGACACAGTTCAACATCCCTAGCTTGCGCTACTGCTCTGGTCGCACCTGACCTGCACATGAATGAAGACCTGGGGAATACTCAAACATAGATACCAAAGCAGGCGGTCCACTGCTCCAAACTACTCCTGCATGTTCCCAGTAAAGCCCAATTTCCATTACCTCTGTGTGGCCGACAAGAGAGTTTGCACTTCCTGACTGGGAGTTGGCTCAAGCAGAGGCCACATATACAATAAACAATATAAAATCGATATTCATTAAAGCCCCAAAAATTCACAATCTCATATCTTGATGTCTGAATTGCTCCATCCTTGGTCTCTTCATATACTGCATCCATAGAAACCACGGTGGCGAAAATCATCTTATTCAACTTCTCGATCATAAAGTTCAAAGGCTTCATCTCCTTGACTTGATTAATCTAAATGTGATTGTTCTTTTGAAGACAATCAACTTGGCCCTCAAGTCAGCCTTGCATGAGCTTCGCATCGTTTGTATGTTGATTTTTTAAATAACATCCACCTCCTAAAGAAAGATTACCCAGAATGTAGCTGTGGAAGGTTGGTATATAGATTCAAGTTTCACAGGGCATTTAGCCCACGAGAAAGAGTGGTTTGCATCGTTAAATGCTAATGAAATTAAAGAGGAACATTTGCATTGGGAGTCGATTGACTGCGAGGGTCGAGGAACAATACCATTATGAATGCAAAACAGAGATTTGAAGAATGTTAGCGATGCACTTTATTTACTTCATTTGAAGAAGAATTTGTTGTCTGTAATCATGCTGATAAATATTATAACTTAAAATTCAATGAAAGCAAATTCCTTGCACAAAACAAGAAGAATCACTTTAAATTGATAGAAAAATGAATATAGAAGTGAAAAAGGTAGTTTGTATGGTCTCACAACAATCCCAGCAGAACAACATGCATTGCTGGCTGAGAAAAATACCTTAAGCTAGCTTTGGGACAAGAGACATGGACACCTAAGTTGATGCAATGCAGCATTACACAGTGGTCAATAAGACACCTTTACTTGAGTAGATTTTGAGGGATGGGTTGCTGGAGAGGATATCTCAACTTTGCGTCCCCGACCCATCTTGCCTACATTTGCTGAAGGAGACTTAGTCATCTTCATACGGTGATCAATTTGGCAGCAGAACATCTTGTGGCATCTTCAATGAAGCATGTTGAGTATTACATTCATTGGTGCTCTCTTTAAAGTCAATATAAGCCTTCCAATTGGAAGCTGAGATTGTATCGACCATCATTGGAACCTCTGTAGCCAAGGGAATCCATTTCCATGGACTTCGTTAGTGGTGTTCCCAACACTTATTGCTAACATGACTGCATCTTTGTTGTTGTGTCAGTTTCCCAAAATGGCAATCTTTATGCCATGTACTGAAACAAGTGACACATGCTGTCAATTTGTTTTTTAAACATGTTTGGAGCAATTTTAGGCTGCCACTTACAATCATTTCTGATCACGACTCACACTTCTTGAGTCACTTTTTTTGCTATCATTGCTGAAGCTTCTTTATTGTCAGTTGCTCTCTTCAACTTCATGCTATGTGCAAAATTTTGGCTTAGAATAAGGTTGTTAACCACACATTTATCTGTGCTCTCTTCATCTATCATCAGCACACTAAGTAGTGGGGCAACTGCCTACATAACATTTGACAATTCTACAATCTCTATTGGGTGTTCACCTTTTGAAGTCTGTCATGTCTTGCAATCTTTGGTGCCTTGTACGATTCCAGTTGTTCTTTGAGCTTCATATATGTCCCACCAGCAGGATAAAAACACCACTTCTTTCTTTCTTTCTTTCCGCACATTTTGGTCAAATTTCGTGACAAAATATAGGCATTTCTACAAAAGACTTGGGTCAAATTTAAGGCACTCCTTGATTGTCATTGAGTTTCCAAGTTGGTGATCGTGTTTGGATTCATTTGAAGAAGCATATGTTTCACAACAAACAACATCAGAAGATTAAGACCATCAAATATGGGCCTTAGGATATTCTTCACTTAGATCTTAGAGTTCAGCTTGGTATCCGTGATGTTGTTGATGTGAGCCACCTCAAGTTGTTTCCATCTCTCTTCTTGAGGCTACCATTCCAAATTTTCAATAATTGTTGGTCGAGGTTCTTTCGCTTAACGTTCGGACTCGCACCAATTAAAAGAAGAAAACAACTACTTAACTGGGGGGCTGCAAAGGCATTCTACCAACAAAAACAAAGTAGTTCTCCAAGTCATCCTTTCCATAGAAGTTTCTTCATCTAGTGCAGAAGCTGGAAACAACTTCATCTAAGGGATGACATATCACTCTCCTAGTGATCTCTCTTGTCAATATCACTATTCTTACGAATATCTCTCTTCTTATACATGGCCCGGTTCATTGCAGCCTTTTCTGACTGCATGCACATTAAACCAAGGAAGGTGTAATCTGCATTAAAACTTTGAGATTTCCACTTGTAAGCATTTTGTAACATTTATCTGGATGCAACAGTGTAATCTTCATTAAAACTTTGAGATTTCCACTGGTAAGCATTTTATAACATTTATCTGGATGCCATTTTGTAATCTGCATGACCAGTTCTTGGGAATTTTACATGTGCTTGGCCTTATTAAGCCAGCACTCACCCTCATTTGCCTAAATCTATTTAAGTGTACTGCCGAAGAGTGCATAATATCTGTTTTGGCTCCTACTTTCCTTGTTTTCATGGCTGGTTGTGTATTTTCCTTCGTAATTTCTGTTGTATGTTCTCTGAGGGTTATATCACTTGCTTGGTTACGCTGGGAAAATCCACACAACAAACTTTGTGAATGTGTTACTTAATTATATTGTCAACTAAGGGTCCTTTGGATCGATCTGAAGCACAATAATAGCCAAGTCTCCGTCTAGAGCTACACATGGTCACAATCCTCTTGTTTTTTTGTGAAGCGTCATTTGAAAAAATTCAAGTAAAAGACAACTGTATTAGAAGATGTTTGAGAGAATGCATGGGGAACTATATTTATGTAGTAGGTACTGTGGACCATTTTGTATTCTTGGAAAGATGATTAAGATACTTGGAGTTTGCAGGTGTTTTCTTAGACTAATTTCTTGACAACGTTTTGATTGGAATTGATCAAATGTAGGGGAACTAGAGTTAGTTTGGACTGGTATTTTGGGCCACAGAAGGCCATTTATGACCTCTTTGATCCTTGAAGACTCAGGAATGATCATAATATACTCGTAATAAAGATTTCAGTGCTTCATTTCCACATGGGCAATGCCATAATATGCATATATAGTAGATTTGTGACTTGTGATAAGTATGATTGTAATTGGACATACATGGGAACTCTGTAATTTATTATGGCTTGGTGGTTTATATCCATAGCTTTATGCCTGTTTAACCCTAGATTGATGCTTGTAGGATGGCACGAGTTAATTGTTCTTACTAGGACACTGGTCCACAATGGGATCAGATTATGGCCGTATTTTATTCTTGATTTTTCAAATGAGACGAGCAATGAGTTCTATTACTTTGATTTCTTGGTGCCTGTTTAACTGTGTACAAAAGGGTTGGTGTTTAAGCTTTGTCCTCATCGTGTTGCCTAAGTTAGAGTCTAGTAAAAGAGAGAGGTTAGGTACCGACCATGGCATTTTGGTCCTCATGGTATGATATGCTCTTTGCTACACTTTCCATGCATGTTTTTACGAGTTCTGTTGTTTTCTTTTCTCTTGCATGTATTTATTTTTTTATTTCTTTGAAATTTTATTGCCTGAGTTTTATTTGGAAACTGTCAAGAAAATCAGAATACTGTGGTAATTCATTTTGTCGGAGAAGTAAATTGATTGCTAAGAATACCTCTGTTGAAAATTATTGTAAATCTTAGGAGGCCGGGACAAAGCCGCATCACTACTCCTAGAAAAGAAACTGACACATGCAAGATTCTTTCAGGTCTTTCTGAAGGTTAGTTTCCACAACTGAGGCTCTTGTGTCAAAATCTACTATTTTTTGAACTTTTGATCTACATTGGGTTTATTTTGTTGTTTCTTTTCTTATAGCCAATATGTGATGGATGCTATTGCTTAATATTTAATGGTGTTTAGTATTTGATCGTCTTTATAGAGTATTGCAGGTCAAACTACTGGAACACCAATTTCTGTTCTCGTGCCAAATACAGACCAAAGAGGACATGTGAGTACTTAGAAACAAATGTATAAGGGCATTCTTTACATATGATATTTAATCAGAAATCTATCTCCTGTTATGTCATTTGTATACTGCGCATTTTTCATTTATCTTGAATATATTACAATGCAGAGCATTCAGAAAGCACTGAAGCTCTTGCAGTTATTGAACTAACTTGGAGTTTTGATGTCAAATGGCTTCCTATATATGCTTTTTTAACCTGTAAATACTGATTTAAATTTAGTGGAAAAGAAAAGGAGACATGTAGGGACATTCAAATGCATGTGAAAAATATAAAAGATGAAATGTTTTCAGGTGACTGATAAGAAACTTCTTGGTATAGACAAAAGATAAACCTACATGAACCAGGGTATGGCATGTGCTGATGGTGCGTTGCACCTATGCCATCAACCATTTTGGACATGCCTTAAGACTCTTCCTGATGGGTCTCTCTTCTGTCACTGGGATGGGTCCAAGTTTTCCATTCCATTTGATAAATATCCTCTTGAACGTTAAACAAGAACCATCAGACAATAAACAAAAGGATGCAGTTTGATATGCTGTAATTTTTGTACTGAACCTCCTACCTTGATTGTCGATGCACCTATCAGTGCAAATAATGTTGATATATGGAAAACACAAACCCAAAATAAAATCTTCATATTCTGAGAAAGAAGGAAATTATATTAATTTTCAGGAATGAATGAAAGTAGGCTTGATGGGGCTTGAGAATACAGCCAGTTACATTTGCAATATGGAGTCAAAGCTGAGCTCCAACGCCTAAAAGAAACAAGATGCTACAAGGTAGAAGCAATTATCATAATAACAAAAAAAATTAAGAGGTGTGAACCAAAGTGGGTAAACCATAAACATGTCAACGTGTCAGAAAAGACAATGCTGTGCATTACAAATATTTCAAATAACATGTGAAAGAAAAACTTGATGACAAAGAAGACGAACTTGATTGGAGTCCATGGATGGAGGCAAAATCTGTCCCTAATGTGTATCAGAATGCAGAATAGAAGGGCCTGCATCCTCATCCACAGAGAAATTATGTCAATGTAGTTGATGGATGTTTCACTTTTGATCCTACAGATAGTTTCTTGTTTTGTTGCTAAGCAAGAGAGTTAGGGTTTGAGGCTGGAAAACCTCTAGATTTACATTTTATTCACTAGGGAGATGGTGGGCATGATCCATAAACATTTTTCCGTTAGAAATGCATTAAAAGTAGGTCCATAGATAGGAATGCAGTCTGTTACCCATATGTCACATCTCTAGCAACTTAGGAATCAGTTGAATCTGTTTTAAAAAATATTGTCTTATACCTCATTAGATCAGGAGCATGTGTATCTTATTTTAAGTGTTCTTGATTGCAGGGCAATTATAATCATGCGTGGTACGTGGGCACTATTATTTGCCCAATATTTTTCCAGATAGGAAAATCAAAAAAATAATGTTAGGGTCCACAGATGACCAAAATAGGTCACTGGGACTTGAAAGTATGCCCAGTGGGAATAACTTGGAGTGACAAGAAACTCCAAAAGAAGTTACAAGCAAAAACATCTGGTTTAACCCCTCAACTTAGGCCAGAAATGCTGATAAAATTTAGTTCCCATTAACGATAGGGGTGGCGGCTGGTTGTGTTGGAAAATAATAACAAATTTAGCAAAATGACAGATAAATAGGGCAAACGTTACAAGATAGGTATTTGATTCAAATGACATGAAAAAATTAAAAAGGATAATCATTACAAGAAAGGTATTTGATTCAAGATAGACTAAAACATTCGAAATCCAATCTGGACCATTTTGATAGACTTAAGGAATGTCCTGAGGCTTAAGAAGTGCGTCAGAACATGAAGAAAGATTTGATAATTTAAAAGGCTTGTGATTAGACTTCTAAATGCATAAAGTTTAAAGAGACGAAGGTTTCAGTGTGCTAGAAAAAGTGTCGTATTACTACATTCCAATTAGGTATTGCAGAAGCGTTTAGGTCTACTTAATTAATCCATTGGTTCTTTAAGCCTTATGTTAGTTGGTAGAGTAGTAACTGCCTCTACATGACTCTGCTAGTGGGATGACTAAGTTTCATATTGACCTTTACTCTCCATGACATATCAGAACAAAACAATTCTGAGGCTAATGGGTCTATATGAAGCACACATTAAACACTAAATGTAGTTGGCAGCGAATAAAAACTATATCTGCATTATTGAATTGACTACATATAGAGAAGAAAATGACCAAATAATAGATCACATAGGATTATTCTCAAATGATTTGCAAAAATTGAATTGAAGCAGGGATCATCTCAGTTTTAATTTGTAAGTGACTGTCAACTTCACAAGTTCTTTTGGAAGCGTGATGGATTACAAAATCAATAAATCTAGGGATTTTTTTTGGGAAAACCAGAATGTTTTTTTCTGGGTTGTTCGCAATTGATTAGAAGCAAATTGATGCCAAAGTCAGTCCATATGTACCCGGCCAAGAAGTATAAAACTATGAACTGAATGCAGCTGAGGATAGATGCTTATGTGGCCATTGGTTGAAAGGTAAAGTCATAAAAGTTTAGATGCAGGACATTTAATTGTTCTTAATGTCCATTAGTCACCTTTATCCTGAAATTTAAAATTTAGAGCCCATAAAACTTCAGAATTTTAAGGACCATTTTAAGCTCTCCCTAAATAAGTTTAAAGAAAAGTTAACCTTTGTGACTGGTGACTACTGTGTTGACTAATTGTCAAATGGTGAGAAATTGAGAATGACCTTGTGACATACAATGAAATGAACCTAGTTGGCTCCCCTGAAATAGTTAGGATCATTGATCTATAAGGGGATTTTGGACTAAAAATAATTGTGCATAGGCTACACGACATCTCATTATAGGATGAGAACATGTATTTTTCTACATTTACCTTGCTGTATGGATTCTTCTGATCTGCCTCGGAGCAGATGCATAGATTGTAATTTATATTTTAGAGATGGTGATTGACAAATTTCACTAACAAAAGGTTCTTATCTTTTAAAGATGGCAAACTGTCATTGAACAATTCACCCTTATTTTAGAGGTTATGTAGATCTGTTTTAGAGCATGGAACACTATTACAAGTGGTTGAGGCTATTCGGCTTATCTCGGTTATTTTGAGCCTCAATTATGGCTAGAAAGTACTAAACGTGGGAGGATTCTAAAGACAACATTAGTAACATATTCCCCATAAGTAGGTATGTAGAACCTTGCTTCTAAACATTTTTTATTGTGCATTTGTAACAAATTCAGACCTGTACTTATTCAACTTGAGAAGGAATGCATGTATACAGGTAGATTGTTTCTAGACAGCAACTCAGAGACTAATTGTAGATCATTGGTCTTGTACTTTGGATGTTTTTTTATGTTTATTATACAGTATGTAACGTTTGTGGTCTGATCCCGTGGTTAAGAAATGTGCCTCTAGGATGTACAGTGATACGAAGATCAATTTAAGTATTGTGAGGCTATTAACCAAGTATTACATTGGAACTGAGAAAGAAAAGAAGGAAATTAATTATAGTAATGTCCACAGATGAGCAATAGTAGGTGAATGGGACTCAAGGATACAACAGTTAACAATAGAAAGTTCTAGGAAGAGAGAAGAAGCCAAATAAAGGAATAAAAATACAAAAGACAATAAAGTAGTGTGCCACTAACACAAGTGGTAATGGAATCAATAAAAATAGCAATGAAGGGTGAACAAGAGCCCCAAAAACATGTGCCGATGAAGACTGGAAGGAAACCTCATCAAGTATCTTTGTCTATCCCTGAAGTGGGGGGGTCATCTGAGACATCATCAATCACTGTGAAAGATATGATAATGCTTGTCAAGAATTTTTTAAGGTTGGAGGGGCCAGGTTGGGAGATCCTAGGTGGAAGCAAAGCGCTTCCTCTAGAATATCCCCTAATATCCAAGGCCAGTGTGACTCCTGTAATAGAAAAGAATCTCGTAATATGAGTCTGCCTTTGTGGTCTAGGGGGTGGCTGGTAAGTGGTAGATCCATGTCGTTGCAAAGGGGTAGAGCCACGTCGACATGCATTGAGTAGAGCCACGATGCTGAGGGAGAGCAGGCTCGGGTAGCTAAGTAATATGAGTAATAATGGTGCACTGAGAGAAGCGCCACCTAACTGATCTATCAGCTCTAATGTGTAAAGCACCGATATCCAAAGGACGCTTAGTGCTGTCAATCGACTGAATGGGCTGGAAGAAAGAGATGATTAACATGGGTGATCTAGAGCCTCTAGACCCCCCTTGTAGGGATTTGTGCTAGAGGGTGACGGCCTCACGAAGATAAAGAGCTAGGCACTACTGATTTGGATATCAAGCAAGGGTAGTGATTATTGTTAATATTCCTTCTACACTTAGTTCAAAAGGTTTATGATTTGAAAAATTCTTCCAAGTCTATGAATTATATGTAATGAATTTCACTAGCCTCTAAGCACATCAATTGCTGTGGGCAGTAGCCACTTATGTTTCATTCTGGGAGAAATTTATGAGTAGCTTTAGATCTTGTGGAAGCTAGCTGCGTAGACTTGCATTACTCTGAGACCCATTTTTATATTAGTGATGGCCAACATGTGCGTATCAATTTTAACGTTAAATGGACGTCAACATATGACAGTCAAACAAACGCCAAATTTAGGGTCAAACATATTTGTGAACATATTTATACCTTTACATCCCATCCCTTGTTACCATTGGAGAATGCCTATCAGCATAATTATCACAACTATCAAAATTATTAGGCTCTGATGAACAATTTTAATTATATTGTTGAATTTTTTTATTAGGTCTTTGTTTTTGTCAATTTGTGAGTAGTTGGAGCTCTTTAAAATGCAAAATAATTTAAGGGCAGGAAGAAAGTTGAACTATTTAGACCAAGAATCTAGCTGAGAGACAATTGTTGCTAAGCACTGACGGTTGTATTATGTTGCAATTCAATGTTGGTTTGCATATACACATAAGCCCTATGGTTTACTCTTTAAGGCCAACAACAAATGTTAACCCCTTGTACCATTTCTAGTTAAGTCAAGCATTGCTTGCTTGCATTTATGTGTGCTATGCTATTACCTTGGATGAAAGTTATTATTGATGTTCTGTCATGATTATTGCTATCAACATCTCTTTCAACCAAAAAATAATGCTAAAAGCTTGGCAGGTTAGGGTACTCAATATATGCCATGCTAGGTTGCATAATTGTTACATTATGGTATAATGAATAACATAATGTTATTGTCACGTAATCCTGATAATGACTAATTTTTAAAGTATATCAGCGATAGAGAGATCAAATTCACTCTCACAAGATTTGCATTCTACCAAAATTGACAGGATTACAGCGAAATGGCACTGGCATATAGGCCTTCCCATGCTGATGCTACTTATGACTTCAAATATGGTGTTCGTTCTGTTCAGGTATCCTAAAACATGTCTATTTTCCAATGAATGTGTACTTGTCATATCAAATGGCTTTTGACTTCAAACTTGAAGCTTCATGACCCATGCAAATATGTAATTGGCATGTTATGATTGCATTTATGAAATATGTAGGGAGGTGGCAGATCTTCAGCAAGGGAAACAATAGGAAGAGTAGCTGCTGGAGCTGTAGCAAAAAAGATTCTTCAGCTAAAAGCTGGGACTGAGGTATGACCATGCTTCTTATGAGTGTCATAATTTGCCAATCTATGTTTGAGCCCCCTCTTTTTCCTTTATATGCCTATGATATACCTTACATTTTCTTGTACTTAAGAGACATTGTTCATCTCATGCTGATCGACAAAGTATTTGATTTTTATGTAATACGGATTTACATTGTTATTGAACAATTGTGAAAGTTGGACAAAACTCTCACAACCAAATCAAGTATTGTGACTGCAACTATGGACAACTTTGAACTGAATCATGAATTTTACATGCCCTTATGCACGTGCATTGTCAACAAAAGTGCATTATTTTAATTATAAAGCTAGATGCTTGATTCCGATGCTCTAAATATATCATTACATTATTATCCTGTAGTTATTCTTACACAATGAATTGATGGAATTGCAAGGACAAGCAGGAAGGTCAAAATCATAAAAACATCCAGTGATATTACGCATCCTAACCTAATTGCTGACAATTGCATCCAGACCTAGGAAAAGCTGTTTTGCCAGAACTTGGAGAGAAGGCCATTTCAGTGAAATTTGCTGCTGATAACATTATTGGTTTACTTTAGCAATTGGTAAAGGGCAAACCTTGTTGACAAATCTTGTTGAGATAGAGTTTGGTCTTTGGCTTTATGGAAGAATATATCTTCATTCTGGATGATTTGTATTTCTTTCATAAGCTCTGTAGGTTCTTGAGCTTGCTATGGAAAATGGTTTTGATCAACAATTGCTACTCTTTGTGAAACCCCTCTCTGCCTTTGTCTCTACCCTTTGGCAGATTAGATTGAGAAGACGGTTTGGTATATCTGTGTTTCCTATATGAGTGTAAATGCCATTCATTATTTACCGATTCCTCCTAAATCTGCTGCAAAATATGGTTCTGATTCTATTTTAGTTCTTTGATTCTTATAATCTTCTTGGGAAGCTGCTAAATATAGATCCAACTCTATTTTAGTTCTTTGATTCTTATAATCTTCTTGGGAACCATTTCCTAACTAGATCTCATGAAGAGATGGAGTTAATGGGAATATTTGTGATGAATCCCATCAGTTTTGTGCTGTGTGTGACAAATATTCCAATAGAATTGAAAATGAAACACAACATTTTTTTTCCTTAAAGAAGAGATTATCAATATCTCCAAAAGGGACTCCCTTAAATTTTTAAATGGAAGGATCCTATATTCTTGCTTGCTCTACCTTGTATGTGATATATAAATTATTGTGTATATTTTATAGATCACCCTACAATTTTCAAAATTTGATAGGATTTTGGCACTTTTTAATATTAAATAGACCCGATAAAGTCACCAAGTTTGGAAGTTTGCCTTTTGGTATGGGAACTGGGCTTCCACAAATGATGAATTGGAAGTTCTGAAAATTTTCAGAGTTTTAGGACATGGGGATCTACTGAATCAGGGGTTTCAGAGAGCTATAGATGTAGAAACTATCAAAACCTATGTTCCACATGGACACGTCTACACGTCTTGGTCCCCGTTGCCATGCTATTTTCCTATTCAAATATTGTTCCTAGGATTTTGGGGGTACTTCCAGGCCTTTTCATGTTCCTGTGTTTCTTCATACGCTTCCCTCGAAAAGGATACTCATGGAACATAGATCAAAACATAAACAAAGAAATTTGATGTATAGTTTAGAGTTTATACAATCCAAATGAAAAATGGCAAACATATTTCAACCTAATTTCCTTCCAAAAGCACTTTCTAGGGGGCTTTTTAGGGTTTTAGATATAATAATCCTTCTGTTTTTCTTTCATGTTTTTGCAAATTTTAACCAACTTTTTGTGTCATCTGTCATAGATTAAACATAGGAAATAGGATCCATTACAGGATTCATTTTCAAACTGTCACCCTTCTTAAGATTCCATTTGGGAAGTGAATTTTAAAATTATATTTTGAAGGATCCTAAGATCATAGGAATGTGTGCAAGTAGTACATCATTAGATTTTTAAGGATCCAGTAACTTGGATTTTTGCTCTCATTTCAGGAAAAGTTGGATGGATCTTCATTTGAATGTTTGATGTAACTGTTAACTGAAAATACAAGCAATATCTATTGACTTGCGGTGTCTCTTCTCAAGACGGACATTTCACGGTGGTTCAATTTATTCATCATGTTGACTTTAAATAATCTTTGTATCAAAATCACTGCCATGGTGTAAGTGTTGACATTTGTGCGTAAAGGTGGAAATTGTATTTCTTATTAACTACAAAACTGTACTCAGCTTGGTTTTCCCCATAGTACATTTAAATGTGCTCTTTGCAAGTCTGCTTATAATAAAGCCCTAATGGAGATACTACCTTATCTTTCAAGGAAATATTTTTGCAGAAGCATTTTTTATTTAATATTTAGTGTGATGGCTGTTAAAAAGTAATTCTATTTTTGACTTCTTAGGCTGAAGAAGTTGTAATTAGGGTTTCTTGACTGGAAGAAGGGATGTGATGGCTTGGATTTGATATTCCTTGGAAGGTAAGATAGTGAAAGGCAGTTTTATAGTTGTCCCTCTGTTTTTTGCATTTGCAGGTTTTGGCATATGTATCACAAGTTCATAAAGTTTCTCTCCCAGATGGAACTGTTGATCACGATACATTGACTCAGGCTAAGGTACATGTACAAAATTATCTATTTAGTTTTCTACAGGTTAGGCCTTCGAATTTATGTTGAAGTTCCTTAGGGAAGATTGTGCATAAATGTATTATTTACATTTTTCAACTAGTCAATTTTATGGACTCTGATGCATTCAACAAGAAAGAGGGCCTGGAATATTATTGGTTGTCAAAAATTTACTTGTTGTGAGGAAGGATATTCGCTGACTTCTATATTTGATTGTCTTTTTAAAGCATAATTATCTTCAAATGTAGGAGAACTATGACTTTATTGATGTTAATCCTAGTTTTACAACGTCTGTCTCTTTTCCATTTTGAAATCATTGGCAGATTGAAAGCAATATTGTTAGGTGCCCGGATTCTGTATATGCTGAAAAAATGATAGATGCTATAGATGCTGTTCGTGTAAAAGGTGATTCAGTTGGTGGAGTTGTTACCTGCATTGCCAGGAATGTGCCTAGGGTATGTAAAGTCTCATTGTTATTGCTAGAATCTCTGTTATTGATATTGGTCAAATCTGTTTAATTATATGATTTGATTCATTTGACAATATAATATTGAGATGAACCGGAATAAAGATTTTCTGATATTTTTTCTACTATTAAATTTGGCTTTCCTTAGGGGCTTGGTTCCCCAGTATTTGACAAGCTTGAAGCAGAGTTGGCAAAGGCTCTTATGTCCTTGCCTGCGACTAAAGGATTTGAAATTGGCAGCGGGTTTTCAGGTGCCTAGTGAACATGATTTCTGTTCTTTATGCAACATCTGAAAATTGTGCTGTGCATAAGTTATATTCTTTACAGACCTTTTTTATAACTTAAGCTGTGTTCAACCATGTTCTCTAGGCACTCTGTGTACTGGTAGTGAACACAATGATGAGTTTTACATGGATGAAATGGGAAATGTCAGGACCCGAACTAATAGATCAGGTGGCATACAGGTATTGCCCGACTACCGTTGATGTTAAAGCCAAAAATGTCCTCTAGCTTTCTTTGAATTATTGCATGAATGTCACAAGTCTTTATTGGGATGAACAGGGTGGTATATCAAACGGCGAACTGATAGTAATGAGGGTGGCCTTTAAGCCCACATCAACCATTACGGTAAGCTGTTGGTACAGAAATATGAAAAATTATATAATTTTTAGAGACACTTCTTTATGAACGTGCTTTTATTTTATTTTACTTTCTAAAAGAATTATATTTTAGGTATTGTACCAAATAACTTCAGTATATTTTATTTTCCTGTATGTTGTAGTACAAATATTTTCTTAGGTTGGAAGCATTTTCATAGAACGGTAATAAAGTAGCCCCAAGTACAAGTTTTCCTCATTGGATGCTCATTTCGGGAGTTTTCCAAAACAGATTTTTGTGTATATATTGCTTAGTGTGCTTCAAAATGTCCCTGATCAGAATTGTCTATATTTAGTTTGTATATTTGTTAACTTCAAAGTGTCCCTTCTTATTCTTGCTTCAGTAATGTACCCTTTTCTAAATTGTTCTCAAGATCCATTACCTTGTATACCTAGCTTGAGGAAGTTAGGACAGGAGTCTTCTTAGTCTGCTTACAATTATCTTTCCAGCATCTTAATGTTGAGATTTATGTTATTTTTTTTTGTTTGTTTAACACTCCTCTTGATTGTGTTATTAGTTCCAACTGCTGTAGAAGCTAGATGAAAATCCCTTTTTAAAAGAAGGTGACCGACCAGGATATACTTTTGCTCTTCCATGCTTTCTTCATGTTGGAATTTTCAATGGAACTTGCAGAGTGGATCTTTTCCGTCTAGCTTTAAGGGCACTCCTGATTTGAAAATCAGGTTAATGGGTCAGTTGTCTTGTCTAATTTAAACATAGCCTCTAAATAGTGCGACACTCATAGATCAAGTCAATCCATCTATCAGCCACAAGCCAATGCATGGATTTGGCCACAAAAGAAATATTTAACAAAAAGATAAAAAACCTACATTTAAGTTGACTCCAAAAGTACTTTTAAATGCCTAAAAACATCTTGTACCATAAACCAAATGGCACCATACCCTAAACTATCAATAACTTATTCATGTGTATTATTTGTTGAAAGAATCTAATTACGTCGATAGTGTGTCTGTCCCCTTTTTCAAATAAAGTAAAAAATAGTAAAGTTAATATTTTAAGTTGTCTAAGTGACTTAATTTTTATTTTTTATTAAAAAAAAAGTGACAACTTAATATTATTTTATTATTATTAAACATAAAGAAAAGAGTCAGAAAGGAGAAAAATGAAAAAAAAAAAAAAATCTGAAAGTGTAACCCTAACCTTAAAAGTGACAATTGAATCTATATATTGAGAGTTCTCTCTCATTTGTATCCATCTTCAAATTTACGATCAATATATTTTCTCAATTGATTGAGCCTCCCAGTTGATCGATTTTCAGCGTAAAGATGAAAACCCTTATAGTTGGTATGAGTTGTGAGGATGAAAACCCTCACCATTCGAATTCAGGTTTGAGGACAAAAACCCTCTTACCCATTGAGGTGATTCCATCCAGGGATCATTATTGTATAGATAAAACAAGTAAACTCAGAGTTCAGCTGGCTGCAAGGAGCTATCAAATTTCAGAATTATTTGAGGGTTTGCAGATCAACAACTTAGGGTTTCCGGTTGTACGAAAGGTTGTTGTGCCCTAGTAAAGTCTGCCATATCTATTGTAGAATTCTGCGCAGCCCTTAAGACTGCTGCGACTAGTTTTGGCAAAGGATTCTAGGGAGATCGCTGATCTTCCATCACAATTGTAGTGCTGCTGTCGGACAATCACTCTGTGACAAGAAAAAACAGATTGTGAGGATTTCAATTTCAGAATTTCATTGTTTCAACATCCTAGGGTTTGAGTGGGATACATTGAATAATTTTTTTGTTTTTTCAATGTTTATTTTATGGCTGCAATTATCTATAAAAATTATGTATTTTTTAAGGGTTTAGCAGTAATTTCCATTATTCTAATTTTCTGCTGTAAGGATTTGCAATAAAAATAAGATTTATTTAATTTGGCTCTAAAGGGGACATTATAGATAGGTGTAACCTACAATGGCATCCAAGGGTAGGGGTGGGGTGGGCGTGGCAGAGTGTAATAGTGTGAGATGTTAATAACAATGGCCTATCTTAAATGTGATGTCCATTTAACCGTCACATGACAATTTTATTCTTGCTTGAATAAGGCGATAAACAATCGTGATATCTTGGGCATACAATGCATTTTGGAGCCTCCGTTTTTTTCCATATTTTTTTTCCCAACGCCAACATAGTGGTGCAATGAGATTGAGGCCATCTATCAACAATTGGCAGAAAATGTGGAGAAGGTGATGTAGTCGTTAATCAATGAGGAACCCCTCAATGGGAATTTTTTTTAACAAATCCAAGACAGGTGCCTCGAGATTGATACATCTTGGCATTTTCATATAAATATATTTATTTGTACTAGTCCCTATACTTCCCCAGTCATAATTTATTGGATTTGTTGTTTATGATCTATTTTCCTCGTACCCATGCCTGTGGCAATTATGTTTGACACTTTACTTGCATTTTAACTCCAACTGTCATTGGTACAAGAGTTTGCCTTTTGCTGTAATATTTTTGGCCTTAAATTAGAGACCGGATTGAATCACTTCACATATGATATTTGACTAATGAATGGATTGGTACAAGAGTTTGCCTTTTGCTGTAATATTTTTGGCCTTAAATTAGAGACCGGATTGAATCACTTCACATATGATATTTGACTAATGAATGGTTGGATTGTGATATTGTTCCATCTATGGATATTTTTTCTATCAGAACTAATTCCACGGTGAAAACCAAGTGATACTTCCCCACATCCATGGATGGTACCAGAGGTAAAGCCGCCAACGTTTACATTTCTCGTCTGCCTGCCCTGTTGGGGATATCATGTGAGGCCTAGCACGATAGAGGTGGCCAGCCCAGGGGATTGAACCCCAAGACCTCCCACATATAGCATTCAACATTCAACCACATGAGCTAACCCCACAGGCTCAATCCATCTATGGATATTATTTTATTAATGGCTTCTTTCAATTTCATATATGTTTTATTGTGAAACCAGGGTACTTAGATCTCTCTTTTACACTGAAGCTCATTAGATGGTTAGCAATTTGAATGCTAATTTCTTTAATTGGACCCCAAAGACGATTATAGGCTTGGAGATGATTCATATTAGTTTTTGCCATGGATCATTGGACTTTTCAATTATTGTAGCACTAATTGGATAAAGAACACGAGTAATTGCGCACCATGAATTTTCTTATGTTGCATGACATGACGTTGAACTTGAAACCTGAGAATTACCTGGTGAAATCTGAAATGTTTTCAAATAAATGACAAAGAATTTAAAAAATCATGTTTTAAACACATGCAAAAAAAAAACTGTATTTTATTGAAAAGTGTGTGGTTGTTTTATTAGTTAAAAACTTTGATGGTATTGAAATTTGAATTTTTTGACCCTTTACTAACATTTTCATTATAGTAATAACTTTCAAATTTATAATTTAATATGTAAAATATGCTTATTTTGATGTCTACACACTATATTTAGTATGAATAACAAAATAAAAAATGAATACTATCATTTTTTCCCTCATTTTAAACACTTGGAATTGAAAAACACACACTTTGCTACGTTGTGTTGCTACCCATGTTAATGGAAAGCTACAATGTTTTCAATCATGGTCTCTGACATATCCTTTTTGATTATTTATAAGATATAAAAAGAAAAATGATAAGCAAATTCAAAAGATTATACACATTCACAAAGCAACACAATTATTTACGTGGAGAAATCTTCTTGGTAGAAAAGTCCACCTTAAAAAGATGGACAACTTTATTCACTTTGGAATGGCTCACATTAGAGATCCAAATTTACTTTGGCAGGATACTTTGTGATCCCTCACATATGGTTCCTGACTCTTCCTCCCTGCTTTCCTAGTCTTTTTTTGTACTTATTGTCCTCAAGAGCCATTATTGGAAGCTGAAACGATTCATATATTGAATCTAACAAGAGAGCAGGATCCTATTTGAGTGTCGTGTTCTTCCAAAATGTAGTTAGATACACCCGGATGCATACCATAAGCACCATCTTGACACGTCCTAATTTTAAATAGTGACACATGTTTCCCCAAGTGTGATTTGAAGTTAGGTCAAAAACAGGTTGACTTTTGTATTTGCTTGCGAGCAAAAAATGAAGACAACTTGGAGAAGAGACGATCACCCTCTCATTTCTTAGATGAAAATTGAAGGTGGGATTAAGGGTTGGTTGTCCATTCTTTTCCATGTGCAAAATAGGAGATGCTTGCTTGTGAAAGGCATTTGGGAGAAGGTTTCATCCTCCCTCTTCCCAACTTGCTACTTCGGAAGAAGAAACCAATATTTAGTGTTGGAGAAGGTTTTTCTGCCCTTTTGTCCCACAAGTTGAATTTTTTAAACTAGGGAAGGAGGGATGGCCTTTCCTTCATCTCGACTTTGGTGTGGGGAGCGTATGTGGAAATGTGGTCTAGAAGGTATGGTTGTCCCTTCTCCTATGTTGACTCTGGGGGTTTCTACATTTTTCGTATTTCGCATTTTCGAGGCCCTTTGGTGCGGAATTTGGACCCTTAACTTTAGTCAAATGCCCTTAATAGTTTCCCTTGGGATTCTAAACTAGTTTGCTTGATAAGCTTTGCAATGCATATCAAGGTTTAAAAATCCGATCAATGAGCTAGGATATATGACCTCGATGAGTGGTACTACTAAAATAGTAATGTCATCGACCAAAATTCGGCTATTTGTCCACTTTTGGCCGTTCATTTTCATTTCTAAGGTGAGTACATGTCATCCCCATGTTGGGCGGCCCTTCAAGGGTTTTCGTTTTGAACCCTTCATTTATTATTTTTAGTTAATTTTTAATTTTTTAAATTGTATAAATGTAAAATAGATACTATGTAATGAAAAACGCAAAGTTAAAGGAATATTGTTTCTCCTATAGAGATTGCCCCTTTTGTATACACTCTCATTTGCAATAAAATACTGTTGTTTTTGCAATTTTGGTTAATGTGTTGTCCACTAAATTGCATACTTAATTCGGATAAATGGCATCAAAGCGAGTTGTTCTATGCTTGCATGCCTCATCAAATGAAGTTAGAATACAAGAAGCATGGTCTTGAGACACATGATCCATTGGATTATCTTCCTTGTCGGTTCAAATGACTTCAGACGAGAGAGGAGGAAATGGGAGATCCTTTTTAAAGAATTTATTGATGAAGCCCTTGAGAGGCAGAGGAGGGAGATGATGGCACAGTTTGCTAATGTTATTTCACGAGTTGTGCTTGAGGCTACACCCACACCATCATCAAGCAAGTCCTTTTGGGGTTCGACAACCTTCAAGGTACAAGTTAATTTTGATGTTTCTCACTTTGAAGGAAAAATTGATGTTGATGAATTCGATAAATGGCTTGAACAGCTGCAATCATATTTCTCTATGATTATTTTCTCTAACAACGAAATTATAAGATTCACACTCTTGAAAGCTTCCTTACATGTCAAAAATGGTAGGAATCATATTTTCCTTTAGATGAAGATGACTGTGAGTTGTCTCCCAAGGTAACACCAAACAAAACGTGGGACGGTTTGATAGAATTGATCAAAGACGAATGCTATTCAGTAAAGAATTACGATGACCAGCTCAAATATTTGCGTTCATTATGCCAATGTCAGGACCAGACAATGCAAGATTACAACAAATTTCATGCCTTATTTTGGAAAAGTTGGTACATTTGATAGTGAGAACCATTGAACTCTCAAATATTGTAGTGGTTTGCGATATTACATCTAGGAGGACATGGAGTTCACAAACATTAGGACAATAGAAGTTTACCAATGTGCATTCAAGATGGAGGAAAAATTCAAATGCATAGGAAAGAAAGATTATTCTTCATATGACAAGTCACATCCAAGAAAGGGAACGCTAACACCAAGTAGCAAGGAAAATATGCATCACAGTAGAGGCAAGACAAGAAGCAATCATGGAAGAAAAAGCCTCAGAAATGTTAGAATCTATTAAATGGTGTTTAATTCACTGTTGTCAACCTGGAGTTGCACCCTGAATTGAAGACGTGTTGAAATGGCCAATCCTCTCTCCAGTTGAAACAATGGGGTCTTCTCACGAGGGTGGGTGCCTCAATGGTGACAAGAACCTCCAGAGAAGGATGGTTCCTATAAGATGTATCAATGGATCTCTACTTTGTGCTGCGAATCTACCATGGAAAAGGGAGAAAGAAACTTGAAAGAGAAATCCTACCTAATGATGGTGATACACCAAAACGTTGATCCACTCTACTTGGAACCTTGAACACTGAATCAAACAAGGGAAAAAGAAGACCTTTGATTTCAATTGATCACTATGCATAAATATTTCATGAGAAGGTTCGATCCAATGACCAAAACATGAGGGAAAAAGATGGAGAGAGGTCTGATACAAGACACTTTGCAACCACCTAACATCCAATTACAGCTTCAGCAAAAGACATATAGAACACTGAACATGACCTGCATAATATGATAAGCTAGCAACTAGGTACGAATCAAAATTTGGGAAGGGAGAGAAATCTACCACATATGCAAATTGTTGAATGAATATACACTATGCCAGGACTTGAAATTTGAAAGTACAGTCCTATTGATTGAAGAGGTTACACAACTTAGCAATGGCAAACTCTGGGCTTGCCAAGAGGGGTACAATTCAAGGCTGAAAAGCCAACTTATATAGAAAATTACAACAGCCAAGAGTTGGCGTGGGAAAAATAGGAGAGGCTAAATCCGTCCAACTTAGCCTTTACAAACAGTCTATTTGCCGTGCATGTAGCTCCTTGGCGTTAGAGGAAATGGACGGTGAGTTTGTTGAAAGTCAAACTCTTGTCATGCAAAAATGCCACTCCCACCTCCAAATATGGACTTCCTCTTGAGCCGTTTGATCGTTTGAAAGCACGAGATAACGAGAGCATGCATGAAATCCACGTCATACTAAAATTAGAACTCGAATTGAAACGTTGGAAGCTGAGTTGGAACGTTTGAAAGCACGAGTTGATCCGGAGATGAGCTTGACTTCAACAATTGGTCAACTGAAGCTTTGACCAGTCAATCGAAAATAGCCTTTGCTTGCATGGATTTCCACGTTGACTCCATCTCTTGTTTTGGTCTGCCTGTTTGTGTTGTGTCTATTTTTGATGGGATTCTATATTTGGATTTATTTTGTCTATATTAGTCTATATTTCCTCGGATTTCTTGGCTATCTCCTTAGCCTTTATTTCTGGCTTTTTCGTTGACTTTATGCTTTTCTCTTTGTTTTTCCTTTGGACTATCTCCTGTCGACTTATCTTTTCTCTGCGGACTTTTGTGTCCTTAGGATTTCTGTAGACTTTATTTCCTTCCCCTGCAGATTTCATCGTTGACTTCTCTTTTGGTTTATAATTTTATGTGGACCTTTTCCTTGTCCTTTCCTTCAGGTAATATTCTCTCAGGTTTATTGTCCATTCCTTCGGGCTTTTATGTTTTGCCTTACCTTTGATTTCCTTTGGACTTATATCTATTTGCATTTTTCCCGAATTAATCCTTAGGACAAAAAGTCCGAAGGAATTCCTTCGGACTTTTTGTTCGAAGGATATCCTTCCTCTAATTTTTTCTCTTTGCCTTTGTTTATTTTCCATCGGGTTTTTCTTTGTCCTGAATTTCTTCGGACTTTTTGTCTGAAGGAATTAGTCTCCTTTGTCTTTATTTTGGCACCGGTCAAATGCCCTTCGAGAAAATTGGAAAGGTCCTGCCACTGACCAAGTGCCCTCCACAAGGGCTTGTGTCCTTCCTCTATGCCCTTCGGGAAAATTGGAAAGGCCCTGCCACTGACCAAGTGCTCTCTGCAAGGGCTTGTGTCCTTCCTCTGTGCTTTTCGGAAAAATTCGAAAGGCCCTGTCACAAACCAAGTGCCCTTCGCAAGGGATTGTCTCTCTTGAACTGGCGTTTCGGAAGAATTGAAGGGCACCCAGACTTTTTGTAAGGAAACCGGGTTTTTTGTCTCAATTCCTTTGGAAAAAAAGTCCGAAGGAATTGAATACTTTGTAAATTGTCCCTTTGAAATTCTCTCGGACTTCTCCCAAGTCCTTTGAAAAATCTTTTCCTTCGGACAAAAAGTCCGAGGAAATTGTCCATCTCTTAGCCCAACAAAATTTTGAGAAGACAACACTTTGGAAAGAAAACACTTGGGAATATTCGTTGTAAGTATGAAAAACAAACCTGTATTCCGTAGGTGTCCGAAAGAAAACACTTGCCTTCATTCATAAGCGAACCTACAGGTTTGTAGGTTAACCTTTAGAATGGCTGTAGGTGGACATTGCCAAATCTAAAAACCGAGAACGCCCCTTCGAATCCTTTGAATGACCAAAACTTTACCTGGCTGTAGGCTCTTTCCTTGGTTGATACCTTGCTGTGGATGGCTCCTTAGGTGGCTGTAGGTATGCATTTAGGCTTGATTGAACTTTGCAAAACCTTTTTCTTTTCATTATTCAGTACCCAAAACTGATTCACAAGACAAACTGGCACAATATGCAGAGTTCCGAATAGTAGGGATGACAATTTGCCTTGTGGGGCAAAATTGTCAACATTCACCATAGTGGTTTGGTACTTTGGTTATGTATTTTGTTACACCCGTGCCTTATATTCTGGGTTTATTGTTTGTGCACCGTCCTATTTTCTAGGATGTAGTTGTGCTATTGTTGTGGCTATCTGTTAGCCCATGTAATTTGATTATTCTAGCTGAATAAATTATTCGTTCAAGCTCTCATTTGGTATCAGAGCAGGGGGAAAAAAGAGAATTGGATACAGGTAGAGAAATTAAGAGGAGCCTTGAGGCACTCCCTCTCTTGATCCGTAAAATGACTGTATAAAGGTCTTTGGTCCCTGCATCAAGTGAAGCGACCTGTGGTCTGGTAAGGTGGCGATGGTGGTCAGCATTCATCAGCGGCTGTATAATTCATTCCCAGCTGTAGCATCATAATTGTGTTCTGGCTCAGAAATAGGCATGGTGTGTTCTATGGACTGATTCAGTCATTATTGACTACATAGGCGTGATTGTCTTCTCGTGCCCAGCTGTTTGAAACCTCAAACTACTTGACGCCTTTTTGGTCTCGACGCCTTTTTGGTCTCAGCGCCTCACATCAAAATAAGCGTGCTCCAAGGAGGTCTTATATATTCCTGCTGTTGATCAGAGCATGATGTGGCATTGAATATTAAGGTTGGTGGTGTTGAAATTTATTTTTAAGCCAAAAGTGTTTAGTTATAAAACTTTAAATCAAAATTTTCACACAAGCTCTGTGAAAATCAGCTTAAGAATTGAAATAGGCGCCAAAACAGCCTTTCTCAGTTAAAAACCACTCTTTCTTTCCTCAAAACTGCCTTCACAATTCTTCCTTTGCTGCAGTTTTCACTAAACCCGCCTATTTGACTAACCTGTGGTATTCAAAGGAAGGTGACTTTTTGGTTACAAATCAGATTTTCATCCGTTAAATACAAGTTTTGTCTTATATAAATTTGTAATGATGCATAGGTGGATTGGTAAGACTTTTTTATAATAAATAATAGGTGAGAGGTTCAAATCCCTTCAAAAGAATTTTTAGAAGAAAAAGTTCTATTTTAGCCATTCTTCTAAATTTGGGAATTCCGTCAAATTTAGTTGTAACTCGCTAAATTTAGCTAGAAAACTCATTAAAAAAAATTGTTTTCAAAAGAGGCCAAAGAGCCCCCCCAAAAAGAATTGCTTCTAAAGGGGAGGGCATATTTTTGTTTAAACTGAATTAGTGTTTTCCATAATTTGTAATCTTTTATTTGCAAAAAGCATTTTAATTGTTCTATTATTGGTAAATACATTTGATAAAACACAAAACAATGCATTTTGCACAATTGTAGTGTTTGGTGTAAGCGATGCCTCTGACTTACATTTACATGTAAAGCTGTTGTGCTTAAGTTACAACATACATAGTTTAATATAGTTGTAACAACGATGTCTAGGCATCGATCCTATAAAATCATTGGGGAGAAAAAAGGTTAAACTTATCATTAGCCATCACTCCATTTCCTTGCTCGATTGAATCGATAGGCGTAAATCTTGACAGGTGGAAATTCCAAGTATATAGGGAAGTTATGCCCACATATACAAAATTCCATTTAAGCAGGGGCTAATGATTGGTCGAACCTCTTTCAGTACTATCTATGTACCATGTACTATTCTCTTTCACATACTGTCAGGTATATAGAAAGGACGAGCTTGGGTATATAGGAAGGACACATATATAGAAAGGTTTGGTATATCGGTTTGGCGGTATATAGAAAGGGAGACCTTGATACTTGGAGGGATAAGGAACCAATCTATCACTTTTGGTCAGATTCTACAATGGTCGGAAGTGTCCCGAAATTCTTTTTGCCAGACTCATAGCTTCTACACGACGACAACTATGCCATTTGGAAAACAAAAATCAGGGCACATTTGGAATTTGAAGACATTGGGCTTGTTAATGGCGCCCTCCCCCAACATGCCATTGACGCTGATCAACAGCGTAAGTTTGATAATGCAAACCAAAAGACAATTGATTATAATGTTTGGTGTATCGGAAGAGGTACAACCTCATATCCGTGAGGCCACAACAACTAAGGACGCTTAGGATAAGCTCCAAACCGTCTATGAGGCCAAAAATGAAGGCACCATTCTCTATTTGCAGAGTCAACTTCATTCATTTAAATTGAAGTTCGGTGAGAAAGTAGAAGATTTTCTATGACGTGTTGCAACCCTTAGGGCTTCACTCCAAGCATTGGGTGAGCAAGTGTTAGATACCTCTAATGTATTGATAGTTTTGAAAGCATTTCCACCTTCCTACAAGATATTTATGATTACTTTGACTGTTATAGAACATAAACCATCTTGACAACTTGGTAAACATGCTGCAACAGGAAGGGTCTATGCATACAAAAGAAGAATTAGAAGAACATGCTCTCACCTCTCATCAACATAAAGGGAAGAGACAAATCAAGTCTTCTAAACAAAAGCAAGGTCATCAACACAATTCACAAGGGAATAAAGAATAGAAAGTTTGCCTCATTTGTGGAAAGAAAGGCCATGACCTAAAAGATTGTTGGTATAACTCATTCACATAGTGCTCCTTAAGCAACAAGAAGTCCAATAACCAACAATCATCTCATCCACAAAAAGGACAAGGTCAAAAGAAAGGTAATTGGAAGAAGAAAACAAATCAACAAGGCCACATTGCCGAACAAGAAGACACCCACTTTGATGAGGACTTCCTATATGCCACATAGTCTCATGAAGAATCAACATCACAAAGTTCTATTTGGTATGTTGACTCAGGGACAACTCGACACATGACTGGATGACAAGATTGGTTCTACAGTATGAATGAGTCTTCTCCTAAAAATCATGTCTCTTTGGGTGATGATTCATCCTAATGTGTTCAAGGCATTGAGAATATCTCCTTACCACTTGGACAACACACATGCAAGATTTTTGATATCCTGTATGTCCTAGGACTCACGAAGAATCTTCTCTCAATCAGTGACTTAAACATAACCTAAAGGTTGAATTTGATTGCAAAGGAGGCAAAAAGATTTGTTTGATCAGAGATAAGTCAAAACACTTGAAAATTGTTGCACAAGCCTCAAGAGTTGGGAAAATGTTCCAACTTGACTTTGTTTAGCCGAACAATCAGGCACTTATAGCTAAGTATTCAGACTCAACGAGTTTGTGGCATCGCAGATATGGTCATGTCAGTTTTGGATACCCAAAGCTCTAAGCCATCGTAACATGGTCCATGGACTTCCTCAGTTGAAGAAAAATACAAACCTTTGCCCTGGTTGTCTAGCCAAGAAACAGCATAGAACTTCGTTTGGTCAAAGTTCTTCAAGAGCATCCGACAAGCTAGATTTGGTGCATACCGATCTATGTGGACCAATGAGATCTAGTCACTATGGGTTTCAGTGTTTTATGCTCTTTGTTGACTACTTACGAAAAATGTGGGTATATTGTCTCAAGACCAAATACCAAGCCTTCAGTGCTTTCAAAGGGTTCAAAGAAACAATGAAAACTAAAATTGGTTGTAAAATCAAGGCTCTCTGCTCAGATCGAGAGGGAGAATACACCAGTTAAGCATTTTCTGCTTATTTGAAAGAACACAAAATTCGTCGACAGATGACTCCATACACTTAGCAAAATGGTGTTGCAGAACGACATAATTGTACTATCTTGGAAAAGGTACGTTGCATGATTGAAGATTCTGGTTTGGCACCCACATTTTGGGCAGGGGTAGTAAAGACAACAATTTATTTGTTGAACAGGTCACCCTCTACCACTCTTGACAATATGACTCCACATGAACCCTGAACAGGGCATAAACCTTCCATTACTCATCTTTGAGTTTTTGGATGTAAGGCTTATATGCATGTTCCTAAAAAGAAGAGAAAGAAACTAGATAATAAATCCACGATTTACATCTTCTTAGGGTACAATGAAGAGTCATTAGTCTACAAACTTATGGATCCTAAAACAAGGAAAATATCCATAAGCAAAGATGTAGATGAGAAAGGTAAAACTAGTTTGCCTTCCACAAACTCACTCGATTCCGTAATTAGACCTCTAGATAGTTCAAAAGATCATGACAACACTGATGGCGACGGGATGATCAATCAGATTATGCAGATCCACCCACAAGAACAATGCAACGTATGCCTAAATGGTATATAAGTATTTTAAGAGATACTAAACTGGTTAAAATTCTAGACACATTGACTACTGGACCAAGGACTCGCAACATGACTCAAGACGAGGTCAATTTGGCCTTAATGAGCACAATTGTAGAATCAATAGAGCCCTCTACAGTTCAGGAAGCCCTAGAGTCTAAATCTTGGAAGGATGCCATGAATGCAGATTTTCAATCACTGATGAAACATAAAACATGGTAGCTTGAAGCTCTTCCATCAGGGAAGAAGCCAATTGGCTGTAAATGGGTCTTCAAAACTAAATACAAAGCAGATGGTAGTATTGACAAGCACAAGGCACGACTCGTACCAAAGGGATATGCTCAGAAGGAAGACATTGATTATGAGGAGACAAATGCTCCTGCGGGCAACATCAAGACTATCAGAATGACATTTGCTCTGGCTGCACAGTTTGGATGGAGGATTCACCAAATGGATGTAAAGAATGCCTTTCTCAATGGGGATCTACAAGAAGTTTACATGATATAACAAGAAAGTTTTGTCACACCTGGTAATGAAGGATAAGTATGTAAACTCATCAAATTTATGTATGGTCTCAGACAGACTCCCCGAGCTTGGTACATAAAAATCTATGAGCATATCATTCAACATGGATTCTAGAGGAATCCCTATGATCCAAATCTCTACCTCAAACAAGGGGGGAGATTGTGATTGTTGTCGTGTATGTCGATGATCTAGTCATTACTAGTAGTTTAGTGAAGATGATTGATGCAACCAAGAAAGATCTTAATTGATCATTTGACATGACAGATCTCAGGCTTCTACACTATTGTCTTGGACTAGAAGTATGGCAAAATAAACACCACATATTTGTGTCCCAGGTGAAATATGCCAAGACAACGCTCAAGAAATTTCGTATGATCAAAAGTAATTCAATTGCTACACCTATGGAGACAAGGCTTCAGTTGTCTTGTACAAATCCATCCCGCGAGTGAATACAACTCTCTATCGACAGTTGATTGGGAGTCTTATTTACTTGACAGATACTAGGTTAGACATTAGCTATGCTGTTAGCTATCTCTCATGATTCATGCAGGCGCTGAAGATGTCACATTGGAAAGCAACAAAGTGAATATTGAGATATATCAAGGGTACAATGGACTACAACCTAGAATACAAGAAGGAATGATAATTTCTTCTTGACATGATATTTAGACTCAAAGCATGCAGGAAATATTGATGACAGAAAATCCACTTTTGGATGTGTTCTTTTTGGGATTTGGTCTTGTATCCTGGGGGAGAAAGAAACAAAACTTTGTTTCTTAATCTTCCATTGAAGCAAAATATGGTGTTGAAGGAGGAACTATCTACGAAGTGATATGGTTATGTCGCATACTGGAAGGATTGGGAGTGACATAGAAGAAATCTACCATCTTGTATTGTGATATTGAGGGTGTTCTTAACCTTGTTCGCAATCCAGTGTTTTATGAACACACAAAACACATTGAGGTACAAGTCCATTTCATACGTGAACATGTTCAGCAACACAACATCCAACTCCAGTATTGCCCGACAGAAGAACAACGTGCAACTGTCTTCACCAAGTCACTTGCACGTGACAAATTTGAGGCATTTAGAGAATCTTTCTTCTATTCACTTCAAGCTATGCTAAATTAAGGGGGGGGGGGAATGTTAGAATCTATTAAATGGTGTTTAATTCACCATAGTAGTTTGTTAGTTTGGTTATGTATTTTGTTAGACCTGTGACTTCTATTCTGGGTTTATTGTTTGTGCATCATCCTATTTTCTAGGATGTAGTTGTGCTATTGTTATGGCTATATATTAGCCCATGTAATTTGATTATTCTAGCTGAATAAATTATTTGTTCAAGCTCTCAAGAAATTGGCATGTGGTATGGGAACCACAAGAGCAAGTACAACACCACCAAAGACTGTCGAGCCAATAAGAAAACCCTTTTTGTTGAGTTGTGAGAGCTAGACATAGAAGCAACCTCTAAATCTGCGGTGGAAACTCCATGTGTGAATAGATAAGGAAAGCGGATCATGGATGCAAATCTATACTCCATTGTCGCCATTGCACGAGCAACACCTCCAACACGAGTCGACAAAGTAAGAATAATTTGATCTCTATCAAAGCAATCAAGAGTCTCAAGTCTGACAATACCTCACCCATAGCCATACTCTATTGGATGGGTCAATCAGGGTAGAGACATGCGTTAGTTGACAGTGTTGCCTTTCCTATTCCATCAAACCATTCAATGAAGAGGCAGTTGGTAATGTGGCACCCTTGTATGTTTGCGATGTGCTTCTTAGACAACCCTCCACGTGGATACATTGTGGTGTCTATGAGGCTAGGCCTAAGAGTGTCGTCATCACTCTATGTCATAAGCACTATTGAATACTAGAGGTGGCCCCGACGAAGTCAATAATATTGATCAATGCAGAGCAGTGTTAGTGTGTGATTGCTTAGACCAAGACAATTGTCCTACTCATGATCAGGGCTGAGGAGAATCAAAAGGTTGTAGCAAACACATGTGCTAGTATAGCAAGCTGAATAACACAATAGAAGCAAATGGATAGAATGCTGCTAGAATACAAAGATGTCTTCTTCTCATGGACAAGTGAAACATGTAATTGAATTGGTCCCTGGAACTCCAATGCAAAATGGACCATTGTACCTATGTTTACTACTCAAGGATGACTAGATAAGGTGTCAAATTTAGGAACTAATTCAAGAAGGCCACATCCAGCCGAATGCCTCACCTTGTGAGAACCCCTTTGTGCTCGTCGGAAAGGATGGAATGTGGCGACTCTACATTGATTATTGAATCTTGAACAAGATCACTGTCAAGAACCGATATTCACTTCCACGTATTGATGACCTCTTGGACCAACTTAGGGTAGTTAAAATTTCACCAAGATTGATATGAAGTTGGGGTATCACCCAGTGCACATCAAGCCAACTGACATTTGGAAGATCTCCTTCAATACCAAGGAGGTCATGTTCGATTGGTTGTTCATGCCATTCACTTCGACCAATGCACCAACGTCATTCATGAGGATGCTGAATGATCTCCAATGGGCTTTCATAGATTCTTTTGTGGTTGTCTAAATGAACACCATCCTTGTTAGTAAGACATGGGAGGAGCACGTGCAACATGTTCAACATGTTCTTCACACCTTGCACTTGCATAAGCACTATGCCAATGTAGGTAAGTGTTCATTTGGCATGGAAAGTATCCAATTCCAAGGAGGGCATGTTCGATTGGTTGGTCATGGTTGACTAATGCACCAACATTCATTAGGATGATGAATGATGTCCTATGGGCCTTCATAGATTCTTTTGTGGTCGTCCAAATGGATGACATCCTTGTCTTTAGTAAGACGTGGGAGGAGCATGTTCAACATGTTCCTCACACCTTGCACTAGCATAAGCTCTATGCCAATGTAGGTAAGTGTTCCTTCGCCATAGAAAGTATCCAATTCTTGGGTTACATCATCAAGGAAAGTGTACTTTTGCTAACTTCTAGTGTTTTCTCCACCTCAAAGTGACCTGCCACCTTGTTGTAGTGAGCCTCCCAAATCATTTTTTGATGCCTCCTTGTAAGAACACATGTCCCATGTGGAAAAAAAATCCTCTTGTAGATGGTAGTTAGGAATATGTCTGCCAATTGTCAGTCTCAAGTATATGGCAGAAGTCAAAGTCTCTTTCATACAACTGAGGTCACTTGGATGTCACCAGATACATCAAGTCTTGCACAACCTACGCAATCACAAATCCAACCAATAAGAAGCAGGGTTTGTACACACCTCTGCGAATTCTAGAAAAACCCTGTGAGTGTCTCAATGGATTTCGTGTCCGGCTTCCCACAATCAAACATGATCATGATTGTGTTTTTGTGGTGGTTGATAAGTTTTTAAAGATGGCAGCTCTAACATCGTGCAAAAAAAGGATTTTAGCAGAGGAGACTGCCAAACTCTTCTTCGAGCATGTGCGGGTTCATTTTGGCCTACCAAAATGCATTGTGTTAGATAGGAACAAAAGGTTTGGTGGGATCTTTTGGTCTACGTTGTGGTACATGATGGACACAAAAATAAACAAGTCCATTACATTCCAACCCCAGATAGATGGACAAACAAGGGTGGTCAACTGCATGATCGTGCATCTTCTTCAAATGTCCCATTAAAAACATTTGTGCATATGGGATGAGAGTCTTCCATATGTCCAACATAGCTACAATCGAGCTTTTCATGGCTCCATGGGACATAGCCCATTTTAAGTATGTCTCAGCTTTTAACCACTAGCCCCCATCGATGTCGCATTTCTCATTTTGTTGAGGGAAGCATCACCCCATGCTTAGAAAAATATAGGTAAGGCAGCCTAATTTGTCGAATGCATTTGACACACTCAAGAACAGGTTCATGAAATTATGCAAAATACTAGTCAAAAGTACAAGCAACATCATGATTAAAATTGTCTTTCCCATTAGTTCCCAGTGGGCAACAAAGTTTGGTTGCATCTTCATAAGGAGCGGCTCAATGGTCCAAATAGAAAGCTTAGACCTATGAGATATGGACCATACGCTATTGTCAAAAAAATGCGCGAAAATGCATTTGAGCTCAACTTTCCACACTAGCTTGGGTTGCATCCGATGTTCAATGTAGGGTTGCTTTGGCTATACCTTCCACCACATTTGGACACATTAAATGTTGATGAGTAGTTGTAGAGCACAAAGATGAATCCAAACTATTCACACTAGTGACTGTTGATCAGATGATTGATAAAGTGGTCAAATATTGAAGCATCAACACATCCTGTTCTATCGGGTGGTGAAGGTAGATGGCTGGGACACCAAGGAAAGTGGTTCACTAGGAACCACATTCAGCAAACATTTCCACACTTGGTCGAAAAACTAGAAGCAATGGGCCTCATTGCTTTTCGAGGAGCAAGTGATTCAAATGGCTGTTCAAAGCAAAATTTGATTTTAAAAAAAATCTAATTTTTTGCGTTCTAACAGTGTATTATTTTGCATTTTTGGGTTCCTTAGGTGTGGAATTTGGACACTAAACTTTAGTTAGATACCCTAAATAGGTTTTATAGGCATGTATTTGGAGTATCTATACTAGCTCACGTTATTAGCTTTCCAACACAGTATGGTTTCAAATTTCAATCAACAAGCTAGGAGATATGACCCTGACAAATGACACTACTAAAATAGCAACATCATCAACCGAACTTTGGCTATTTGTCCACTTCTGGCCATTCATTTCCACTTCTAAGGTGGTTATGTGTCATCCCCATGTTGCGTAACCCCTTAGTTTCCATTTGGAACCCTTCATTTACTATTTTAGTAATTTTCCAGTTTTTGCATTATATAGCTATAAAATAGATAGTATGGAATGAAGAAGGCAGAGTTAAACGAATAAATCTCTCCTACAGAGAATTTCCTCTTTGTTTATACTCTCATTAGCACTAAAATATTGTTGTTTTTGCAATTTATTTTCTGCTAAATTCCAGTTCTATTTCTATAACACATTATGCTTTATATTTAGTGTGTTGTCCACTGAATTGTATACTTAGTTTAGATCAGAAACTTTGGAGTGGGTTAGGAGGGAGCATACGTGGAAGTGTGGTCAAGAAGGGTCGGTTGTCCCTTTGTCTCCTATGTTTTACATTGTGGGGAAGGGGAATGAGTGAAAGAGTGGTGGAGAAGCGACACCTGCCCCTTTTCCCATATGAAATTCGTAATCTAGGAGAAGGGACGACTATTTCTACTCGCGAAAATGGTTTATTATTATTTTCCATAATTTTTTTTTTGACTATTTTTTACTTAATAAGTTTCTATCCAATGTTTTTTTAAATTTTTTTCCATGATCCAATATGTAATACACCTCTCTACTAGGGTGGTTTTATCTCCCCACAAAAAACAGTTGTTTTAGAGAATGGGGCATATGTTTCCCCACCTGTTCCGTCGAGAACTTTGCAACCTTGCTCTACAAGTGCCTCCTCGAACAAATCTGTAAATCTGTCTGCCCTCCTTGACTTGTTGAGCAGACTTTCCTTTGCAATATTGTGACTACAGCTATTTCTTCTCGAGGAACTAGTGCCAAGTTTCCACTAAATGCTAAATCTTCTTAGCTTCATCCTCCTCGTCCAACATGGAGGGTTCAAACACTTCAAAAATCTTCCACATTGACAACTGAATTCATGTGCATATATTGCAACATGTCCAATCAGAGGTGTTTGATCCAATCTTTAATATCCAAAAGGGTCCATGCCAGATTCATTTGAGCTTTCTACGCTGCTCTTGAAGTTTGTCTTTGCTCAACTACAACCAAAATAGGGCCAGAATTCTTAATATGAGCTTCTAGCCTTATACTTTTGTTAAAACTTTCAAAATTTGTTTCTCCACCTAATGAATCATCTCTATCCTTTCCGCAAACCTTACAGTCATATCAGCCTCTAAACTTTTTACTACCTTATATATATGATTTTGCTCGATCATGACATTTATTGGGATCAAGGCAAGAAACACGAACATGTCTTGAAGGGAGATAAACTGGTCTAGTTGTGAGCTACCTCCTTGTAAGAATTGCATATATGACAAACTCACATTCTAAGTTTCAGGATTCATTTAATTATATCCCCTTAGAAATTGTACAATGTGGGTGGAAGGCCATTGATCTCCAAATCTTAATATTTCTCGAATTCCATAGATTTTTCAAAAATTTCTCAAGAATTGAGAACGTCAATCTGACGCTATGAACTTTGGAAAACCAAAGTGCACATACATTGCATGAAATTTTTGTGTAGCCTCTTGCCCTTAAATTATCTTCCTCCAGGGAATAATAAACACATTTTACTAAAATGGTCCTCAAGGAAAAACAGATAGGGTGAGAAGCCCCAAGCAGTGGATTGCATTCATCGATCCTTTCCCCTACTAACAAATTTTTATGTTGCTTGTGTGCTAAGTGGGTTCCTTTGCTTTATGATTATTACCAAAAATACACGATGGAAAATGTCATTAGGGTAAAGAATACTCATGGAGGTCATTTTGAGATGACTTACACACGAATAAAAAATCTCACAAAAACAAATAATTTGAAAACAATTGAGTCATTACCATGCCTGGGCATTGGTAGTCCGCACATAATTTCCATGGATATGCTCTCCTAAGGTCAGCTAGGTACTTGTAATGCGGTATATGGTCCCAACTTCCAGTTACTTGGTTTTCTTGTGTTGCACAAATGCCTACATGAATCTTGCTACATTTGCATGTATTTTGGGCTAAAACAGACATCTCTTGAAGTTTCACATAGTTTTGCTCATAGTTTACATAACCGTAACCAGTGACTACTCGCCAAGGAGGAAATTTGTTTAATTGAAGATCAATCGACAGGTGTGCAATTAACTGAAATAACCGACAAATTAAAAATGCTTAAATTTATTTAAAAAAACATAAATTTTATAGAAATTACAATTGCAAAATGTATCAAATGAGTCTATAAAACATTGAGAAAGTGTTTTCTATTAGATTTGAATACAAATAAAGTACAAAATTGCATAATCATGTGAATACAACTGTGACACTGTAAGTTGTCAGCAATAAATTGATGCAGTGATACTTATACAAGAATCTAAATTTTTTTCTTCCTCGCTCTCTGGAAAACTAAGGGAGACTGAGAAAGTCTAGTCCTCCCACTCCGCTACCTTGCCTTGCTCTGCCTAGAACATTGTGCCTGCCCCTGTTGCTCCACCTCTACTTCTGCCTCTACCTCATCTTTAAGGATGTCCTCCAATCCAATCTCTTCTCCTCCTGCAGCTGCACCCTCCATAGCTTGCCTCTCAAAATCAACAATATCTTCCTTTGGGAACATGGGGGTTGCCGCCTCTTGTGCAATCCAATCAATGTAAGGATTGATTTCATCTAGATCGATATGCTCCTGTGATGTGTTCTCCAACTTTTTTGTGCAAAGTCAAAGGTTGTATTGTATAAAAACTAGGTCAATGAGACATTGTTGACTCAAGTTGTTTGACTTCTTTGTGTGAATGTTATAAAAAAATTCAGTGGCGCTCACATCCATAAGTGCTACAAGGTTGAGATAAAATGTGGAGGGCTAGCTTTTGACGATTTGGGGTATTCTCGCTCCAATCTTCTCACCACAACCTTGCAAACAAGATATTCAAAAGTTTGTACATAATTAATCATTGTAAATCTGTAAGTGGTAAGGTTCAAGTAAAGATTTCATTTTCTGTTCTTTGGTGACTGTGTGACTCTCTCGGATAGCTAGTGTTGAAGAAAAGAGCCTCCCTCTCGCCTGCTTGTAGTTTTGCAACTTTCAAATAATGAGGTCTCTCGCCTCAATGTCGAGTGCCATAATCTCAATGCATGTTGAGAGCCCCTCCATAACCTCCCCATTAACATCTGTGAAGCCATCCGAGTAGAAAAACTTAGGGTTAAGGTAGTACCACGCTGCATGGATGGATTGGTGGAGTTGATTGTTCTACCTCCAATCAATCAACTCCCAAATGGGATCAAATCCGGCATGATCTCCCCTATAATAGTTTTGGATGGCCTCATAAATTTAATCCATTGGGTTTTGCTCCCTATCCACCAAGTGCAAAACCCTCACAAAAGGCTCCGACACCTACAAAATTACAAACAAATTAAAGTTATAAATTTATAAATAAAATTAAAACTTCAAGTTTAAAAAATTGAAAATAAGGGAATTGACTTGAAATTTAAATTTAAATTTGAAGTTATCTTGATGATCTTTGTAGTTATTTTTTGAAAGGCTTCACTGAAAATCATCTTTCCAACCTTGACTCCATTAGCTTTCTTTGAATATGACGAGTCCAACCACGCTTGACTCACAAACAACTGCTTCAAAAAAATCAACAAACTATAAATACTTTGTAATGTAAGAAAGTTCGTTGTAAACTTGGTGACCACTAATTGAATAAGCTCTTTCCTCTAGGTGTGCTCTATCATCAAGTTGAGAACCCAAAGGTGATTGTATAAATATTTTGTGATGTCTTTGGCTTCTTCTACAATAGGTCGCATCCAATCAAGTTTGCCTATGTCCTTCAAAATAAGGTCAGGGCAATGGGTTGCACAAGAGTTCCAAAGAGTGATGGATGTTCTTGAGAAGTCTTCCAGCCACCACATTTGTTGTTGCATTGTCTGTGATAACTTGGACAACATTCTTGATGCCCTAAAACAACTTGCTCGAACATTAAACTCAAAGTTTTTGTATTTTTTATCTTGCTAGATGCATCAATGGACTTCAAGAAAACCAGTTCACCATTTGAAACTACCAAAAAATTGATGGTGCGGTTCTTTCCATCAGTCCATCTAGTGGAAAGAATAGTGAATCTGAACTTTTGCCACAACTTCTTTTGATCTTCCACAATTACCTTTGCATCTTCAATTGCATTTTGGAGCAACTTCCCACTTAAGTCTCTTGGAGAGGGTGCCTTGTATTATTTCTCTGCAACTGTCAATGTTGTGACCTCATATTTTCAGTATGGACTCCTCACCACGTTGAAGGGATGGTTGTTGAAGTATAAAAAAATTGCACATGCTTTTTCTATTTTTGCATGTGCCTCCTTGTTCCATTTTATACTTTGCAACGAAGTTGATGTGCCTAGGTGCTTGCGTAGACCACGAGTAAAACCCACAATTTTTTTTATAGCAGCGTCTTTTTCCTCTGCCAATGCAGGAGCAATGTTTGTTGTTATCGCTGTTTGCATCCTTGCCCCTTTTAGTTTCTTTTCGTCCAACAATGCAAGCTCTGCAACAATCTCTCGTTTTGCCTCTCCCATTACATTGGGACAAAGTGTGACATTATGGGAAGGAATGCATGAAATGTGGTACTTGAAGCAATTGATGCACCTTGATTTTTTTTTCGACCAAAACAAA
This sequence comes from Torreya grandis, assembly GCA_037957365.1. Classification (NCBI taxonomy): domain Eukaryota; kingdom Viridiplantae; phylum Streptophyta; class Pinopsida; order Cupressales; family Taxaceae; genus Torreya; species Torreya grandis. Next base: position 3,211,096 of record JARHVA010001328.1, read on the forward strand.
CAAATCGTAGTCAATTGGGATGATCCAATTGCATGGCATACTTCCAAGCAACAGTGCGAGCATTAGGGGGTGTTGATTGGCTACCATTGACCGAATCTAACCCTGATGCACTGTTGGATGCCATTGTTTTCTAAGAGTAAACCTGCAAACATAATCAAACAACATTAAGAAAAATAAAAATAAAAATGTTTAACACATTAAAATACAACATTTAAAAAAACCTTGCAACGTAAACTTGTAAATTTAGATATCTTGATTGTACAACATGGACACAAAATATTGAAAACATTTAGAATGATCTCTATGATTAACAAATTATAATAATAAACGGAAACCATAATAGTAAAAAAACATTTTTATATAAAAATTATAAAAAAACTATGCATAAATTGTAAATAGCAATTGCAAAATTGAATGGAATGCATGAATATTTATCAAACATGTTTTAATTAAATTACAATTAATTTATATGCTCAAAAAGTTAAAAAAAATAAAAATAAATGAATAAATAAATAAATAAATGCACTAACTTGGAAATTTGTTTGCTGAATTTTTCTTTTAATTCGCTCTGAATGCTCCACGTGCTGTGTGAATCCAATGAGGGGGTGTGTTTGAATTTATAAGTCAAAAAAATGTGTTTGGACAGTGTTTGGATAGTGTTTGGGTGCCTCGGACACGTTCTGGACACGTCCAAGCCTTGTACAAGCCTCCCGAAGAGTATTGACATAGTACTCGTCAGGGGCCAAAAAATCGAGTGTCATGTTCCTTTTTCCAAATAAAGAAACGAATAAGTTAATATTAATGTTTTAAGTTGTCCTAAAGTAATTTTATTTAAGAACATGGGAAAAATGACAATCATTATTATTAAAGTTGGCCATAAAGAAATGATTATTAATTGGGCCAAAAGCAATGATAAAGATGACTTTATTTAAATTAAAGCATGTCAACATCAAAATAGAAGATGAAGCGTTGCTTTTTAGGGTTTTGGTGGAAAAGATAATTATTAAAAGGGTTGGATGAAAATAAATTATTATTCACTATTCATTCATTATTGAAAACAAAACCCTTTTGCAGAGCTTGAGCTTCTGAGATCAACTTCATTCGAGGACGAAAAACCATCTAGGTGAATAAGATCCAAGGACGAAAACCATCCCATCTATGGTGGTTCCACCAAGGGATCATCTTTGTGCTTGCAAATTAGGGTTTATTCTATTCTTAGCTTGTTGTATCACTGCTATAGTATTTCGTGCTGCCACTATAGTGATCCGTACCATTGCTACAATATTCTGTATGGTTGCTATAGTATTCCGTACGGCTGCCACAGTATCCCATACTTCCAGATAAATTGTTGTACCTTGTTCTACTGGATAATAATTGGTATTTATTGTTGAATTCATTTTTTTTTGTGGATTTTTACAGTTAGGGTTTGCTGTAATAAATTTGTAATCAGCTTATTAAATCAATATTCCAAGTGGGTAATATTAGTTTTGCATATTTTAGTTGCATGTTATTATCTAGGGTTTGTTTTAGCTTGTTTATTCAGAAATTTACTAGAAAGGGTTTATAGAAATATACAAAATTGTTCATATTTGTCCAGAATGGGACATTTCACCGAGATTCGGTTAGTATGAGTGGCGATTAATGGGTTTTCCAAATTTGTTTTGAGTATTTGAGCAACTGACGAGTAACCGGCGGTTATGTAATCCATGGTTTTGCTTACCCCAAAATGACTAACTACCGCTGAAATGTGGTACTGGGCTTCCCTCATGAGTCCAATCCTACCATCTCGTTGTGGCATTCATAGCTTCTTCATTTTATATAACAACCCTTCTTTAAAAAACTAATCTATCGTCTGTGCAAAGTGTGCCACACCTCCTTGTAATGTGATAAACAACTCTGAATCTTCTTTATGCTGATGTTTATATTCCTTTTGATCGAATGGCTTGAACCGCATGATGGTATTCGCAACAACTCTTAGAGCCAATGGTGGCCTTGACCACTTATCAACAATTTTATTGGCGGTCCCTTTTTTGTATTAAATTAGCAAATTGAATTACTGTAAAGAACTCGTTCTCTTGAAATGGCTTTGTATGTTTCATCTTGCACCGAGTTTGTAAGAACTGCCATGGTTGGTGATATGTACATGGATCATTGTTTCTTTTCCTAGCAAGTAGTGCTTCCATTACATTATAGATTGAGCTTGCACATTCTGGATACAAGTCTATAAGTAGGGTGGTTCAAAACTTTTCCTGTTAACAACTTAATTATGACATACTGTTCTTCCTCCTTGCAACAACAGAACTCTTATTGCATGACTTGATGTATTTGCCTCAATTTCAAATGGAAGTTGCAAATTGGGTATAGTCAACACTAGTGCAATTTATAAGTACTATGCATCTCTTGAGAATCTCGTTGCTTCAGTTACCTTTGTGGGTGTGGGCCATTTCATTATGGCGTCTACTTTGGCTGGAAAATTTCTCAATTCACCTTCAACAACTAAGAAGTAGAAGTATTTTAATGACTGCCGGGTAGATTCAAATTTCTTCAAATTAAAGAGTCACCTGTTGTTTTGCGAGGTCTCCAAGGCTTGTCTTAAATATTGCAAATATATTTAGGTAAATAATCAGAAATGAATCCAGACATGTATGTAGAATGTTATTCATCAACAGGTAGATGGTGCATTACACGGGGCAAATAAAACAGAAATACTAATCATTTGTTCTAACCTTGCATGATCATGAAGGGAGTCTTCCATATTTATTCTTTCATTTGAACTTGGTGATATCCATCTTTCAAATCCAACTTGGTGAAACTCTTCGCATGATATTGCTGATCAAGTAGGTTATCAATCTGGGGGAGGATATTTGTTGTTAATAGTAATTTTATTAAGGGCTCTATTGAGTTCATCAAGTAGTAATGAAAGCACATTTTCCAGCTGCCATCCTTCTTAGGGTACCAACATTATTGGCGATGCACATTGGAATGAGCATGGCATTGTGACTCCTTTGTCCTAAAACTCTCGTATGGCCTCTTCACTTCATCAAATTCAAGGAGTGACTGACTCTATAGCTCATATTTGTTTTCGAGGCAATCCCTTTTTCTCTTGTAGTACTTCGTTTTTAATTGACTAGACAACTCATCAAGATGCCTTCTCTACTCCCTGGTGCAACTTGCTTCAAAGTCTGCTTCCATATTCTCCTCTTATTCCTTGGGCTTAATATTCAATGTCACAAACTCTTTGCTAGCATTGATCAACCTTTTGGTCTGATTCACATACACGAGTGAAATATTCTGATTTTTTTGTTGGCATTGATCAGATATGGCTTCTCATCCTTAAATCAACCTATAATTGTGCTCTCTTCATAGGTTAATAACTTAATAGCATCCACATTTCATGGATAAAGGCTGGAAATTTTTTCCCTCACGCATGTCAAGTGATAATCTTATTTCACTTTATTCATGTAATCAGTTGTGATGGCAAAAACAAATTTACATTGCCTAGTCAGCTGCAACAGTCTCTCTATGTAGCCAACCTAGTGGGTATGACTTGGGTGCTTGTGAGTTTTGAGTCCTCAAGTTTTGGAACTAATGCATCGGAAACTAATTTCTTTTCAAAACATGAATCAAACGACCTGTACCTTAAACATCGTGAGTATGCGAAGTTCTTTCTTGTTCCTTTTCCAAGTTTCATTGTTATTCAGTAAGTCATTTCTGTGTTGTGATACAATCCGTTTTCTTGTTTGGCTCTGAGTCACACACTGCCACCTTTCCATCTGCCATCAATGCTATACTCTTCTTCTGATGACAGTTGTTTTTCTTATTATGGGGGGGAAGTTTTGGATGCAACTTCCAATGCGTACTATTCATATGGACATCAATATCATAGTGACTGCAGCAGTCCTTTGTGGACTCACTATTCTTTTGTATAGATGTAGTATTTTGCTTTCCTATTCCCTTTTTCTGCTTCTTATTGGAAGACACTTCTTGACGCATCGAAGTAGTTTTGTGACATGTCTGGGGATTATTCCCTTTCTTCTTGAAGTATAACACCTTGCAAGCATTGTCAATATCTCAACCTTGAAGAGAGCCAGCTTCTCCAAATATGGCTGTGCAGATCTCCAAGATACTTCACAAGCATTCCCGGGTCTTCTTGAGAAATATTTAATAGAATAGTCTGCTTCTGAGATTTAGGGTTATATTATTGGTTCACTTCCTCTTCCTTCTGTCCGAAATCCTGTCACTTAAGAAGTTATCCTTCTCATACCAGATGGGGTAAAATTGGTGTTTTATCAGCTATTTGAATGTGTCCCATTCGATGAATGGTGCTTTCACGGTTACCTCTCTAGACTGCGTATAGCTATGTCCTGCTGGGCTTCCTTTTGCAAGGGCTGATATATATTTTCTTGCAACCCAATGCTTTCTTTGTACCATCTTCCTGACCGAAATGATTTGGAATTTGGCATTATTGGGAATTCTATTAAGAGTTATGAGTACTGATATGCTTTTATTAGTGCCCTCCAAGACAACCGTCTAGATAGTGGGTTTGAAATGATTTATAAGATTGTTTCTTTTAGTTGATTCCGTGGATCTATTGGAGATGGACTGTTCTGCTTGCCGTGTTGCCATCCACTATCCGTATACAGTATTATATTACTATCTGTTTCAGGCTATGAGCACTTTACGTAGGAGTTGATCAAACTTTGGATGCATGTGCGATGAATAATGTTCTCTGGTTTTAGTGTTATAATATTTTGTGTAAAATGTTCCATATAAAGCAATAATCAAGCCACTGAGTCCAGAATGAAAACAAGAATTATTTATTTGTACCTGATCCATATGCCTTCTTCCTCTATGTCTCATTTGTACAAGGAGTATTTGCTACTGTTTTTGCTTATGGTAAGATGGTAAGATTGTGGACATATCATCCTTAAAACTGATTTGATCAAATTTGCTTTTTGTATACATATTCAGAAGAAACAAATGACTGTCACCAGAAGTAGGGAGGAGACTGAACTTCAAGCACGTGGGCGTCACGATCCATGTGTAGTACCTAGAGGTGCACCTCCTTTCTCAAACTATATAAATTTGATTAATGGTTTTGTTGAATCTAGTTGGAAGAAGTATTTTCTCAAACTAAAAGTCTGTCTTCTGGGATACATATTATGGACTTCTAAATGGAATTTTAATGTTGAATTCTAATTGGTATTGGAAATGTATTTTTAACACATGCAAAATTCAGATTTCCTACCATTTTTTTATGTTTTTTGAAATTACTTTAAATTCTTTATTGACTGGAAACGCAGCTGTGCCTATGGTTGAGGCTATGGTGGCTTTGGTGTTGGCCGATCAGTTGATGCAGCAGTATGCACAGTGTGAGTTGTTCCCTGTCAATAATTCACTTCAAAATCCATTGGATATGCAGAATGCGGCAATGGTAGAAATGGTCATTTAGAATGGAGAAATGACATGGGATGTCAAACCTTTATTTTTTGATCTGCTATGTTATATTCGTAGAAACAGAAATTATATTTAAGATTGTTTGCCTGGAGTTGATAATATTTAATCACCAAGTTGAAGTATTTGTATCTATAGAAAGACCAAGATCCCATACAACAATGAAACTTGACACATCAGCTCTTTCGTATTTGTAGCATTATGCTATAATAAGAGAAATGGTTTTCTTATATGGGATTTAAGAGTACATAGGAAATAAACTGGGTGTGGCTGGTAAACCAGACCATGATGCGACTGTGAATTATGGTGCACATTTGTAGAATTAAGTTAAAGAAAGAAGAATTTAATGAGCAATGCACTATTCTGGAGGCTGCCAAAACAAGGATACGAGGTTGGTTTTCTGTATGACACATTGCAAGATTGGGCAAGTCATCTTCATATCATTGATTTGTCAGAAAAAAATCAAACAACGTTGTATTTGATTCTTTGTAACCTGGATTCTAATCCAGAGTAAGAGTTAACTCCTCTCTGGTACTGTACCATAGTTGAATCTTAAATGTTGCAGATTTTGTTCATATCCTGTGCAAATCAGTTGCAAATAATTTCCCGCTCTGAACTTGGGCATGTGTTTCTACATTGTTATAATCCTTTGTGCTTTATCATATTCTTTGGATTAATGTGTATACAACCAGTCTTCCCAATCACTCCTGTAAGAATTTGGTTGATAAGAATACATGAATGATTATATACAAGAAATGAAAAGATATATGCCTAGCGGTTAATTTTTATTTTTATATCAGAAGTCTTATCTGTAACCTTCTAATGTGGACGTGATCTAGTGTAACTTCTCAATTTTCTAATGCTTGCTGGAAAACAACAGATTGTTATACCGTTCTACTTTGATTGTATTTGAATTTGACATGAGAGAGTATATATTGTGCTAGAATTAGTGTCCTTAAAGTTGCTGGAAGTAAATGCGTACTCTAAGTGCATAAAAAGGATGAAAATAACCATGAAAATATTATAGTACAGCAATCACAAAAAGTATTGACACACAGCAATTTACCCTGGAAATCTGTGTGGGGAAAACTAGCTGGAAGTGGGGATTGCTCAGCTTTCTGTCTCTCCTTTAGTCAAAAGAGCCTAGATAGAGCATCTTCATACTGCTACGTTCATTCAAACTACACTTTGCACCAACAAAACTTACGTATACAACTAATTGAACTCCTAACTCTTCCTGTCACTCTCGTCTTACAACTGGGCTTAAGGACCCCTAATTGTCATGGAAGTTGAAGAGATATTTCTTTCAGCCTGTTACTTTTTTTTTGAAATGGGAGAAATTGCCACGGGCATAAAGATGTAGCTGCCATAACATGCGGAAATACCATAACACAGGTTGAACCACCATGGCACATTTGAAAATACCCTACCCCACTAACGCAATTGCTACTTTGCTGCACCTGGTGGTTTTGTTACTGTACAAAATGCTTGTTTCGGGGATGTTTCCAATTGAGTTCTGGGTTGATTGATGAAGTCAATTATCTTCTAGATCCTTACACCAGGAAGGAAGGTTTTTTTTTGGGGTTATGAAATCTTACGCTACTACCTTTCAATTTGTTGTTTTCATTTGCAGAGTAATTTACATTTTAGATTTTGAGAGGATTTTGCCATTTTCTTAAACTTGTTACTCACATCTAGGTGGTCACTTTCATCCGAAAGTTCTAGATATACTGCACATGCCACAGCGAGAGAGTAGTGTTAAATCATTTCTTTTTAGTTGGTTTTCTTGAGGAATGTAATTTTCTTTGTCTAACTTCAAACATTGGTCATTGGTCTTTAATTAATAGAATCAACACAAACATCTTAAGAAAAAGGATTTGGCATCACCAACCAACAAACATCTAATTGTTAACGGCCAAAAGATAACCCACTAGATTAATGCATGACTTCACATTTTCAAATAGTGACACTTCTACGTTTCATTGGATTAAAGTCAGATTTAAGATGGGTCTCTATGTCAGATTTAAGATGGGTCGTTAAGTCAGATTTATGCCACTCTTTAAGATATGATGTTTGTGTAAGTCATAAATTTGACTTAATTTTGGCAGTGGTAAATGCAATGTAAATATTTTTTTATATATATATATTTTAATAACATAAGGGTGTCGTAATTGCATTGTAAGTTTGTCTTAAATTTGTGACATGTACAACATTTTGCGCTCTGATTTAAAAAATAAAAAAATATAAACGGGAAAAAGGATGGGCCCAAAAATTCCTCTTAGTTATTGATAGGGTTTGGAGATTGGATGTTATTTTTTAAGTGAATGGGGTTTGGAAGGACGGCAAAAAGGTTAAATCAATAAGATTATAAAAATAATGAGACGTACAGTAGCTTTTATGATATGCTTCATGGTGGCATGTAAGTTTTTTAGAGGGTGTAAGACAGAGGAAGTTGTTTGCAAGGGTGTGGAGAGTGGTATTGTTTGCAAGGGTGCCTACATGGAAAAGGTGAACAACTTGGGAGTCATAAGAGATCACTTGAGGCGGCAAATACATTTGCAAATGGCAGCTGTAAGGGGAGGCAACAACCACATTCATTGAGACACTATATTCAAAGCTTCTGGGTATCCATGAACTCCAATAAGTAAGCCATGTTTGGGAAGCTACTAGAGTCATTGGAGGAGGATTCGTGGCCGTTATGCTGTTCATGGTAAGAGGGCATTGGATTGGGGCTTGGACCTTGGTTTGGCTGGCCTTGTTATTTGTCTATTTTATTTTAAACACTAATGAAAGTCCTCTTTCTATTATTGTTTTTGATGGATGCACATAAATTTTTTGAAAGCTCAAAGATTACAAAAAAGGGGAGGCGTGTATATTAAGGGTACGATTCATGGTTGCATGTAATTTTGTGTGGAGGGTGCGCAAGACATTTTGTTTGCAGGGGTGTGGAGAGTGGTTTTGTTTTAGAGGCGCATACTTGGAAAAGGTGATAAAAAAACTTGGCATTCGAAGGAGATCAACAGAGGCGGAAAAGGACATTTGAGAAAGGTGGCAAAGGCATCTACAGGAGACAATGCCACATTCCATGAGACATCATATTCAAAATTTGCATGCATCCATTAAGCTCCAATAAACTCTAATAACCAAGCCATGTTTGAGTAGCTACTAGAATTGGTGAGGGAGGATCCATGGCCGTGTTGGTGTTCACAGCAAGGGGCCACTATATTGGGCCATGATGGCCTTGGTTTGGCCTTCCTTACTAAATCTATATCTTAAACACTAACAAACATCTTCTTTCTTTTATGCTTTGTGGATGTCCATAACCTATTCGAAAGCTTTTATTTGGCTTATGTTGGGAGTATTTTGGCAAAGGTGAACTCATTAGGTAGGATAGCTAATCAATCCATACATTTTTATCAGGGCATATGCAACTGCAACATCTGACAAATATCCATGGTAGAGTTTTCAAAGTGGGGAAGGTGGAGAGGTAGGGAAGCGAAAGAGCCCAAGCTGCAAATTGGGGAGTGTTACAAATGCGTAGGGTACAAATCTTTAGCACTTTCAACGCTGCAAAAGGTGACCTAATCACATTAGACAACTCGTTGCATTTAGTGAAATAATGAAAATGAAATGATGCAATCATCTCATTCCATGAGACTCAAAAACATTACAAGCATTGACTAAAGGTTTGCACTTGACATACATGTTGATATTTTTGACACCATAAAGACACCTTTACAACACCCTTTGACACTTTCTGGATGTTGCAAATTTGTCATAGAGGTGTCATAAATAAAAATGTTGCTGAATTAAAAGTTTATGATACATTTATGAAAACCTTTCATGCACGTATGTTGTGAATTGAAATCATGAAAATAAAAAAAAACATGTTCGAAATCTGACTCGAACATGACTTAAATCTGTATTAAAAACAATATTAAATGACTTAAAATGCTTGAAATGTATTGGTGTGAGTAGGGATTTTTGTTTGGCAAAATATTAATAAAGTTCACAGTAAAATTTCAATTGGTGCACCTAGCTACTTATATTTAGCATCTTTTCCATCTTTGTATTAAGGTCCTTACAACTTAACATCAACTTTGGAAAAAATGAGTAGATAGGGTTTATTGGAATGATTCAACATCCATGGTGAACCATTGGAAATTTTTATAACAGCGTTTCACGTCAACATAATATACAAGAACCTTGTGAGCAACCACTTAGGATTGTAGGGATTCTACTCTTCTCTCCACTCACAAGCTATACACCTCTCAAAATATTTTCGTTCACATGTAATTTTCTATATTAAACTTTGGTGTTTTATGCGACACATTTGTTACTGCCAAGCATTCTTAAATGCTTGTCAAAATTTAATCTTAAAATAAAATCGCTTTTTAGTATTAGCCATACGAAGTTGTAGAGTTTCTTTTTACTAACTTGATCTTGAATTTAGTCTTCCAATCAGTTTAAAAAAGACTTTGCACTCTCGCTAATATTAGCCTTTATAGGTTACTAACTTGATCGTGAATTTATAGGTTTCTTTAAATGATTTTATTCCACTCCAACTCAAATCATGTAGACAAACTTTGTGGGTCTTTAATTTTACAATAAGTTTCTAATTTATTTTAAAATTTTGAAGTTAATGAACTTAGATTCACTGACTTGTAAATGTAAATCCACACTAAAACACCGAACTGGGGTGCTTGTTAAGGAACTTATGATTAGCCTTTCTTAAGGAGAGTTTTTAAAGCTTGCTTGGCATAGAACATGCCGTGTACTCATTTGCAAGAACCAAACTTGAATCAATTGACTTGTAAATATAAATCCACACCGAAACACCAAATTTGGGTGCTTGGTAAGGGACTTCCATTTTTTTGATTTATTGTAGACTCTTTGAAGGAAAGGTTTTCAAAATTGCTTGCTATAGATCATGCCATTTGCCTATTTTTGGAATTTGAGCTCTAGACAATCCGTGCAATGCTTGTGCATGTGTCTGCACACCCTTCACAAGGGCTTTGAGTTCCCCACACTTGCATGCGTGCAACCTTGTGGTATACATTCTAGTTTTCCGCAACACCTTGCAACATGCCACTCATCACTCCAACACTACACATGTTCATATGAGTTATGCACATTGTGCATCTAGTTGTGGCACTGCACAAATTTTATAGCTTCACAATACCTTTGTGTGTTATTGCAACACCAAACAATGTACCATGTAGGTCTCTAGTGATGTGCAGGAACATTGGCACTCAACATCAATGTGTTAACTTTTTGTTGCCATGTTACATGCCAATTGGCACTTCATGGACTCGTGGCTTGTCAAAAATACTATAAGCATACCATGGCTTTCGAAGTTAAACCATCATACCTAACGCAAACTGTCATTTGAACAAAAGATGAACTGTTTTGTAATCGTTCATTTCTATCATTGCTCTTTTGTAATGATGTATATATTATAACCACTCAACCCATAAGCGATCAGAGATGATAAAGATCACACAAGCATATATGAGAATGCTAGCATGCCCTTAGTATTTAGCATATCACACACATTTGTAAGCACACTCAATCTAGGCAACATCAGAGGAAGTCTTTTGCCCTTCGGATCATGTGAATTTGCATTCCTAGCCTTACTGCACATTGCAAACATATGTATTGTTGTTATTGCTACATTAAATAGAAGTTGCACCATTTTGCAAATACTTTTGCATTTGAATGTGTTTTAGTTTATTTTTGTTATAATTTTCTTTTGTGTAAATTTTACATGTAACTTGTTGGCAAGTAAAAGGTTATCCTTTGCATCAACATCTTGGAACCCACTATGTGGATCACTGGTATCAAAACAAGAGCTCTCATATTCTTGTAAACATGCTAGCACAATGTGAGAAAGAAAGATTACTAGTTAGTTTTGTCTATAGAGTATCTGGGAGAATGTTGTAGCAAAAACAAGATGGTTGATGCCTAGAAAACATTCATCGAGGTATACCTAGATATCTAGAAGCTTATCTGGGATGTCTGTGAGGAAAAATGCTGTGATCTTGTTGGACAATTTTGTGAACTCATGGTACAACTAGGTCCACAAGTCACTCCTTCCACATTGCTTGTACATTTGTTGTTTTAGTAGGAAATCACTTTCAAAGTACAAGTCAGCCTTGACATTTCAATGTTCAAAGGCAAATCCAATGCCACAACATTGGACAATTGGATTTAGGAACTTGAGACCTTTTTTGGGTCAATCATTTCACTGACACAAAGAGGACCACCTTTGCAATGTTGAATACATCCATTTCAGTATCCCACTAGTGGGAAACCTTTAGAGCACAACATGAGAAAGAGTTAGAGCTTAGTGAGACTTGGAAGTAATTTATCAATGCCTTGAAAGATGAGGTATTAAACCCTCAATCACTTTAAGCATGAATACATTAAGTTTTAAGCGTTGAGCCAACTTAAGGAATAGTATTTTGAAGACTACACCAATGAGTTTCATGACTACACTGGGACTTGGCATAGCAATAGAAGGTGCTAACGTATATCAACAAATTATGATCTTATATTTGCGCAAAGATGAAGCTATTGGATTTGGACACATTAGGGCAAGCATATTACAACATTGCCAAGTTAGAAGCCAAGGAAAAGATGAAGTAGAAGTTATCTTCTTCATCCAACACTATTAGCAAGAGCCAACCTATGCACAATGCACCATCCAACCTTGCCTTGCATAGCCAAACAATCACACAAGGGAGAGAAACCTAATAAAGTTATATAACACCAAAAGACTCCAAAGTGTTCTACGCCATACAAAGGCAAGAATAACCAAGGTGACAAGTGGTGCCATCGACACCGCATAAGCTCAGACACTGATTTTGAATGTCCCACATATCAATATTTAATTATGCAATCTACATCGAGTCCCATGCAAGTGAATGCCACTCATCTAGATGCTACTTATTTTATCCACAACACTATTTCTATAGACGCCTTAGAGAATCGAGAACAACTCTTTCACACCAAGTTTTGGATCAGGGGCTAGTCTCTTCATGTCATCATTGACAATGAAAGTTAGAAGAACACCATTGCACAAACTACAACCCACCTTCTATGCCTCACCACTAAAGCTCATCGTAGACCTTAATCTCTAGGATGGTTTCAATAGGGGAAGGATAAGCAACAATGCACTTATCAATATAAAGTCAAACCCATGGAGGACACGTTCGTGAACCTTTGATTTTACACCACTTGAACTTTGTGACATTTTGCTTGGAAGGCCATACACGCATGAATGTGATGCTACATACCAATTCGAGCCACAATCATGGATTGCCCATGGATTATGTCTATTGGGGTGAGCCATAAGAAGGCCTTAATGGGTATATGGTCCACCAAACATCACCTACATAAGAGAGAAAATGTGCATTAACAATGCACCATACTGCACAAATACCATCCCAACAACAATAATTCGAAAATATATTGCAACAATATGGAGGCATTTGAGAAGAGCTAAAGGGTTTGCTAACATGTTTCAAAATAAAGTAACAAATTGATTTGGTTCCTAGATCCCATCTTTTATAAATTTCGCTATATTGTAGGTCCATTTGGGAGAATGATGAAGTTGTGCACCAAATCCAAGGTCTTCATCAAAGAAAGATCAGGGCAAGCTCTTCCACTTGTGGAACCCTGATAGTCCTCACTCCAAAAAAAGATGACACATGATGCTTGTGCATTGAATATCGCATATCAACAAGATAATGGCGAAGAATCAATACCCATTGCCACACATTGAAGACCTCATGGACCACCTTCGAGGTTCAAAATAATTCATGAAGATCAACTTGAAGTTAGGTTACCATTAGGTACCAGTCCATCTCGAGGATGTTTGGAAGAGTACATTAAAAACATGGGAATGATTATACAAGTGGTTGATTATGCCCTTCAACTTGAACAACATGCTAAACATATTCATGCCCCTGATGGTTGACTTACTGAGGTCCTTCTAACTATTTTGTCATTGTATTCTTAGATGTAAAAATCAAAATCTTCAAAAATATTTGGGAGGAGGACGTGGATCACATCTCACACATCTTAAACACATTACATGAATTCATGTTCCAATCGGATTTATAAAATTATACATTTGGCACTGTGAAAATTTAGTATATGGAGTATATCATTGATCACACATGCATCCATGTAGATCTAGAGAAGATCAAGGTAATCCAAGATTGGAAAAATCTACAAAATTTCACTAAATTGAGGGGTTTTCTTAGAGTTTCTAACTTCTAATGTAGGTTTGTTCTTGGTTTCTGACACATAACATGGTCTCTCAATCATTCCATGCTCATCAAAACAACATTCCATTGGACACCTACACAAAAACATGATTTCGAGGAGCTCAAATTTCGTCTCTTCACACCACTTATTATGGGAATCCTTGACATTGTCCATTCCTTTGAGATTAACACTAATGCATCTGATTATGTGCTCAACACAATACTCACACAACACATACATTTGGTCGTATAACTTTGAGAGACATTTGGTGACAAAATGTAGCGGTACCCCACGTATGAGAGAGTTGTATGCCATCGTGCAAGAACTAATTCAATGGTGCCACTACATCTTGGGTAAAGAGACAATCATCCATTTTGATCATAGGCCACTTCATTTTCAACATACAAAGGTTAAGTTATAGAATATGTGCTACATGAAGTGGATGACATATCTTTAATAGTTCCATTTGGTGAGAAAACACAAGAATTGAAAAGAAAATGAGTCCGTAGATTTCCTTAGTTGATATCTGGTACACGTGCTCATCATAATGTTAGACATACAAAACCAAAACTTCTTTGATTGGGTATATATTTTCTTATCAGGGTGAAACTTTGCAGAACAATATACTGCTCTCACATAGGATGAACAAGTTTGTAATTTATACATGTCCAACAAGCTTGGATATTTATGTGTCCCTGATGGCACACCTCCCCAACGAATCATCTAGGAGGCACACTATGCCAAGACAACATGACACTTCATCATTACCAATAAACTAGTAGTGCTACAATAACACTTCTTACTGGCCCCACATGCACACATACGTTGATCACCACATTAAGGATTTAATTCATTGTTGCATTTCTAGGTGCACAAACACAAATATGTGATTTTACATACCTTTTCTTGTTCCATTAGACCATCAGAGTCCATTAGTATGGATTTCATGATTGAATTATCTATGATGAAACTCAAAAAAGACTTTGTGTTGTAGTGGACACATTTTCTAAGATGGTTATCATGATTGCTTGCAAGAATAACATTAACACATAGGAAACTATGAGCTCTTTCTTCAACCATTTTTGGGTCCATTTTGGTCAACCAAAATCCGTTGTCTTTGATCACAACTCATGGTTTGTTAACAATTCCTAGAAAGTTTTGTGGGATATTATGGATACATAATTGGATTGGTCTACAAAATTTCATCCCTAGAAAGATGGACAAATGGAAGTTTCCAATCACACACTTGGTCATTTGCTACACATACATTACAATAGTGCCCATCCACACACTTGGGATTATAATTTGCTTTACATTTACCATTCCTATAACCAAGCTTTGCACAAATATATGTGGAATAGTACACTGCATATGTATTGGGTTCCAACCATTGACACCCCTAGATATATTCTACTATGCCCCATTTGACATGAAGTTGCACACACATGAAAAGGAAGTGGACAAGGCACATAAGTTTCTATAACAAATCTTGGGTTTTCACCTCCAAGTTTAGTAGATTATCACACACAAATAGATGAAGTACAATGAGTTTCATGACACACACCACACACATCATGAGTTAAATGTGAGAGATAAAGTTTGGTTACATCTTCAAAAATAGTGCTTCAAGTGTCTACATGAAAAGATAAATACTTTGTGCAATGGTCTATAAGATTGATGAACAAGATGTAAATATTACATTGAGAGTGACTAAATTAAATAGCCACATAAAACTACTAACACATGTGCATACCAACTTAGCAATAGATGAAACCAATACACTAATGATAATAAATAGCCAAAACAACTGTACACAAAAGTTTTTTGATGTTATTTAGCTAATTATTCTATTACTCTTGCATAATGACTAAATCTGAAACAATCCCAAGTTTATCTCTAAAATTTACAAATTTATATTTACCAAGGGGTTTAGTCATTATATCAATAATTATCTCCGCTATAGGAAAATAATAAAGACAAATGTCTTCATTATCAACCAACTATCAAATGTAATGGTGATGAAATTTAATATGCCTAGTTTTGGCATGATAAATTCGGATCTTCACCATTTTTAAAAACACTTTGTTTGTCTCAAAAATTTGTGGTCGGTGTTGCTTAGTAAAATTGAAGGTTGACCAATTCGATTCATAACCACATTGTTTCACAACCCGCACTAACAACTACCTTTTATTTTTCTTCATTCGAAGATAAGGACACTGCAGATTGAATCTTGCTTTGCCAATAAATTATGCCTAACATAAGAGTGAAAACATATATTGTTGTAGAATTCCTTGTATCACCCATCCAATCAAAATCAATACATCCGATGAGCATGAAGTCAATAAATATATGATATAAAATCCCAAATTTAAGGGATTCTTTGACATATTAGAGAACTCATTTTGTAGTTTGCCAATGTTATTCTTGAGGAATATACATGATTTGTGAAAGAAAAATAAGTGCAAAACATAAGTTTGGTCGAGTGGTAGTAAGATAAATACAACTACCCACCAATTTACGTTACATTGATTCATGTACTGATGACAAATCAATGCAAGTTGAGATATTTATAGAAACCTCCATATGTGTAGATGTTGGATTATATTTAATCATTTTTAATTTTTCTAAAAGAGCTTTGGCATACTTAGTTTATGATAAAAAAATTGTATGATCAGATTGCCAAAATTTTGCACTTAAATAATATTGAGATCTGTCATTCAAAAAACATAACAAATATCATCTTTCACCTATTGAATTATATCGATCCTCCTCCTAGTGATGGAAATATCATTTATATATAAAATTAGAATAACTATTTCATCACCATTGGTATAGAGAATACGTTTATAAAAGCTTTTTTTGAATCCAAAATCTCTAAGATACTGATCAATTTTTAAATACTAGGCTTGAGAAGCCTATTAAGCCTATACAAGGACACAACCAAAAAACAAACCAAATGTTCTTTCTCAGGAACCTAGAACCCTTATGGATGAACCATGTAGAACTCCTCCAAATATACATTCAAGAAGGCACTTTTTACATCTATTTGATATACCATCCATCTAAAATAAGCAATAACTGAGATAACAAATCAAAAGGTTACCATCTTCACACTATGGGAAAATGTCTCTTTATAGTATACCCCTTCTTCTTAAGAATATCTTTTGGTGGCAAGACAAGCTTTTGTATTTGTCCCAAGAACTAGCTGATTTACACTTGAATTTATACATTTACAACCAATGGATTTATTCCCTAGGGGTAATTCTTGAAACACCGAATTATTATTTTTCCATCAAGGCATCAAATTCCTCCTTGATAGAAATGTCCTATGAAAACTCTCCTTTTTCCTCTTCAATTATGCTAGGCTCAAATACCTATGAAATAATAGAAGTAGATCAAAATTTACCAATTCACCACCTTGCACTATTTGCTTTCCCAATCTTATAGATAGACCTTCCATTACTTGTGGAAATTCACCCTCCCAAACATCCTTCATCCTGGTATAATATCACTTCAATCTCTTTTTTTGGCCCACTTGATCTATTTGTGAAGACTGAGAATCAATCCATTCTTCACTAGATCCCACCCTAGAACTTTACTCTTCTGATGTTTTGGCTTTGTGCATTGTTTCATTTCAAACCTTGAACTTTTTATAGTATTATAAAAAAAAATTACCCATACATTATTATTATTATAGTTTAACCATTATTTGAGAAGAAACGTATCTTTTCATCTACAACATCTCTATTAACCAAAATTTTGTTCATATAGATATCTAGTAATACTTATGCTTTTGATTGCTTGTTATAGCCAACAAATGTATATGTTTTGATTTTTTGCATCTAAATTACTTCTCTTTTCACCAAGAATTAGTGCAAAAACAACACAATCAAAAACACAAAAGTCACTTACATAAGGTTTTCTACTTGATCACACTCCTTTGGGAGTGACATTGTGCAAAGCTTTAGAAGGAATTATGTTAAGGATGCAAAATTTTGTATTCATAGCTTCCACCTAGTAGGTCAATATGGTACATTCTAGTTGTGCACCATGCCCCTTGCTATTTCCGTTGTCTTATTCCTCCTTTCCAAAACTCTATTTTGATATGGAGTGTATGGATTAGTATATTACCTATGTACACCTTCCTTATTTTATAATTCCTTAAACTCTGTTGAGACGAACTCACTTCAATTATTTGATCACAAAGCTTTAACCTATTTACTTGTTTGTTTTTCTACTAAATCTTTCCATGTTACAAAATTATAAAAACAATCATATTTTTTATGTAGAAAATAAACCTAGATTTTCTTAGATAAGTCATCAACTAGTAGAAAGAAATATTTTACTCCAAACATTCTTGGTGTATGTATTATACTTTGCAAATCAACATGTACAAGGCTGAAAAATCCTTTGGTCCACCAAGATTTATTAGTATTGAATGGGTTTTGACTCTATTTTCATATATCATATCCTCTACATATATTATGACTTACTTAAATATATGGGAGTCCATCCATCATGTTAGTCTTACTACGTACATACAAATTATATATTGATAATTGAGATGTATATACCTTTCATGCCAAAGTACACTGGTATTTTCTATTGCTGCTAGTGCACATGCTTTTATTATTTTGGGATCTATCAATTGGTACAATCCCTTTTAACCAATTCTAAAATGAATTTACCTTGTCATCATGAAGAGGAGTAACTATACATTTTAATCCTGGAAAGTTTACACAGAGATTAGGATTCTTAATTATGTCACTTACAGACAAAATATATTTATTTACATAAGGGACATATCAAACATTCTTGATGTGTAACTAACATATTTGTTCAATGTGACATGTACATATCCACATCTTCTAACATAATGAGTCCAACCATCACCCAAGCAAACATATTCAGTACTACTATTATCTTAAATGAATTTTACATACCAATATTTGGGACATGTATAGTGTCAAAATGCACCTAAATAAAAACTTAGTTGATTAGCTTTGAGATGCCTCAAATGCAAAATCACTTGGTGCCTCTTGTTTATCTCCTTTGTCAATATTTGTATATCATGATCTATTTTGACTACTTGTTAGATCATTCTATCTCTTTCGATTTTATTTCTTGAAATGTTCAGGCCTCTTACAATAATAAAATTTACATCGTGACTTCTTTGATGTGTTACTACATTTGAAAAAATCATCATTTGAATAAGTTTCCAATATTGTATTGTTTGTGTCTATGTTTGAACTATGCAATAAATGCACTATATGTATTTAATGAAGTTGATGCTTTTGTCTAATTTTGATTCCACTCCTTATGTAAGAGAAGTGTTGATAACTTCTTAGAACTAAGATCTCGAGTCTCCACAATCAGATGCTAAGACTCAATAAAGGAGCCTAAATGTAATAACAAGTTATATATCACAAAAACAACTATATCTTGATTATCTATTGACTTCTCAATAACAAATAATTGATAATTAAAATACATTAATTGAAATAAGTACTCAAAGATTGATCCTCATTTTTAAAACTTAGTATAAAACAACATAGTTTTCAAATACAATGTTCTTTAAACTCATGAGCCCTAATATTTGATTTCTATAATTGTCCATAATACTAATGCAACAATGAAAATTTTATAAATATTAAAGCTTATTTATACCTTTTGTCATAATCTTTTGCATCATCATTAGTATTTTTTATTTGAGTGAACCAATCTAGTTATGATCTCTATAGTTACAATAAGTGTTTTATGACCCAACACTGTAATTATTTATGATCAATTTTTATGACTAGGGTAAGAGTAAAATTTTTAAACTGACCATTTTTATTAACCTCACAACTAGAACCCTAAGAACATTAAAATAATAAAATTTGAAAAACTGTACCTTTTTAGCAAAATATGAACAAAATTTTCAATTTTCAGCCCCAAACCTCCCCCTTCCGTTTAAAAGTTACATAATTAAGTAGACTAAGAAAAAAATAATAAATTTGAATAAAGTTTATATAATAATAGTTATTAATTAGAAAATATTAATTATGATATTGTTTTTATATTAAATAAACATAATAAAAAATTATACTATTAAATTTTATATATTTTAGGATTAGAGTTTTGAACTAGTTTTGGACACAAACAAGAGGTTTAGATCTCTCTTACAACAATTATTAATAGCCATTATCGAGCCCCGCTGTACAAGGTTATCCTTTAAACCAACATCTTGGGCCTTGCTGTGTGGATCATTGGTATCAAAACAAGAACTCTCATATTCTTGTAAACATGCTAGCACAATATGAGAAAGAAGAATTACCAGTTGGTTTTGTCTATAGAGTATATAGGAGAATGTTGTAGTAAAATCAAGATGTTTGATGCCTAGAAAACATTCATCGAGGTATACCTAGATATCTAGAAGCTTATCTAGGATGCCCATGAGGAAAAATGTTGTGATCTTGATGGACAATTTTGTGAACTCATGGTACAACTAGGTCCACAAGTCACTCCTTCCACATTGCTTGTACATTTGTTGTTTTAGTAGGAAATCACTTTCAAAGTACAAGTCAGCCTTGACATTCCAGTGTTCAATGGCAAAATAAATGCCACAACATCGGACAATTGGATTTAACAACTTGAGGCCTTTTTTGGGTCAATCATTTCACTGGCACAAAGAGGATCACCTTTGCAATGTTGAATACGTCCATTTCAGTGTCCCACTAGTGGGAAACCTTTAGAGCACAACATGAGAAAGAGTTAGAGCTCAGTGAGAATTGGAAGTAAATTATCGATGTCTTGAAAGATGAGTATTAAACCCTCAACACCTTTAAGCATGAATACATTAAGTTTTAAGCATTGAGCCAACTTAAGGAATAGTATTTTGAAGACTACACCAATGAGTTTCATGACTACACTGGGAATTGACATAGCAATAGAAGGTGCTAAAGTATATCAACAAATTATGACCTTATATTTGCGTAAAGATGAAGTTCTTGGATTTGGACACATTAGGGCAAGCATATTACAACATTGCCAAGTTAGAAGCCAAGGAAAAGATGAAGTAGAGGTTATCTTCTTCATCCAACACTATTTGAAGGAGCCAACCTATGCATAATGCACCATCCAACCTTGCCCTGCATAGCCAAAACAATCGCACAAGGGAGAGCATCCTAATGAAGTTATATAACACCAAAATACTCCAAAGTCTTCTATGCCATACAAAGGCAAGAATAACCAAGGTGACAAGTGGTGCCATCGACACCGTATAAGCTCACACACCGATTTCGAATGTCCCACATATCAATATTTAATTATGCAATGTACATCAAGTCCCATGCAAGTGAATGCCACTTATCTTGATGCTACTTATTTTATCCACAACACTTTGCCATAGACGCCTCAGAGAATTGAGAACAACACTTTCACACCAAGTTTTGGATCAGGGGCTAGTCTCTTCATGTCATCATTGACAATGAAAGTTAGAAGAACACCATTGCACAAACTACAACCCACATTCTATGCCTCACCGCTAAAGCTCATCCTAGACCTTACTCTCTAGGATGGTTTCAATAGGGGAAGGATAAGCAACAATGCACTTATAAGTATAAAGTCAAACCCATGGAGGACACGTTCGTGAACCTCTAATTTTACACCACTTGAACTTTGTGACATTTTGCTTGGAAGGCCATATGCGTATGAATGTGATGTTACATACTAATTTAAGCCACAATAGTGGATTGCCCATGGATTATGTCTATTGGGGTGAGCCATAAGAAGGCCTTAATGGGTATATGGTCCACCAAAACTCACCTACATAAGAGAGACAATGTGCATTAACAATGCACCATACTTCACAAATACCATCCCAACAACAATAATTCAAAAATATATTGCAACAATATGGAGGCATTTGAGAAGAGCCAAAGGGTTTGCTAACATGTTTCACAATAAAGTAACAAATTGATTTGGTTCCTAGATCCCATCTTCTATAAAGTCCACTATATTGTAGGTCCATTTGGGAGAATGATGAAGTTGTGCACCAAATCCAAGGTCTTGATCAAGGAAAGATCAAGGGAAGCTCTTCCACTTATGGAACCCTGATAGTCCTCACTCCAAAAAAATATGGCACATGATGCTTGTGCATTGAATATCACATGCTCAACAAGATAATGGTGAAGAATCAATACCCATTGCCACAAATTGAAGATCTCATGGACCACCTTCGAGGTTAAAAACAATTCACCAAGATTAACTTGAAGCTAGGTTACCATTAGGTACCAGTCCATCGCGAGGATGTTTGGAAGAGTACATTAAAAACATGGGAATGATTATACAAGTGGTTGATTATGCCATTCAACTTGAACAACACGCTAAAAATATTCATGCCCTTGATGGTTGACTTACTCATGTCCTAACTATTTTATCATTATATTCTTGGGTGCAAAAATAGAAATCTTCAAAAATATTTGGGAGGAGGACGTGGATCACATCTCGCAAATCTTAAACACATTACATGAACTCATGTTCCAATCCGATTTATAAAATTATACATTTTGCACTGTGAAAATTTAGTATATGGACTATATCATTGATCACACATGCATCCATGTAGAGCTAGAGAATATCAAGGTAATCCAAGATTGGAAAACTCTATGAAATTTCACTAAATTGAGGGGTTTTCTTAGAGTTTCTAACTTCTAATGTAGGTTTGTTCTTGGTTTCTGACACATAACATGGTCTCTCAATCATTCCATGCTCATCAAAGCAACATTCCATTGGACACTACACAAAAGCATGATTTTGAGGAGCTCAAATGTCATCTCTTCACATCACTTATTATGGGAATCCTTGACATTGTCCATTCCTTTGAGATTCACACTAATGCATCTGATTATACACTCAACACAATACTCACACAACACATACATTTGGTCGTATATCTTTGAGAGACATTTGGTGGCATAATTTGGCGGTACCCCACGTATGAGAGAGTTATATGCCATCATGCAAGAAGTAATTCAATGGTGCCACTACATCTTGGGTAAAGAGACAATCATCCATTTTGATCATAGGCCACTTCATTTTCAACATACAAAGGTTAAGTTATAGAATATGTGCTACATGAAGTGGATGACATATCTTTAATAGTTCCATTTGGTGAGAAAACACAAGAATTGAAAAGAAAATGAGTTGGTAGATTTCCTTAGTTGATATCTAGTACACATGCTCATCATAATGCTAGACATACACAACCAAAACTTATTTGATTGGGTATATATCTGCTTATTAGGGTGAAACTTTGCAGAACAATATACCGCTCTCACATAGGGTGAACAAGTTTGCAATTTATACATGTCCAACAAACTTGGATATCTATATGTCCCTGATGGCACACCTCCCCAATGAATCATCTAGGAGGTAGACTATGCCAAGAAAACATGACACTTCATCATTACCAATAAACTAATAGTGCTACAATAACACTTCTTACTGGTCCCACATGCACACATACGTTGATCACCACATCAATGATTTAATTCATTGTTGCATTTACAGGTGCATAAACATGAATCTGTGATTTTACATACCTTTTCTTGTTCCATTAGACCATCAGAGTTCATTAGTATGGATTTCATGATTGAATTATCTAATGATGAAACCCCAAAAAGACTTTGTGTTGTAGTGGATACATTTTCTAAGACGGCTATCATGGTTGCTTGCAAGAATAACATTAACATATATGAAATTATTAGATCTTTCTTCAACCATTTTTGG
Organism: Torreya grandis; assembly: GCA_037957365.1. Classification (NCBI taxonomy): domain Eukaryota; kingdom Viridiplantae; phylum Streptophyta; class Pinopsida; order Cupressales; family Taxaceae; genus Torreya; species Torreya grandis. Next base: position 3,234,595 of record JARHVA010001328.1, read on the forward strand.
GTCCATTTTGGTCAACCAACCTCCGTTGTCTTTGATCATAACTCATGGTTTGTTAACAATTCCTAGAAAGTTTTGTGGGATATTATGGATACACAATTGGATTGGTCTACAACATTTCATCCCTAGAAAGATGGACAAATGGAAGTTTCCAATCAAACACTTGGTCATTTGCTACACATACATTACAATAGTGCCCATCCACACACTTGGGATTATAATTTGCTTTACATTTACCATTCCTATAATCAAGCTCTGCACAAATATATGTGGAATAGTACACTGCATATATATTGGGTTCCAACCATTGACACCCCTAGATATATTCTACTATTCCCCATTTGACATGAAGTTGCACACACATGAAAAGGAAGTGGACAAGGCACATAAGTTTCTATAACAAATCTTGGGTTTTCACCTCCAAGTTTAGTAGATTATCACACACAAATAGATGAAGTACAATGAGTTTCATGACACACACCACACACATCATGAGTTAAATGTGAGAGATAAAGTTTGGTTACATCTTCAAAAAGAGTGATTCAAAGTGTCTACATGAAAAGATAAATACTTTGTGCAATGGTCTATAAGATTGATGAACAAGCTGTAAATATTACATTGAGAGTGACTAAATTAAATAGCCACATAAAACTACTAACACATTTGCATACCAACTTAGCAATAGATGAAACCAATATGCTAATGATAATAAATAGCCAAAACAACTGTACACAAAAGTTTTTTGATGTTATTTAGCTAATTATTCTATTACTCTTGCATAATGACTAAATCTGAAACAATCCCAAGTTTATCTCTAAAATTTACAAATTTATATTTACCAAGGGGTTTAGTCATTAGATCAATAATTATCTCCGCTATAGGAAAATAATAAAGACAAATGTCTTCATTATCAACCAACTGTCAAATGTAATGGTGATGAACTTTAATATGCTTAGTTTTGGCATGATAGATTGGGTTCTTCACCATTTTGAGAACACTTTGTTTGTCTCAAAAATTAGTGGTCAGTGTTGCTCTGTAAAATTGAAGGTTGACCAATTCCCTTCATAACCACATTAATTCACAACCCGCACTAACAACTTTTATTTTTCTTCAGTTGAAGATAAGGACACTATAGATTGAATCTTGCTTTGCCAATAAATTATGCCTAACACAAGAGTGAAAACATATATTGTTGTAGAATTCCTTGTATCACCCATCCAATCAAAATCAATACATCCAATGAGCATGAAGCCAATAAATATATGATATAAAATCCTAAATTTAAGGAATTCTTTGACATATTAGAGAACTCATTTTGTAGTTTGCCAATGTTATTCTTGAGGAATATACATGATTTGTGAAATAAAAATCATTGCAGAACATAAATTTGGTTGAGTGGTAGTAAAATAAAAACAACTACCCACCAATCTACGTTACACTGATTCATGTACTGATGACAAATCAATGCAAGTTGAGATATTTATAGCAACTTCCATATGTGAAGATGTTGGATTATATTTAATCATTTTGATTTTTTCTAAAAGAGCTTTGGCGTACTTAATTTATGATACAATTGTATGATCAGATTGCCAAAATTTTGCACTTAAATAATATTGAGATCTATCATTCAAAAAACATAACAAATATCATCTTTCACCTATTGAATTATATCGGTCCTCCTCCTAGTGATGGAAATATCATTTATATATATAATTAGAATAACTATGTCATCACCATTGGTATAGAGAATAGGTTTATAAAAGCTTTTTCTGAATCCAAAATCTCTAAGATACTGATCAATTTTTAAATACTAGGCTTGAGAAGCCTATTAAGCCCATACAAGGACATAACCAAAAAACAAACCAAATGTTCTTTCTCAAGAACCTAGAACCCTTATGGATGAACAATATAGAACTCCTCCAAATATACATTCAAGAAGACACTTTTGACATCCATTTGATATACCGTCCATCTAACATAACTGAGATAACGAATCAAAAGGTTACCATCTTCACACCATGGAAAAATGTCTCTGCATAGTATACCCCTTATTCTTAAGAATATATTTTGGTTGCAAGACAAGCTTTGCATTTGTCCAAAGAACCAACTGATTTACACTTGAATTTATACATTTACATCCAATGGATTTATTCCCTAGGGGTAATTCTTGAAACACCCATTTTTTTTTTTCCATCAAGGCATCAAATTCCTCCTTGATAGAAATGTCCTTTGAAAACTCTCCCTTTGCCTCTTCAATTATACTAGGCTCAAATACCTATGAAATAATATAAGTAGAGCAAAATTTACCAATTCACCACCTTGCACTATTTGCTTTCCCGATCTTATAGATAGACCTTCCATTACTTGTGGAAATTCACCCTCCCAAACATCCTTCATCCTGGTATAATATCACTTCGATCTCTTTTTTTGGCCCACTTGATCTATTTGTGAAGACTGAGAATCAATCTATTCTTCACTAGATCCCACCCTAGAACTTTACTCTTTTGATGTTTTGGCTTTGTGCATTGTTTCATTTCAAACCTTGAACTTTTTATAGTATTATAAAAATCAATTACCCATACATTATTATTATAGTTTAACCATTATTTGAGAAGAAACTTATCTTTTCATCTACAACATTTATATTAACCAAAATTTTGTTCATATAGATATCTAGTAATACTTATGCTTTTGATTGCTCGTTATAGCCAACAAGCATATATGTTTTGATTTTTTGCATCTAAATTACTTCTCTTTTCACCAAGAATTAGTGCAAAAACAACACAATAAAAAACACAAAAGTCACTTACATAAGGTTTTCTACTTTATCACGTTTCTTTGGGAGTGACATTGTGCAAAGCTTTAGAAGGAATTATGTTAAGAATGCAAAATTTTGTATTCATAGCTTCCACCTAGTAGGTCAATATGGTACATTCTAGTTGTGCACCATGCCCCTTGCTATTTCCATTGTCTTATTCCTCCTTTCCACAACTCTATTTTGATATAGATTATATGGATTAGTATATTACCTATGTACACCTTCCTTCTTTTATAATTCTTTAAACTCTTTTGAAAAGAACTCACTTCAATTATTTTATCACAAAGCTTTAACCTATTTACTTGTTTGTTTTTCTACTAAATCTTTCCATGTTACAAAATTATAAAAACAATCATTTTTTTTAATGTAGAAAATAAACCTAGATTTTCTTAGATAAGTCATCAACTAGTAGAAAGAAATATTTTACTCCAAACATTCTTGGTGTATGTATTAGACATTGCAAATCAACATGTACAAGGCTGAAAAATCCTTTGGCCCACCATGATTTATTAGTATTGAATGGGTTTTGACTCTATTTTCATATATCATATCGTCTACATATATTATGACTTAAATATATGGGAGTCCATCCATCATGTTAGTCTTACTAAGTACATACAAATTATATATTGATAATTGAGATGTAAATACCTTTCATGCCAAAGTATACTGGTATTTTCTATTGTTGCTAGTGCATATGCTTTTATTATTTTGTGATCTACCAATTTGTACAATCCCTTTTAACCAATTCTAAGATGAATTTATCTTGTCATCATGAAGAGGAGTAATTATACATTTTAATCTTGGAAAGTTTACACAAAGATTAGGATTCTTAGTTATCTCACTTACAGAGAAAATATATTTATTTACATAAGGGACATATCAAACATTCTTGATTGTGTAACTAACATATTTGTTTAATGTGACATGAACATATCCACATCTTCTAATATAATGAGTCCAACCACCACCCAAGGAAACATATTCAGTACTAGTATTATCTTAAATGAATTTTACATACCAATCTTTGGGACATGTATAGTGTCAAGATGCACCTGAATCAAAACTTAGTTGATTAGCTTTGAGATGCCTCAAATGCAAAATCACTTGGTGCCTCTTGTTTATTTTCTTTGTCAACATTTGTATATCATGATCTATTTTGACTATTTGTTAGATCATTCTATCTCTTTCGATTTTTTTTCTTGAAATGCTTAGGCCTTTTACAATAATAAAATTTACATCGTGACCTCTTTGATGTGTTACTACATTTGAAAAAATCATCATTCAAATAAGTTTCCAATATTGTATTGTTTGTGTCTATCTTTGAACTATGCACTGAATGCACTATATGTATTTAATGAAGTTGATGCTTTTGTCTAATTTTGATTCCACTCCTTATGTAAGAGAAGTGTTGATAACTTCTTAGAATTAAGATCTCGAGTCTCCACAATCAAATTCTAAGAGTCAATAAAGAAGTATAAATGTAATGACAAGTTATATATCACAAAAAACAACTATATCTTGATTATCTATTGACTTCTCAATAACAAATAATTGATGATTAAAATACATTAATTGAAATAAATACTCAAAGATTGATCCTCATGTTTAAATCTTAGTATAAAACAACATAGTTTTCAAATACAATGTTCTTTAAATTCATGAGCCCTAATATTTGATTTCTATAATTGTCCATAATACTAATGTAACAATGAAAATTTTATAAATAGTAAAGCTTCTTTATACCTTTTGTCATAATATTTTGCATAATCATCAGTCTTTTTTATTTGGTGAACCAATCTAGTTAAGATCTCTATAGTTACAATAAGTGTTTTATGACCCAACACTTTAATTATTTATGATCAATTTTTATGACTAGGGTAAGAGTAAATTTTTTAAACTGACCATTTTTATTAACCTCACAACTAGAACCCTAAGAGCATTAAAATAATAAAATTTGAAAAACAGTTCCTTTTTAGCAAAATATGAACAAAATTTTCAATTTTCATCCCCAAGCTTCCCCCTTCCATTTAAAAGTTACATAATTAAGTAGACTAAGAAAAAAATAATAAATTTGAATATAAGTTTATATAATAATAATTATTAATTATGGTATTGTTTTTATATTAAATAAATATAATAAAAAATTATAATATTAAATTTCATATATTTTTGGATTAGAATTTTGAACTAGTTTCAGATACAAACAAAAGGTTTAGATCTCTCTTATAACAATTATTAACAGTAATTATTGATCTTACTAACATCGCTTGACGAGATGCTATCATCAATAACACCAACATCATCAGTGACCTCAATCATCCGAATATCTCCAACCAAATCTCTTCACCAGTCCACCCACATCTCATTAACATTGTACAAATAAGTTAACCAAAACACATAACTACACATACTTCATAGAGTTGTGCTGTCTAGGTACCCTTAAAAAATGATTCTTTGAATGCTTTGCTGCAAACATAGAAATAAAAAAATCCTCGAGTTTGACGATCAATATAGTTGGAGTTGGAGAACGAATACCCCATCAGACTCGGTCTATTGAGACTCAAGATAATTCTACAGAACATGATATTATGTGGAACAATCTCAGCCAACTAGAACATTCTCGATTACTTAGAAATAATTAGGGATCATCTACCAAATCCTATAGCTATAGGTCCTTTCTTCTTGGAAGAAGATATATAGAGGGTAGGGACAGGGGCATTGTAGAAGTCTCTCGCCCTTTAGATAAATTGAGTATTAATAGATGATATTAATTGAATATATGAATTTTGGTTTATATATAAAAATGTATAGTATTTTAAATTTTTTAAAATAAAAAAAAATGTTTATGTATTTTGTAAGATTGATATTTGAGTATTTTTTTAAAATATTTTTTGGTTAGTTAATGAGACATAATATTATGTTTTGATTTTAGTATCTAATGTGGAACTTGTTAAATCATATTTTCAACCTTTGCTAGATCTAACAACAACACAATATTCTTTAGATTTGGATCATGAATACTCATGTCTAATATCAAAGGGTCAAATTATTGAGGTGAAAAACATGTGCACTGGCCAAAGCACACATCAATTATAATGAGTGGTCAAGGTTGGATTATATGCTGATCAGGTTAAGTGGTCAAATATTCAACAACTTTAGGGTCAGTTTCTATAGTTGACCAAAGATGCAATTGGTACCATTGCTCATCAAGAAAGGGTGAATAATACACGTGAGTCTATAGAATCCACCTGTGAAAATGTGCACCAATTGTATAGTCTCATGGTGCATTTGTGCATTATCATAAAACTGAGAAACATATTACACAGGGACTTGGGGTTGCATAGGAAAATAAATACTCAACATCCATGTTTAGCTTTTTGTTGTCCTGCGACATACCAATTGACACTTCATAGACTCATATCCTATCAACATACCATGACTTTGGAAGTTCAACTATCACACCTGCAAGAGGGTGAACCACTACTATTTTATAGCTATTCACTTTTATAGCTGCTTTCTTATAAGTAGGTATATATTGTAACTGTGTGACCCATAAGGGATCAAAGACAAGAGAGATCACACAAGCAAAGAAGATAATATTATATGCCTTGAGTACATAACATATCATAACATTTGTAAGCATGGCCAATCTAAGTAAAACAAAGGAATTTCGATCATAGGTGTTTGTGTTTCCAACCTTGCTGCACTTGCACCTTCTATAACCCATAACTTGCTTCTAAGTATAAAGTTGTCCACCACACCAATGGTGCTTGGTAAGGCACTTACAATTTTTTTATTTATTGTAGCTTTTTTTAAAGTGAAATTTTAAAATTTTCTTAACATAAAATATGCCATTTGTCCACTTATAAGATTTAAACTTGGAACAATTGACTTATCCAAAATTACAATTTCAAGAATCTGACGACTGATCCAAAATTTTGATCTTGCATAATTTCCACCTGTTTCCAATTGAGATCTGCTTGCACATAGTAAACCCATATAAGTATAATCTCTATTTGGTATTGCAATCAATTGAACATCTTCCAAATTTGGTACTTTCTTTATTTAGCATATCTCAATATTATAATTCAGAGTATTCATTTATTTGAGTTTACAATTAATTGGCCTATTATAGATTATTTTATTATCCTTGTGGTTGAACTATTTATATATTATTAACCTTATCCACAACAATCAAAATTTAAGGTTAAATATTTGGTGAACCCGACCTTTGTGTCTCATTGTGCAAACTTTAATTTGACTTAGGTTTTTTTTTCTAGTTTATGATTTCTGAACTAAAAATATTTTAAAAAATCATATTTGAATTTATTATAAATGAATCAATCATGTTTAATATGGATGCATCTATCAATTATTTCATTATACAGTACTTAGTGAGAATAATTGCTTGTTATTTCCCTTACATTGCTAAATCAATAAAATATATAATAAAATGGAATAACCAAATTGGTCAATATAAAGAGTGTTTTAAAACAAGATCAAAATTTAATATCTCTTTACAACTCTTATTGTAATAATATTGATCCTCTTCCTCCTTGTCACCTTAAGGAGGGTGATAACTACCATCCCTCTAACTAGGTCTAGGATATCACTTTTTCAAGGGGTAAGGTGGCCTATCATATGGTTTCAAATGAAGGTAATCAAAGTATCCTTCCTCAAACCCCTCCACCTCCCACATCTCCTCTCGATGATGTGTATATGCATATTCAATTTGAAGTACCTGGATTTGTGCTTATGAATCCCTAAAATATCAAACCATCACTATAATCAAGTTAATAAAAGAGGTACAAAATTAAAATTAGTATTTTAGTTCAAAGATCACCTCATTGAAAAATCAATGACATACCTACAAAATCCAAAATATGTTAGTGTTAATCATGTGTTTGCATCTTAATTTAACAATGTTATACCCAACAAGATTTGATATCCAAATTAAAATCTACAAAAAAATACATCTAAAACAAGGGATTCCAAAAGTAAACAAAAGGCTAATAAGAGTCTAAGTGAAATCTTAAGAGAAATTCTTTGAAATAAAGTGATTCAACTACCTCCTATACATCCTCTTAGAAGGTAAAAATACTATTGTGCATGTCATTGAATGCATGCACATCATACATATTGTTGTGTTGTCTTGAATAACAAAATACAAAGTATCAAATATAGTGGCAATCCTATTATCGATACATCAACCAAGTAACCCAATCATATAATAAGTACATCTAGGTATGTGCATAGAGTTAGGGGATAATTCCATGGACATTTTTCATAATGCGACGGTATTATGAAAATAACGTGATCACATTATTTAAATTATGGCTCAGTAATTATCGAGTCATAACATGATTATATTATTAAATAACGCGATCGTGTTATTAAATAACGCGATCATGTTATTAAATAACACGATCATATTTTTTAAAAATAATAACGTGATCAAACTATTTAAAAATAATAATGTGATTGTATTATTTAAAATAAATAACACGATCATGTTAATAATGCAATTGCATTCCCTGTGTAATAGAAAAATTAAAAAATGAAGTCCAACGTAAAATTTCCTCATTTTGTGTTCAAGTTCTTTCTTTTACCTCACTCTCCTCTACTTTTTAATCATATTTTATCTTAGTGAGGCCAAAATTTGATGTAATTAAACCTAGGAATCTCGACACATTGACTAATTGATGATGCCTCCACATAGAAGAGGTAAGCGCTAAAAATCTACACCTGTTAACCCTAAATTTTAGTATTTTTCATCATTTTATTAGTAATTTATTTGTTTTTAATAACCCATCCTACTAACCCTCATGTGCATTTGCCTAACCCTCCTAACCCTCCACCTAAAACTCTTGTTCCTTAGCCTAAACCTCCTCTTAACCCTCCACCTAACCATCTTGTTCCTCAACCTAACCCTCCTTCTAACCCTCCACCTACCCCTAACCGTCCCATAGTTCCAAAAAATCCCCCAGGTAGTCAATGGAGTCAATTTGACCACATTTTAAAAAATAAAATTGAAATTTAAGAATTAATTAGGACAATGAGGGATCCCACTTCCACCAACACCCACCACACATATCTAGCCAATTCCCTAGAGTCATTATTAGGTCATATCAACTCTATAACAAGTCAAATTGACATATGTGCTTCACATTTGGATAGTTGTAGGACTTATTATGTTGATAAATTATCAGCATGTGAGGTCAATAGTAAATACATATCAAAAACTTCCAATTTTGCTTTATCCATTGACCCAACCACTAATGCACTATTTCTAGTAACTGCTAAACATTTTCCAATCCATCGCTGCCAATACAATTTAATCACAACCAATTTTTGGGACCGATTGTGGATGGTGTTTGATTATCCATCGTGTAACAACCATGAGGTCCCATTGTATTTTTTGAAAAAAATCCACTCTGAGTTTGTCCTCAATGATATTCTAAACTATTTTGATTATAGTGAGTTTCAGGGCCGACAAAAAGGCTTTGCACAGGACCGATCAAGTGCATGCTATGCACCTAATCGATTGAAAAGATCTGTATCTAAAATCCACTTGAACATGAGATCCCATATGTATTTCAACAGGTCATGGAGATCAGCACTCTACATGCACTTAGTTCACTTATTGATACACTCATTTAACATATAAAGAGGCTCTCAGAGATTGATGCTAGAGATATGCCACCTAGTATACATATCAGATCCCACCCTTGCAGATATTATGGATCTATATGCATGGGACCTTATAATGATGATGATGGTGGTGGTTCATTGGGCTTAGATAATATACTTGAGTGATGAGTTTTTGGCACACACATTTAGTGTGTAGACATCAATCACTACATAGATGCAGGTATATTTTATATATATGTCATGTTAAATTTAAATTAAATTTAATTTAGATAAAAATTAATTTACATAGAAATTTAATAATATATATGTAATTTTTTATATCCTAGGAGGTGACGGTGCCTTCATCGTCATAGTTGACATTTATATCATTTGATTTAACACAACCATTATTTACATTTTTAGATCCTGCTGCTGGCCCATCCACTACTGCATCTGTTTCTATTAGGATGACACCTTTTACTTATACAAAGGTAAAATTTTGAGTTAATCTTATGCTCTATGTACATTTAGTTTATATATTTTCCTTGTAAGTTTAAGTTACATCTATGTATCAAGAACCTCAAAATTCAAGTATACTGCTATTAAATACACTCTTGGTTTAATAAAGGAGAATTTTTTTCCATATATATCTTTGGTAATTTATATAAAAGTAAATAAGACCTTATTTAAATTTAGTTGATGGCTCAAGTAGACACTCCTCCATCACTGTGAGCCGAGACAGACATAGACATTGCTGGTGCAATGTCATATGTATAGGCATTCACAAAGGTATATATTAACTTATAATTTTGAATTATAAAAATAGTCTTGTTTTAATAATTTTACTATATACTTAGAGAAAATACAATTTATGTGAATTTATTATGAGTAGACACCCAATTCTGACCACAACCGGTTTTCGAGCAGACTTCAGACTGATTTTTACCAAACATTATAAATTAAGCCTAAGAATCACTAAACTTCCTAATTTCACCTTCACATCATTTATCAATGCTTATAATCATGTTGATGCATCCCTATTCAGTGTACTATCTTGTATGCAACAATAACCTCTCATGAATTCATCCCTAATCACCTTACGACCTAACAACTGGCAGTTTCGCCTATGAACCAATTAAGTGGGGCACTTGATCAAATCTTTAAAGAGCTAAAATGCTAATAAAATTGAATCATATAATTAAACAAGATTAAATTCTTAGTTGAATTATCCATTTACGATTAATGAATATTTGAAAATAAAAATTCTAAAAATCAAAATATCAAGCCTTTTTATCGTTGCTTTTATGAGTTGTCAAGTTCTTCCAAAATATCTCAAAATATATAATTTGAGAGCCATGTCTAGTAATTAAAAATCATAATTACACGACAAATTTTAACTCAATCGAAATTAGCGTTAACTCACCTAGGGTTAATTTGAACTCATTCTATGTTTAAACTAAACCTTAACTCACCTTGGGTGAGAGTTTACTTTTGAGACTATAAATACAAGGCCATACCTATTGATGTTTAAGATATTTTTGGTGTAAAGTTATAATGAATAAATGTATTCAAATCTATCTTGATGGAATGTTATAATGCTCAAACAAATGCAAAGAAACCTTTCAAGTAATTTTACCATGCCAAATTCATAAGCCAAACAACTAATCTAAGGTGTTAAGGAGAGGAGCAAAGAAAGCTTCATTTTTAAAGAGTTCTTGATGCACAAACCGAGAAAGCCACTTAAACAAGCTATTTGGAGCTCCAAGAAAGGTAAAAGAGTGTTTTCTTTTGTGTTCTATTTGTACTTTCGTTTGTATGTTTGTTTCCTATGCTCTCTCTAGTGTTTAGATTAGAGGTGTTAGGATTTTAGTGTGGTAGTTTGATTTATTTTATTGGACTAACACTAGACTAACCTCCCCTCTACATATTCTTTGTTTACATTATGTATACAGGGTTGTCCCATGACATCTTATAGTCCTAGTTAGATGATTAGTAGGAAAACTTGTTATGTTTCTTCTCTATTTCAGATGTCTATTCGAATAATTGAACCTGCCACTGACTTGTTGGAGCATCAAAAATAGATTGAAAAGGACCACGAGATTGCATTAAGTACATATTTAAATGATATTTTATTACAGTTTAAAATTAATTTCTTAATAATTGGTTGACTGTATTTTAAGTTAATGTTATAATAATACTTGTATTTGAACATGTTCAACTGCAATTCGAGCTATGACTGTAGGACTTGTAGTCAGACCTTGGAGAAATCCAAGGCATTAGAGGGATCTCCATCTAATAGTAAGGAATCTTGGGGAGAGTCTTCTTTGAGAAAGGAAAAGAGAGGGAGGCTATTTTATGATTAGGATGTCTTGGATGAAATATACTTTTTTATATGCATCTATATGACAATGCATGCATTTTTGGCATTGTATATGCATATATGACATTCACCCAACATTATATACTATGTTGGTAGATGTTTTAATTTCTTGTATGCATATCATGACAATCTATGTATTATTAACATTGTATATGTGCCTATATGATTTTTTTAGAGTTTTAATCTGAATTATGTTAATCTATCTAATGTATATTCAATTTTAGTTTAAAATGTTATCGTATAATGTTGTTTTGATATTCAAAACTATTATATTTTGGATCTCATATTTAATGTTGTACATAAATGAGGATTAAAAAATTATTATTTTCAATGCTATAAATCTCTGATCCCCCATATTTTTTTAAATTAAAGTTTTTATTTGATTGTGTGTAGTGGAAATAATTGTTGACACTCTTATCTATTTTGCATTTATCATCACCCATTTAAAAATTTTCAATTGATCATTAATATAATTTGTTTTCACTTAAGGCCCATAACCAATCATGTTCATACTTGTCTAATGCAGAGACATAAAATCATTCATAAAGCCTTAATTTTTTCACTTTGATACCTATTGTTCCCAAAATTTGTCACTCATTTTTGGGACAACATAGAACTATTTTGGTCCTGCATGCCAAAATTCTCTCTTCCCTTCTCAAAAATTGTTCTGAGTATTCAAATTCTCCATTATTCAAGCTTTTTCAATTAACAGACTCTGCAAGCTTATTTTTATGGACTCTGTAGGCTTATTTCTATGGACTCTGCAAGCTTGTTTCTACGAACTCTGTAGGCTAGTTTCTACGGACTATGTAGGCTGATTTCTACAGACTCCACAGGCTGATTTCTACGGACTCTATAGGCTGATTTTTATGGACTCTGTAGGCTTATTTCTATGGACTCTGCAGGCTTGTTTCTATGGACTATGCTGGCTTATTTCTACAGACTCTGTAGGTTTGTTTCTATGGACTCTACAGGCTTGTTTTTACGAACTCTGCATGCTGATTTCTACAGACTCTGCACACTGATTTCTATGGACTCCATAGGAAAGAAACAAGTTCCCAACACATAGGCAATTTCAAGGTTGGTTCAACGTCAAAGTTCAATCAAAATACTTATCAGCAGGCTTCAAACAAAAGATTGAACCATTGAACCCTGCCTCCAAAGGTTTAAAGGTTCAATGGGTTCAAAGATTCAATGACATCGACAAACTTCAAAGAGTTAAGCGCTTCGAAAAGTTCAAAGTTCAACATCTTCGAAGGACTTAAAAAAAAGTAGACTTCGAAGAAGAAATATTGAACCGTTGAACCGTTGAACCTTGAACCAAAAGAGTTCAAAGTTCAAAAGTTCAACGAGTTCAATAAAGTTTGAGAGACTTAGAAAAGAAAAGGATCCAGAAACTTCGAAGGACCAAAGGATTCTGAGAAAGAGAATGAACCATTGAAATTTGAACCAAAATGGTTCAAAGTTTGAAGGTTCAAGGAATTTCAAAGTTTGAAAGGAAGCTTCGAGCAAAGGAAGGAAGCAGAAGATGTCAAAGACAAGTTCGAAGAGATGGTTCAATCGATGAACCAAAGAAGCGATTGAACCAAGGAAGCGATTGAACCAAAGAAGTGATTGAACCAAGGAAGCGATTAAACCAAGGAAGTGATTGAACTAAGGAACTGACATCCCCATAGATGTCAAATTCAGAAGTCATAAAAAACTATTGGTTTTTAAATGTGGCGTGGAACTTGAAAACAAACTCAGCGACCGGCCAATGAAGAAGCTGAAGGAGCCAGAAGAAAGCGAGAAGATAGCTTGAGAGCTCAAATCACCAAGAAAATGACAAAATACAAAAATGCATGGCAAGGAAAGAGGGAAAGACTAGAAATATCTGTGCAAAAGTTATTCCAGTAGGTGAAACAGTCCACTAGGTGGACATCAGAGAGTGCGAGCACTCAAAGACATGACCTATTTTTCTCCATTGAGTAAAGGCGAAGTGGACAGCTATGCATATATCAAGAAAAGGACCAGGTGTCCCATACTTCAAAAGGAGACATTTGGGATGAATTGACACACCATAGTTAAGGTCGATGCCCTGTTCTAGCATGGCTCCTTGATAGAACTAAAAATGCATTCAAGGCATTGAATGCAGCATGGGCCATTTTATGAAATGAAGCACCCAATTCTTTCTTGGAGCACTATATATTGTAATCTCTCTTATTGTTTTGAGGAGATCATTTTGAATATAGAAGCAAAAATCTACCCAAATTAAAAGATGATTACTGAGACTTTGAGCTCAAATTGTTGATCATATTACTTTATCTGAATGAGAAAGCAAGTTACTTTCAGACTTTGTGCTGTGATAGCTTGTGTTATATTAGGAAATTTTTCTTATGTCTATTTCCTAAGAGCATTCTTATTTATTTAATTTGACAAGCAGAACTAGTGGAAATAATCAGGAAAATGCCTTGAAGCCAGTTACTTTCAGACTTTGTGCTGTCATAGTTGACTTCAGTGTGTTTTTAGTTTCTTTATGTGTAAAGGATCTTGGGATGAATTTTTTCCCTCATTATCCTTCGTATTTCACTCTTTGGGTAGTTGAGGTGGAGACTTTGTGTTCTATTTCATCCTGCTGGTTATTGCGCTTTTGTTACCAGTTACTTGTCACTACCTGAAAGAACTCTTGTTTTTTCCTGCAAGATCACTTCTAAAAGAAGAGAAGTGCCTTCAGTGTTTTCACCAAGATTTTCTCCTTTGTTTTTGAACATCATCTCTAAAAAAAGAGAGATGGATGGTGTAGTCCTACCCCTGAGTGTTATTTTCTACTTATATATATAGTATATAGCTCCGTATATTTATAGGGAACCTCCCCTTGATGAGAGGAGAGATTTTTCCACCTCTGATGTAGTAAATCTACACATTTTGCCAACCAATCTCCATTTCTATGGTTGAAGAGACCTATTTTGCTCATCAATTAGCTGTTGAGAAAATATTCACCCAACGATACCTATACCTGCAAACCCAATCTTTCACTTTCACCTAGATCTAATGCCTGTTTGGCTAGATTTTCTTGAAAATAAGCATACTAATTGTATGCCTTCTATGATTATTGTTCCTTTATATTTTTCCTCACCTCTTGAGTAATCTCTATGAATACGTTTTCTGAACTCAACTCCTTTTGGTGGCCATGTACATGGTCTGCTCACTTCTTCCTCTTTGCAATTGTATCTTTACAACTTTCAAGATGAAATTTTGCTTGAACTTGATTATAATATCTTTATTATAATAAAATACAACCTTACTAACTTGAAACATGATATTCACTCATGAGACAATGATCCATTTTTGGCCAAAACCCTTTATCATCCCTTAATACCACCTAATGCACAATTTTCTCTTCTATGTTTAAGAAGGATATGGAAATCCTATTCATATGCTCTAATATCATGAATAATTACAAACTTAATTATCCACTCTTTTTCTCAACTCAATTCAAAATCCACTCGTAAATAATCTTCTTTTAAACTAGTCAATTACTCATTAGGTCTGCTCTTAACTAGTCACCAATCTCTCATATCTACTCTCCTTCCTTTGAATAATTCTTATTTAATACACTTTGGATAGGTATTAGGAAAATTAAATGATTTATATGTGTCAAAACTTACAAGAAATCAACCAACTATAGTCTATAAGAGATTGAGTTTTCATTGTCAAATTCTATCTTTTTAAGTTTTTAGGTCTCTAGATCTAGTTGTTGCTCCAATAGGTCAATTTATCAAAATAGAGTGTTTATCTCTTAAAAATTATATTTATATTAGTATTTTATAAATTTTAACATTTTATAACCCTTACCCAAGTTTATATAACTCAAATCAACAAAAAACTCATCTTACCTTATGCATAATTTTCTCAAAAATGGTCTTCTACAGGGGTATAAAAAATACTCCTCTGTACCTACAATTTCAAACCTCTTGTAAACCAAATTATACTTTTAATAAGTTATAAGATCCATTTCAAATATTCTCACAAAGTTTCAAACTTTATTGTTTAATCTTTTGAGTTTTAGAGGTGTTTTACTCATGAAACCCTTACTTCAAATTTACTTAGAATTTCTATAAGCTGAGAGCTAATTATTGATATTTAATAGAGATTGTTTAGATTTTATATGATATAACACATTTATATTGGTATTAAAAAACCTATTCAAATATTCCAATAATCCAATTGAGTTCATATAAAAATTTTCACGTGTAAATAAGCCTCTAAAAATGACTGTAACATTAAAAATACAGAATTCTCGAGGGTTTCACAAATATAACTGATATTTAAGCTTGAAGTCAATATGAAATCATTAGAATAATTTTATAAAAGGATAAAAAAATGAAAGACATGAAATAAGACTCATAAATATTTATTATGTGCAACAAGAAAGCATTTACACAGTGCTTCTCCACTGAGACAAACCTACAACATATGCTCTAACCTCTTCAAAAATGATATTTTTTGTCCTTTTAAGCTCTTTGGTTGGTCTTGTATGGTTCATCCTCATTATGAGTGAAGATTATAACTTTTTTAGAGTTTAAACCAAGCTTATTAATTTACTAAACTTGCTCAGATTCTCTCGTACTCATTCAAGTTAAACTTACTAAACTGACCTAGTTTATAGATCCTAATAATTACATTAACTATTTAGGATAAAAGTGATAATAAAGACCTCTATAAGTTTTAGGGGACTTATAATATGTTGAACACATTCCTAGGAACCTAAAATAGCTTGTATAACTCAATAAAACCTTATTAAAGTGACATTTAGTCATGAATCTATACTAAGAACATTTGAAAAATCAAATTTGACAATTTCAAGGGAAACTCTCTAAACACCACAAATGAATTTAAACACACCTTTATTGACCAAATAAGGACTGATTGAGACTATATATATTTCCTATGACTATTTTAAACATAGATTATACATGTATTTGGTGATGCTCCTGCATCACCTTTACTATCCTCCAACCTACCCCTTTTGTCATTCTCTCTTCACACTCTCTCACTATACATTCCCTAGGCTTGGATATGCATATATGCCTTCCTATTATTTAATAATTTAAATAAAACTTCATTTAGATATTATATCCACCTATCCAACCTTAATTAAACCCATTCAATCTACTTTCAGAGGCCTCCACACTCCTTTACACTTTCTTGCACTTTTGCCCTTCAAGGGTTATTTGGCATAATAGGCCTAATGCATGTTCTTGAGACTATTTTATGATGCTTAAAAACCTCACTAATAACTTAATTTAACTCCCCATTGGGGTCTCTAAACATAATTCAACACCCATTAATAGATCTATTTCTTTCTAGGCATGTCCCTTAAGGGTGTTAGGCCTCCTACAATTGATCGTTGACAATATCACAAACTTATTCTAGCCTCCAAATCACCTTGAAAAATTAAAGTAATTAAAACTATAAAATTGAATCTACTACCCAAAAATTACTTGCATCGTTAAAAAAAAACAATTAATTTCCATTCAACCATACACAGATTAATAATAAGTGTAAGCAAAAAATATTAGTTCCAAGTAAATTGTCAATATACAAAGACCTCATATTGAACAAAAAATGGCACTAAAAACACATATGATGGGGTAGATAATGTATAGGACTACGTTCTTGGCCTTCCATTAGGCTCAATCGATAAACACACCACCCATTTTGACCTCAAGAACGCCCTTCTTAATACAAGGAAATACAAATTTTTAGCCTAAGTTCAAACACACATAAAATAAAACTTGTAATCAATTTACATAAAATGTCAGATCCCTACCCTACCTATTTAATATCTATAATTACACCCCCTATAACTTAGGTGGAACCTTCAATATCAATCTGTTAGACAAGTTGCAATGACTACTACTAAAATGTAACTTTTTGGCATTGAATAGGCAACTTCTTGAACTCTAACTACATTTTCTACCTTTGGGGCCTCCATTTGAGAATATATCACCTTCATCACATTTATATAGGAAAATTACACATGATTAGACCACCACGATGTTTAAATCCACTTAAAAGTGAATTTTCACTATCGTTCAGGAGCACAAAAACACTGACAATAAATGTTGTCAAAGTTTAAGTTATGGTTGTAGAACTCTGATTCTTATACTTAATGACAAAAAATTAGCACTACCAACACATCTAATGGGTTGGATAAAATTTAATAACATGTTATTGGCCTCTCATTAGGACTGAACGACAAACCCACCACCCATTTTGGCCTCAAGAATGCCCTTCCCAATATAAGAAAAATGTAATTTTTTAGCCTAAGTTCAAACACACATAAAATGAAACTTGTAAGTCATTTATGTAAATTATCAGATCCCTACCATACATATTTAATTCATATAATCACACTTCCAACACACTCAGGTGGAATCTTTGAGATCAATCTGTTGGAGAAGTTGCAGTGACGAGTCCTAAAATATAACTTTTTGGCATTGAATAGGTAACTTCTTGAGATCTAACTGCCATTGTTGCCTCCAAGACCTCCACTTGATAATTTATCACTTATATCACATCTAGATAATCCAATTACATATTATCACATCTCCATAATTCTCAAATCCACCTAGAAGTGTATTTTCACTATTGTTTAGGAGTGTAGAAACATTGACAACAAATGTTGTCAAAGTTTAAGTTATAGTTAAAAAAATCTCATTGTGATGCTTCCTGACCAAAAAATGGAACTGATAACATGTACAAAGGGGTGGAAAATGTCCAAGACTAGGGTTTTGGCATCTCATCAGGCCTAGTCGACAAACCCACCACCCATTTTGGCCTCAAGAATGCGCTTCCCAATATAAGAAAAATACAATTTTTAAGCCTAAGTTCAAACACACATAATATGAAACATGTAATTCATTAAAAAAACCATAAATACCTCCCATGATTATTTAATCCCTCTAATCACACCCCATATCACTCAGGTATAACCTTCAAGAGCAATCCATTGGATAAGTTATAGTGACGAGTCCTGAAATGTAACTTTTTGGCATTAAATCGACAACTTCTTGAGCTCCAACTACCATTTCTACCTTCAAGATCAATAATTGAGAATATATCACTTCGATTATGTCTAGATAGAAAAATTACATGTGATCACACTACCACAACATTCAAATCTACTTGGAAGTACATTTTCACTACTGTTTAGGAGCACAGAAACACTACATACTTAAAAAGTTAGCTTCTCTTAGCTTGAAGAATATGAAATTCTTTACTAATATTTCCAACTACGTAAAGGTAAAGAATCAAGAGAAGATTTATTGATAAATTATCTACCTTGGCTACACTAATGAGGTGGATTGGTGTAGTCAAGAATCAAGAGGAGCTAGTTTGCCTCTCCAAGGAAATAGGTCTCTAATTTGAGCTTTTTAATCATATATTGAGATGTAATAAGACTTAAAAATATACCTACACTTAATTTATATGATTAATGTGGAGGAATTTCCACAAGTTGGGATCCTACATTGAAAATCATTCAATATCATGAAGATGCTATTGAATGCAATGAGAGAGTGGCAAATTGAGAGTTGACAATCAGTTACATGCAGGTAAGAAGGAATAAATGCTAAATGGGGAGAGTGTTAGACCATGATATCCTATGAAATAGGATTTCAATAATGTCAAACATGCTATTCCTATGCCTTGAACAAACAAATAGTCATTTTAAGGAGTCAAATAAGCATTGAAGGTCTTTCAAACTACCCTATAATAATGGAACTACTTCATGGGAGCTGAAAACAAGTTGGCTGAAGAATAAGTGAAACATTGAAGGAAAGGACATGATGAGTTAAGATCACATTGGAATCAAGGAGACCACCATCCCTAAATCTAGGTTAACTCATGAATGCATTTGGCCACATCAAACACTTCAAATAGACACGGTGCTCCTTCTATGCCTTCATTCAAGGCAACCTCATTTCAAGGACACATGCTAAGTAATTTTAGCAAGATTATTTTATATTTAAGAATATGAAATTATTTAATGATAGTGCCAACCACGTGAAGGTGGAATCTTATTTGGCACCACTAACTTACAAAAAATTGTTAGAAAGTAATAAAAAATAAATTCATATGTACTACATAGAAAATAAAAAATATTTGGTAAAATTGATTACATCTACATTTGAAAGGTCAAAATACCTGCGTATTTTAATTTAACAAACCAATAGGATATGTTATAACCTTGATAGTATCAATAATAGCTTCATGCTCTAACTCCCAAACTTTCCATAGTTTCCTATTTAATGTCTTCCCATGATATTTTTGTAATTGAATATTCATTGCAAGAATCAAATTTGAATAGTGCAGTATCTTCCTGTGCATTTAAAACTCTTAAAGCAACCATTGATTTGAATTTTTTATATGATATAATCAAATCCAAGTTCTAGTGACTACCACTAACACAATGGGATAGTCGACATTTTCTCCATCTATAACCAGGGAATTCAATTTTTTTCTCTCTACACACTAATAAAAGTAGTAATATGTGCCCTCTTCATTGTCCTCATAAGTAATAACTATAAAAACATGCCCTATATAAAAAAAAAAAACCATTTTTAGTGACACTATGAATACATATGAGAATAAATTGTACATAATGAAAAATATTCTACCTAGCTGCACTAGATCATATACATGGTCAAAGTAATCTGATAATGTCATATCTGTAAGTTGTAATGATGTTAGAACATGATATGTGTTACATCCCAATTTATCACTAAGCAAATTTAATTGATTATCTTTGGATTTTTTTTATAGTTGATAATTTGATTTGATTATTACTAAGTTGTAAGTCATATGCTATTATGAGGACAATTGAATACTTCTTTGGTTTCATGATTTCATTGCTATGAGTTTAGCTATATTATATATCCTTTACACTATGATCATGTTGATTTATTAGTTCAATAATATTTTATGATATATATGATACGATGTTATGGAATAACTACCTACTTGTCATGAGTTTGATGCAAAAAAGACTTATCCCTCAGAGCATGATGAAGGGAGAGCATCAACGGAGAGGGTGACATAGATGAAGGTGTTGGGGGATGATAGAGGAATGACTATAACTCTGCACACACAACATTAGATAGTACACGTTATATGCATTACTTGAATTATTAGCATTAGTACATTCTTTATATTATCTGCATTTAGATAATTTTATATGTGTGTGTTAGTTCAATTTAATACTTGTATGTTGAATTAAACTTGTGTGATTGAGTTTATGTCATGCTAATATGTTCATGATTAATATGTTTGAAAGTGTAAATTTTCATGATTAGTACCTGGTTACTAATGCATCTATCCTAACCATCATGTCTTATTAATGTTTGAGAACATTGATAAGTTAACTTTATGATATTTTGGGAATATCCAATTACTGTTGAAAAGAATATTATTGAATTTATAATAGTCATGTTGCTATTAAGACATTATTATTATTTGTTTATATTAGGTAATAATTAATTATTAATTCATAATATTATTAAGTCATTAGAAAATAAAAAAATAGGAATAAAAATACGAAAGGGAATAAAATAAATATTTTCTAGCTTTGTGGTGCATTAGAATAAATCCATGATTTTGGAAAGAAAGAAGAAAAGCTTGGCGACTTAAAATAGCTAGGATAAAAATAGAAAAAGAGAGTTTAAAAAAAAGGGAAAAAGGAAATCTTAAAATAAAAAAATTCATAGAAAGAAGAAAAATAGAAAGGGGGTGCTACATATGAAGGAGAAGGAGATAAGAGAAGAGGGGAGGAGAGGTGGAGAGTAGAAGGCAATCGTGAATAAAAAGGCAACACTCTGAGAAGGATGAAGATTAGACAGAGTGGAGAATCCCCAGATTCTATCATTCCAACCTAGAGGCTTTTGCCATGTAGGTGGTTTTCTTTAGATTTTGTGAGGAATTTGGTAAAATTTTGTGTATTCTTGTTTTACAAATTATGGAATTTCTTGATTGCACTGTGTGTGTGTTTTGACAAATTTAGTGTCAGAATAATTTGGGGAGGGATCAAACAAATTAGTATATAATTTATGTATTCATATAAGTGTATGAAAACATATATCTATTTGTATGGTGCATCCTTGTTCTGCAAATTGTGGTATTAAATATATGAAAGGCTGAGCATAAAACTTGTTAAATAAGATACGTTGAATGTATTCATGGATTTAAAATAGGTGAGCCTATATAGTAAGTTGTGTATAAAATATACAATATAATGAACCGTAAGTATTTGATTTCCAAATATAATAGGAGAGTCTATATAGTAAATTGTGTGTTTATTATTCAAATAGTGATTTATACCTACCATATTATATATAAAAAATCTAGAGAAAGTGCAGTGAATATTATGTATTTTTCTCTCTAAAAAAAATGATCTGCATGTTGTAAATTAAAACAATAATCTACATGTTGTAAATTAAAAAAATGATCTGATTATGAGTTACATTACAATTGCTTAATATAGTTTAGTGCAGATTGCTATAGTCTAATATATATATTCTTTAAAATAGCGAATGATCCCTTAGATACCCTTGTTCTGCTATTCATTTATTTTACTAGTGATGATGTTTACTATACATTTAAATTTTGGTAAATGTCAATCAATAATAATAAGTTGTCTCTTCCCAGGAGACGTGCTTAGCAATCCAAATGCAATCGTTGAATTCTCACTATGGTGGCAGATGAATGATTCTTTTCCTCTTTTGTCATGCCACATCATTCAGTACATATCTTGAATCTAAAAAATATGAACTCTATAGCTTTTCATAGGTCTCTGGTGCTTGTGGATGTTGATCCTTATTTAATCTCTTTACCTTTTTAACATCATCCTACTTCTGTGTAGATTTGAGGATATTTATTATTATTCTCTATATTATTTATGATCTAGAAAACAATGGAAGGATCAAGAGGTAATTTTATAGAAATCCCAGGGATTTATTATTATCATTATTATATAATGTAACATGAGGTATTTCATTATTATTCTATGCTGTATCCCTCAATGAGGAATCAATTAGAAGTGGTCTAGCGAACATTTATTATTCCTCTTATGATAACATGAAGGATCTAACAAATAGAAGTATCCCAAGGATTTATTATTCTCATTATTATACAATTATACTTTATTATTATTATTATTCTCTATGATTGAATTAAACATAAGGCACATCATTTTTAGAATCTAACTAAAAACTGAGAATTGCTGTAAATACTCCTAGCCCTACCTTCTCATGGAAACATGCAATTAAAATGGAAATTAAGCTTAATTGGGTAGGTAATGTTATATAATGTTTCATTAGCTCAAATATTTTGAGAGAAACCTTTCCATAACCATGCATTGTGTATCCTACCTTCTGTATGTTTCCACAACATATCCATAACATAGTCTTCTATTAAAATCAAAACCTTCTGTATACTAGTGCGTTGCTGAGAATCGATCATAGAAGATGAGAAGGTGAATTTATAGATATTATCCTTGAGAATAATTAACATAGATGGAGATTAACATAGATGGTTAGTTATGAATTTGATTAAACTATATATAATAGAGAAATTAGGTCTGAATTGAAGCCTTCTATTATAATTTTAGTGACAATTTGCACTTCATAGAATGTAGTATCCATAATTTGGAAATTAATATTATTATTTTGTATGTTTACACATCTTACATACATGCCTATCAAGGTGTTTATAGCTGAAACATTCATATAACCACTGCAGGCTTAATTGGCAATTTCGATAAAAAATTTATTTAAAGATCAACACCAAACTTATCAAACTCAGAGCATGTATATGTACGACTGAGTATATATGTTTTATCTAAAATGTTATATGAAAACAAAAATGGATTATCCCCAATTATACCAAGAGATTATATGAGTTAATGTGATGTTTATAATGTTTAAATGTAACCGCATGTTACTATACCTTTTATGTATTATAATAAGCCTGATTAATGGTTATTATTTATGTGAGCTGGTGGGGATTAAAGAAATTGACTCTCAAATAATTTTATTTTCCAAGAATCTATAATTAATACCAAGATTCTTACTTACCCCTCCACTCTACTTAAGATCGACAAGGTATATGGATTATATTACTTATCTCGATAAAAGCTATGGTGGATACACAATTTTAGTTTTGAAACAAGTAAGGTTTATTTTCTATTAAAACCAAGTTATAGATTATATAAGAAAAAAATACTACTTATATATGCATACCCACCTCCTAGAAAGGTAACAAGTTGTTTAAACAAAAGACGATGTTGACTTGAAAATTATGACTTTCTTTATTACCACTGGTTGTTGAAAGTGAGTAATGTGTACATAACATGGTGGACTATGATATTAGTGCTTATCATAAAATATATTTTAGTTGAATCTACTTGAGGAAATTAGAATTATGTAGTCTGATATATATATATATATATATATATATATATATATATATATATATATATATATATATATATACTTAGTTGGTATAAATAGTAATTATTATGCTTATTATTATTTATGTGATAAATAATATAGTGGATATTTATTCATACATTTGATGGATTAAATGTATACACTTTAATTATACCTGTGTTTAGCATGTTTTATGACTACTAGTAGGAAGAAATTTATATGAATATGTTGGTTATATTTATATTAACTAAATCTCATATTACTGGTATTATGTAGTGAAATAGACTTTACTAGGTTATTAGTGTCACACACACACACACACACACACACACACACACACACACACACACACACACACACACTATACTTAGTTGGTATAAATGGTAATTATTATACTTATTATTATTTATGTGATAAATAATATAGTGGATATTTATTCATACATTTGATGGATTAAATGTATACACTTTTATTATTCTTGTGTTTAACATGTTTTATGACTGCAAGTAGGAAGAAATTTATATGAATATGTTGGTTATATTTATATTAACTAAATCTCATATTACTGGTATTAAGTAGTGAAATAGACTTTACTAGGTTATTAGTGTCACCAATGCTAAATGAAGGTAATCCGATCAAGTGGTGTGTATGAATTTGACTGATCCTGGAGATCAATTACTATTGAAAGCTTTGGAAAAACTAATGTTTAGTTAAACATTATCATTTTATATGTATGGTTTACACATTAGTGTGATATCATGTTAGAATATATTTATTTATGGTACACTACATGTTCTTAGAAATCATACAACACACACGTACTAGTTTGTCTCTCTGAATTCCTTCACCGTCACTATCTACTCATCCATGAAGGGAGGGCCATTATTTGATGAGGGATTGTTCAGGGGATCGATGGTCTATGGTTGGTGTAAAAAGTCATTCTAATGATGCTCTCCTTCTCCACAACAGTACTTATTTGGAGACTACAATTGAGATTGCCATAGTTACTGGAGTTCAAGGAACTTAAGATTTGTGGAGCCATGTATCTTGTATCTTGTATCATATATTATATTTATTATTATTGAAACATTATACTTGATGATATATATTTACTTATTTTACCATAACAATAAATTTTGCATGTTTGTACCATCTGTGGCTAAAAATTTGTAATTACTTTCTATATTAAATTATGTTTTATTTCATTTGACGATAGTGATTAGTGACATATGGATGTCACATTTTTATTTTATAGTTATCATACTTAGAGTGTTTTAATTGGATCACTAATTATATTTTTGTGGTGTAATATAATGAAAGAATACATTGATTAAATTAAAAAATCATGTTATTTTAAATAGATCATAGTGGGAATGTTACATGTGGTATTAGAGCTGTGGCTCAAACTCTAGGACCTGATGAGTCCTCTAACATTTTTTGCATCCTTATATTTATCAAAAAGGAGAACGGTGAAAGCTAAAGTATTTGGAGAGGGTCCTTCAAATGTCATTGAAACTAACCCTCTATTTAATCCTAACCAATTTACCTCTGAGCAAGTAACAAAGTTAGATCAGATTCTCCTAACCATGATTAAAACCAGGGATCAAATTTTAGCCTTAGAATGGGAGGATCATGGCCATGAAGAGGAAGTACACTATGATGAACCTAAAGAGCATCCTACTGAGTAGAAAAACCTTAGGATGCAAGAGCATAGGTAGCTAGAGAGTTGGATAGAGATATGAAATAGGTGAATCCACGTAAGCTCAATGGAACTATTTTGGGTGACAGTGCTAAAGCATGGTTGACTAAGATGGAGAATCATAATTACTCTAAGGTCACTAAAGAAATATTTTATTTGATATCTACATTTGATCAAATAAATTAATCTACTAGGAGCACTTGTACCCTCTTAGAGTTATTAAAGGGTTGGTTTAGCGAGTGTCTCGATGGTGATGGTTGTATACAATGTTTGGGTAGGTGAGTGAATAACATAATTCATGAGTCATGAATAAGAGATTCTTAAAATATTTTTGATCACTTAGATCGAACACCTCAATAATGATTACATATTTTCTGGGTAATCAAGTCACCCTTGCCAATTGTGTTTTGTATTGTGAGTGTTCTAAAATCTTGGGATGCTTCTCACTTAAGAATATGTGCATTTTATATATAGTTTTGTGTCTTATGTAAATTAATCCTATGGGAGGGAATCCTAATAGACTTCTTATGGATTGGCCCCACTTAGTGTGGTGGAAATTTTCCTTCTAGTGGAGTGTAGTTATCTTGTTGAGGATTCTTATGTGTTAGAAGTTTGTTCATGGATTGGAACCCCATATGTATATGTGGATTGGGAAGAGGTGTATCTCACATATCTAGCATAGAGGTGAGTTATTATTTTATAACCCTCCTTTGACATCATTACACGTCCATTGAGTGGATTCATATTTTCATGATGTTGATTAAGTATTTCATTAATCAAAAACTTGTTTCTAAATGTTGTTTTGATAATATTCCCTAGAGTTTGTGGGATAGTGTCTTCTAATTATTATTGATAAAAAAGTTTTAGGAATGGAATGGATTGATTCATCTATGTGTTTAATATTTTTTCTTTCCAGTTTTGGAAACAAGTTGTGATAGTACACTTACAAGTTGGGTAAGTGTGTAGTGATTTTGGTAACTTGGGTTATGGTGTTTTTTTCATACCATGCGAGGGTATTTAAGAGTTTTTTTGTTGAGATGTTAGTTCACTACTTTTAACTTGTGGATTTTTAGAGTCACACTTTCCATTGCTACTTTATCTAAACTTATAAATTTTGACCATGTGGAATGATAAACCTTGAATTTATATTGGTTCTGGATTAAGACTTATAAGTTGATTATAATCATTATGTTATGATTCACCCTTGATTATATTGATATTATTCTCACTTTGATTAAAACATGTTGTTTTGATGAGACATTTATGTACCTTTGACCTAGAATGAGTATGGAATAGGATATGTAGAACATCTTGTTAGTCTAAGGGGTTGAGATAAGCTTATAACTTATTGTGTATCTAACCAAGAAAGTAGGGACACATTATCTCACTTGTTCCCTTTATAAAGTTTTAAGGATGGTGTGATCCTTGGCATTTGTTTACTATGTTAATCTTAACATTATTTTCTCTTAACTATGAATATAATACATATAGGTTAAGCTGTGAAATTTGATACTAGTTATGTTGGATAATGGTAACTTAATGTAATTATGGAAAGTTTGTATGATTTTATTGTGATGAATATTAATAAATCTTGAATTAATTAGAGTATATCATTCCACTCTAGGATATGTTGTATATATTTGTGACTCATTGAACCATTTGCACATTTTGGAGATCATTAGGTCATGGAGATCTAAGGGATGAGTGATGAATTAGGAGCATGAGTACTAAGATAGAGGAGTGGTCCCTAGTTAGTCTCACATTGAATCAATAGTTATTAAATTAGGATTCGATAAGGGGAGCTTATTGAATCCATGATTTGGCAAGGGGGACTTGTTAAATTTAGTCGTATGGTCATACACATGAATACTGAGAAATGTTTATTCCTTAATTTTGTATACATTGAAAATGTATTATTTCTAATTTGTATTCATCATCATACTTGTTAGAAGCTACATGAAGTAAAAAAAAAAAATTGATATGTCATACTTATTAGGAGCTACATAGAGTAGCGATGGTATTGACTTATACACATCGTTCTTACCAAGGTTCTCTAAAGAATTTTTTCAAGAATGAGAAAAAACACTCTCTAGGTTAGAGGGGTGTGTAGAGGGGCTAGAAGGCTTTGTGGAAATATTCCTAGCCATTTGTTTTTAGATTTTATGATGATTTCATATGGTTATGGTTAAAAATTAAATTTAAGAAGTCAACAAAATTGTCATCGAGATATGTGGGACCCTTCGAGGTTTAAAAGTAGTCAATCTTGTAGTGTATAAGATTGCATTGCCATCAACCTTGGATTTATTGCATAATGGATTCCATGTTTCTTATCTTAGAAACTATATAGCTGGTCCTTCACATGTGTTGGATTTGAATGCTTTGTTGGTTCTAGACCCTAGGGTGGTCATGATAAAACCAATAATAGTAATTGACACTCACAACTTCATTTGCATAATAGGGAGATGTCACAGTGCAAGGTCTTGTGGGACCAATAGTCTGAGGATAGTGATACTTGGGAGGACTATGATGAATTCTACAGATGATTTACATATTTATTTGATTTATTTGATGCTTCATACTATGTTATATTTTTGTTGAATAATGTTTTTAATTCAAAACTTATGTTTGAATAAGTGTCATCAAGATGATGACCAATTTTAGGGGGGAAAGATGTTACATCTTGATTTTTCGCTAATCAAATTTACTAGATTATCTATAGATTTTCTATAGTTGATAATTTTATTTGATTATTACTAACTAGGTTGTAAGTCATATGCTATTATGGGACAATTAAATATTACTTTGGTTTCATGATTTCATTGCTATGAGTTTAACTGTATTGTATATCCTTTACATTGTGATTATGTTGATTTATTATTTCAATAGTATTTTATGATATATATGTTATGATGTTATGGACTAACTACCTGTTTGTCATGAGTTTGACACAAGAGAGACTCATCCCTCAGAGCATGATGGTTGGAGAGCATCATAAGAGAGGGTGATGTAGATAGAGGTGTTAGGGGATGGTAGAGGAACAACTAGAACCATGCACATGCCACATTAGATGGTACATGTTATATGCATTATTTGAATTGTTATCATTAGTACATTATTTATGTTATCTACATTTAGATAATTGTATATGTTTGTGTTAGTTTAGTTTAATACTTGTATGTGAAATTAATCTTGTGTGATTGAATTTATATCATGCTAATATGTTCATGACTATTATCATGATTAATCCCTGGTTACTACCATTCTAGCCTAATCATCATGTCTTATTAATTTTTGAGAACATTGATAGGTTAACTTTATGATATTTCGAGGATTTTCAATTACTATTGAAAAGAATATTATTGACTTTATAATAGTGATGTTGTTATTAAGACATTATGATTATTTGTTTATATTAAGTGATTATTTATTATTAAGTCATTATATTATTAAGACATTAGAAAATTAAAAAAATTAGGAAGAAAAATACAAAAGGGAATAAAATGAATAAAATAAAGATTTTCTAGCTTTGGGGGCGAATTAGAAGAAAGCCATGATCTTAGAAAGAAATAATAAAAGCTTGGAAACTTAAAATAGAAGGGATAAAAATAGAAAAGGAGAGTTTAAAAAAAAGGGAAAAAGGAAAGCTTTAAAGAAATTAAAAAAATATTCATACAAAGAAAAAAAAAAGGAGGGGGGGGGGGCACGACATAAGAAGGAGAAGGAAATATGAGAAGAGGGGAGGAGAGGTAGACAGTAGAAGGGAAGCATGGAAAAAAAGGCAGCGATCATAAAAGGAAGAAGACCAGACAAAGTGGAGAATCTCCATATCGTACCATTCCAACCTAGAGGCTTTTTACAGGTAGGTGGTTTTAATTAGATTTTGTGAGGAATTTGGTAAAATTTTGTGTATTCTTGTTTTGAAAATTGTGGAATTGCATGATTGTACTGTGTGTGTTTTGACAAATTTAGTGTCAAAATAATTTGGGGAGGGATCAAACAAATTAGTATATAATTTATGAATTCATATAAGTGTTTGAAAATATATATCTATTTGTATGGTGTGTCCTTGTTTTAGAAATCATGGTATTAAATATATGAAAGCATGAGCATAAAATTTGTTAAATAAGACCATGCTGAGTGTATTCATGGATTTCAAATAGGTGAGCCTATATAGTAAAATGTGTATAAAATATACAATATAATTAACTATATGTATTTGATTTCCAAATATAACAAAGGAGTCTATACAATAAACTGTGTTTTTATTATTTAAACAACAATTTATACCTACCATATTATATATGCAACATCTAGAGAAACATAATGAATATTGTGTATTCTACTCTCTAAAAACAACGATCTACATGTTGTAAATTAAAACAATGATCTACATGTTGTAAATTAAAATAATGATCTGATTATGAGTTACATTACAATTGCTTAATATAGTTTAATTCAGATTGCTATAGTCTAATACATATATTATTTAAAATAGCTAATGATCCCTTAGATACCCTTGTTCTGCTGTTCATTTATTTTATTGGCAATGATGTTTAATATACATTTAAATTTTGATAAATGCCAGTCAATATTTATAAGTCATCACTTCCCAGGAGACGTGCTTAGCAATCCAAATGCAATTGTCAACTTCTCACTATGACGGCAGAGGAATAATTATTTTCCTCCTTCGCCATGTCACATCATTCAATACATATATTAAATCTAAAAAATACAAATTCTCCAACTTTTTATAAGTCTCCAGTGCTTGTGGACGTCAATCCTTATTTAATATCCTAACCTTTTGAACATCGTCCCACTTCTATGTAGATATGAGGATATTTATTATTATTCTCTCTATTATTTATGGTCTAGCAAACAATGGAAGGATTTAAAGATAATTTTATAGCTATCCTAGGGATTTATTATTCTCATTATTATAGAATGTAACATGAAGTATTCCATTATTATTCTATGTTGTATCACTCAATGAGGAATCGTTTAGAAATGGTCTAGTGAACATTTATTCTTCTTCTTATGATAACATGAAGGATCTAAAAAACAAAAGTATCCCAGGGATTTATTATTCTCATTATTATACGTTGATACTTTATCATTATTATTATTATTCTCTATGACTGAACTGAACATAAGGTAGATCATTTGAAAAATCTATCTCAAAAATTATAGTTGATGTAAATACTCCTAGCCCTACCTTCTCATGGCAACATGCAATTAAAACAAAAAATAAGATTACTTGGGTTGGGAAGATTATAAAATGTTTCATCAGTTCAAAGATTTTTAGAGAAACATTTCCATGTCCATGCATTGTGAGATGGTGAATTCATAGATAGTTTCCTTGGGAATCGGTAACATAGATGGATAGTAACATAGATGGTTGGTTATGACTTTGATTAAACTATATATAGAAGAGAAAATCAGGTCTGAATCAAAGCCTTATATTATATTTTTGGTGATAATTTGGGCTTCACAGAATGTGGCATCCATAATTTGGACATAAATCTTATTATAAATATTATTATTCTATATGTTTATACAAATTACATACATGCCTATCAAGGCGTTTGTGATTGAAACATCCATTTAACCACCACAAACTTAATTGGCAATTTGGATAAAAAATTATTTGAAGATCAACACCTAATTTATCAAACTCAGACCATGTTACTATACCTTTATGTACGGTATAATTAAGAAATAGGTAATTACACTCTATTATAATAAGCCTGATTAATGGTTATCATTTATGTGAGTTTGAGGGGCTTAATTAAATTGAATCTCAGATAATTTGCTTGTCCAGGAATGATAACATGAAGGATCTAAAAAACAAAAGTATCCCAGGGATTTATTATTCTCATTATTATATGTTGATACTTTATCATTATTATTATTATTCTCTATGACTGAACTGAACATAAGGTAGATCATTTTAAAAATCTATCTCAAAAATTATAGTTGATGTAAATACTTCTAGGCCTACCTTCTCATGGCAACATGCAATTAAAACAAAAAATAAGCTTACTTGGGTTGGGAAGATTATAAAATGTTTCATCAGTTCAAAGATTTTTAGAGAAACATTTCCATGTCCATGCATTGTGAGATGGTGAATTCATAGATAGTTTCCTTGGGAATCGGTAACATAGATGGATAATAACATAGATGGTTGGTTATGACTTTGATTAAAATATATATATAAGATAAAATTAGGTCTGAATCAAAGCCTTATATTATATTCTTGGTGATAATTTGGGCTTCACAGAATGTGGCATCCATAATTTGGACATAAATCTTATTATAAATATTATTATTCTATATGTTTATACAAATTACATACATGCCTATCAAGGCGTTTGTGATTGAAACATCCATATAACCACCACAAACTTAATTGGCAATTTGGATAAAAAATTATTTGAAGATCAACACCTAATTTATCAAACTCAGACCATGTTACTATACCTTTATGTACGGTATAATTAAGAAATAGGTAATTACACTCTATTATAATAAGCCTGATTAATGGTTATCATTTATGTGAGTTTGAGGGGCTTAATTAAATTGACTCTCAGATAATTTGCTTGTCCAGGAATCTATACTTAATACCGATATTTTTACTTACCCATCCACTCTACTTAAGATCAATAAGGTATATGGATTAGATTACTTATCTCAATAATAAATCTGGTGGATACATAATTCTAACTTTGATTACATGAAACAAGTAAGTTTTATTGTTTGTTAAAACTAAGTTATAAATTATACAAGAAAAGAACACTACTTATAAATGCATACCATCCTCCTAAAAATGTAACAAGTTGTTTAATTGAAAGACTATGTTATCTTGAGAATTATGACTTTATTTATCACAACTAGTTGTTGAAAGTGAGTAGTGTGTACATAACATGGTGGACTGTGATATTAGTGCTTATCATAAAATATACTGTAGTTGAATCTACTTGAGAAAATTAGAAATATACAGTCTTTATATATATATATATATATATATATATATATATATATATATATATATATATATATATATATATACCTAGTTGGTATAAATAGTACTTATTATTATTTATGTGATAAATAATATAGTGGATATTCATTCATATGTTTGACGAATTAAATATATAAATTTTGATTATTCTTGTGTTTAGCATGTTTTATGACTACTAGTAGGAATAAATCTATATAAATTTATTGGTTATATTTAGATTAACTAAATCTCATATTTTTGGTATTAAGCAAGTAGTGAGATAGACTTCACTAGCTTAATAGTGTCACCAGTACTAGATGAAATTAATTCGATCAAGTGGTGTGTATAAATTTGACTAATATTAGAGATCAATAACTATTGAAAACTTTGGCCAAAGTAATGTTTAGTTATACATTGTCATTTCATATATATTGTTTACATGTTAGTGAGATATCATGTTATAACATATTTATTTATGGTATATTGCATGTTATTAGAAATCATACAACACACATATACTATCTTATCTCTCTAGATTCTCATACCATCACTATATACTCATCCATGAAGGGAGATACATTCATTGATGAGGGATTATGTATGGGATCGATGGTCCATGATTGGTGTGGAAAAGTGATCAGATGATGTTCTCCCTCCCCACAATAGTACTTATTTGGAGACTACACTTGAGATTGCCATGGGTACTAAAGTTTGGGAAACTTAGGCTCTATATATCCATGGATATTGTATCTTATATCCTATATTATATTTATTATTATTAAAAAATTATCCCTGATTAGATATAATTATTTACTTATTGTACCATGACAATAGTTGCTACATGTTTATACCAGCCATGTTGAAAATATGTAATTACTTTCTATATTTAGTTATGTTTTATTTCATATAATGATAATGATCAGTGACGTATGGATGTCACATATTTATTTTATAGTTACCATACTTGGAGTGTTTTAATTGGATCACTAATTATATTCCCATGGTGTAATCTAATGAAAGAATATTTTGATTAATTTTTTCTTTTGAAATTTCACATTATTATAAGTAGATCCCAATGGGGATGTTACAATATGTGTTAATTGAAATTATAGGTTTGGAAATTCAATCATCCACCCACTCTTGTGACTCACACTAATTCTAAATATATTCCACACATGCAAAACATAAACATGCCAAGTATCTCATATGAACAATCCAAAACTTGAATTTGAGCTACGAAATGGGTGGAATTCACTTGAACCCATTAGAGTCATACAATCCTCATACTTTTCCAAGTTTTCTTCCTCTATTAACCAAAAATGTTTATGAATAGTATAATTTAGTTGAGCAACATGACACATGTTCTCATTACACCATTCAACCATGGTTGTTGCATATGTCAAATCAACACCCTCTTCAAATTTTTAACTCCTCCCTTGTAATAACTCTTTTTACACATGATCTAGCACCATCATGCTCCCATTTTCCATGGTCAACCTTGGTGAAACTCCAAATGTGTTTTACACCAGTGGTAACATGCATCCTACTGAACCAATAGAATATTCATGCATTTTTTAATTATGATGTGCAATTGTCTGACCAAATGTAATGTTGATTAAAAGTAATGTTCCTCTAACTTAACTATTCATAAAAATTATAAAAACAAACTTTCACATACTCTAAATAATGTGATCGATCATTAACTAATATAGAAATGATAATCCCTTAATATTTTTCATTACTACTCTGTACTATCAGGTGCATGCATGAATGCTATATGCATGAATATGACAACTTGTGATGAATTGCAATACTACAATTGAACTTCTATTTGGGATTTGAATGTGTAATTTTTAGCAAAGTCAAATACTAAAATAATCAAACCAAGTCAGAATTTATCCTTTCTTATCTTGAAATGTTCATCCAACAATCTAGCCCTGTGTGTGTGCCTTGCATACTCATAAACAATTTTATCCCTAAATTTGATCAAAAATTCGAAAACATATATCTTTTTTGTAACAAGCTCACACTTTTTAAATTATTTTTCATTTTTAACTTGATAAATCACTAATCTATATTTGATTAAACCAACTAATTACTATCCAATTGCACTTGTACTATCCTCATGGATACAATTTTTAAATTTGACAATCCAATACAAATACTTCAATTTCCATCTAAACATGATTTGTTATAAAATAATTGTCCATATGATATTTTGCCAAAAATAGCTGGGATAAATTCCTTGACTAATTTTGGTGGAAATTCAATGCCACACTCCTAAAAAATGTTGTTAATATGCAAAGTAAAATAAATATGGCAAAAAAAATCATAGTGCATTGAAAATTCAACATGTTGTCTGCAAGTGGTGCACGTGTGATTTTTTACATAAATAGGGTTGACCATCTCAAAATATATTTGATAAATAACAATTTGTGAATTTTATTCTAAAAAAATTGAGTAAAATTGTGTTTGAATCATATCCAATAAATGTTTTAGATGCAGTTCATGGTTACAAGAACCAACTCTTCTTTTCACTCTTGTATTGTCTTAGCAAAATTGAGCAAGTAACTCTTTGAGAACATTGGCTATAGCCCTGTCCTCTCATGAAATTTTAACAGAGAATGACCATAGCTCATTGGTATTAGGTTAATTAAGTCTTTCACATATTTTAATTTCTTTCATTAATGTTTTTCTATGTATATTAAATGTTCAGATTATTTTTGAAAGCATTCATTTTTTTTGTGTTTGGCCACTTACTGCACAAGTTGTAAGTATACACCGAGTAACATTAAAATCTTGGGTGCATGATTTTGGGCCTAAAATATGGTATGAATCATTGTGTTTTCATATTTTTTATTGTTTTCATCATCCATGCTAGATATTCTTAGTCCTAATGTGTACATTATAGGTCTCATCTTAACCAATTTTATCAACAAAATAAATAATTGACATCTTTGACTATCATAATCCAAACTATGAAATAAACTATCCTAAACTTTTAGAGCCAATATTATTGAATGGAAATTAGATATTTTGTTATATATTGGTTCTAAAATATTTTCATCGACTTTAATTAAGTACTTTTCTTTTCTATGCACAATTCCTAGAGGTGTTATTAATGGTGGAATTTGTTGAGAGGGTGTTTCAAAATTGTTATTACTTTCATTGTTTAAAGGTGGGATGACATTTTATTCATTATTTATTTCTTAATTATATGTTTCCATTAAATTTTATTTATTGTTAATTTTATCATTATTTGTTTCCATCAAAATTTTATTCATTCATGGCTAGTGAAACATCATACATAGACCCATCATCAATAAAATAAAAAACTTAGAACTTTGAATGTAAACTTTATACATTATCTACTTCATTATTATCAATTTCATCATTATTTATTTCATTATGGTCAATTTCATCATTAGTAAATTCATTATGATCAATATCATGATTGTTTAATTCATTATTGTCAATTGGCTCATTATCAATGGCATCTGGTTCATCAAGATTAGGGTTTGTACCTTGTCTACCATAAAGTTTTTGCATTCACATCTTGTGTCTTATAATTCATTAAGTGTTTTATTCTTCAACATATTCCTCTTCCTCTAAAATTATCTATCTCCCATCAAGAACACTTGGCATCTTTTCAAAGGTGGGGTCAAAATAAGTACACAGGTCCTGAAGGTCCTGTAGAAGTATGTAGATGATGTTTGTGGGGACATAATTTTAAATTTGAGTTAAAAAAAACTATTAAAAAGTGAGTTTTATTTATATTAAAAATAACACAATCATGTTATTCTTAATACTTAATTCAGGTTAAACATAGACATTAAGAAGTGAGATTTGTCTATATTAAGAATACCATGATTATGTTATTGAATAATGCGACCATTCTTAATATAGATTAGGGATTAGGGCATTAATGCATAGGGTTTAGGTATTAGGGATATAGGCATTAGTTCATAGGGCTTACAATTTATGTTTTAGGGTTTATGTATTAGGAACTAGGGCATAGGGTTTATGTTTAAGGGTGTGTATAAGGTCTAATTGCTCTATGCCATGTGGGCTTAATTCTTACTTCAAAGGGTGTTAATTGGGGCTAAATTTATTGGTAAATAGGGAGAGTTTATGGTTTAAAATTTAGGTTATAGTGTTTAGGATTTATGGTGGTTAGGGTTTAATGAATATATGGTTTAGGATATACATAGGGTCAACTATGTTTTTGGGCTCAATTAGCCCCCACATCATCATAGATTGAGGCAATTAGTAAATTAAGACAATGAGTAATGTGATACAGGCCAAATTAAGTATTGTATATGTTAGGTTGTTGAGCTAAAAGCTTCACTGATGCAGACATGGAGGAGGTTGCTGAGTTGCAGAGCAATTGACGTCGGTCTGATCAGTCGACATCGGTCATAGATAGTGGAAAGAGCAACCGATGTCGGTCATGGATCGGTCGGCATCGGTCACCTCCAGGTAGATAGGGACCGACGTTGGTCACCTGTACAGTTTCAGAACTGTCGGTTGCATGAACAATTAGTTAACAAACTGGTTATTTGCATGTCAAAGGCCAATTTTAGACTTGAAGCTATGGATCTAATTATTGTAATTAGATGTCTAATTATTGTTTGCATGAGATCTATTTAAGAGACTCATGGGCTGTATTTTAATTTTCACTAGAGAGTAAGAGAGAAAATATTAGCTCCTTCAGAGGGAAGAGAGCAAGGTGTGTTCCTCCTAGTTCCAAAGGCGTGCCGAGTGTGTATGATCAAGGAGAGTTGCAGGGTGTGCAAGTTATGGTAGAAGATCCATCGGGGTACTGGTTGAAGAATTATAAGGACTTGGTGAGGCAAGGACAAGGGTTCTTCAGGGTGTAGAGACATCTACATGGTAAGTAAGGTCTGTTGATTTGTAGGTGGCAGCAAGAGAAGGGAAGATCTACTTGGAGTACGGTTGTGTACTTGGTGTACTGGCAGTGTTGTTACTGACTGGTGGAGGTGAACAACAACTCTGTGTTTGAGTTGATTATTGTGACTGTGATGAGAGAGTGAATTGTTGAAGGAGAAGTACAGGTGAACCCTAGAAGTGTGAGAGCTCTAGAGGTGTGGGAAGAAGAAGTGTGCCATCTTCTTTATTGTATTTTCTTCTGATTGAGTATTAATACAATTAGTTATTGTCTCTCATATCCTGTGTTGTTTCATATTTTTAGTTACTTATTCCTTTTGGTTAAATTCTGTGTTTAGTTGCTTATACAAGAGGTAATCAAGTGTGCCCTTAGTGGGCAGTAGGATCCTGACAGTTGGTATCAGAGCTTTTGGTTGGGTTGACTAACAGGTGGTTCAGATCTGATTAGTGTTTTTTGATTACAGGTTACTCTCAGGGGTTTCAAATTGAGTGGGAGTATAGCAATGGTAGAATAAATTAAGCTACGAATGGAGAAACTGAATAGCACGAATGGTCTGATTGATGGAAAGAAAGAGTAGGTAAAGGAAGATTGTTGGTCGATAGAAGATCAACGTGTAGAAGTAGATGTTGCAGGTGTTGTTGCACAAGTTGCTCTGGATAAAGTAGAATCTTGGTCTATAGATTCTGTTGCCTCTTTCCATGCAGCCCAAAATAGAGCATCTTTTCATGGGTATGTCTTTGGAGACTTTGGAGAGATTTATTTAGGAGCTGGTGAGCCTTGTCAAATGGTTGGAAAAGGGGAAGTGAAGCTGAAATTGTAGATAGATAACACACGGGTGTTGAATGAGGTCATGCAGGTACCAGTCTTGGAGATGAGTCTAATTTCTTCAAGAAAGTTAGGTGATGAGAGATGCACAGTAACTCTCACAGTGGATGCACGTAAATTAGACAGTGGTAAGAAAGTAGGTATCCTTTATCTATCTACATGTATTACTGATTCACCTTCTGTTGCAAAGATGTGGCTTTGTAGGCTTGGTCACATGTGTAAGAAGGGAATGTATGCTCTTAAGCGAAAGATAGATGTTTTTGACAAACTTAAGAACTAGAAAGCCTTGGTGTTCATGGAGGAGATGACGGATAGAGATCAGCTGAGGGGACTGAATTATTTTGAGTAGGGTTGTGTTAATTTGGACAAGGATTTGATCCAAAAGGAGCTCGCGGATAAAAAGTCATCACTCACAGGAGAACACAGTTACCAGTGTTGATTAGGAGAAATTGACATCAAAAAGATAGGTATCGATGTCAGTCATGTGTAGACCAGAGGAGTCGGTGGTGTCGAGCAGGTGGAGACCGACGTCGGTAGGATAATCGGAGTCAGCGACCTTGACAGTCGCATGGAACTGACATCAGTCAGATGTAGATTGTGTGGTGATCGAGGTCGGTCACTGAGATGGATTTTGGGTGGATAGTAAGCTGTCAAGGAGTCTCAAATACCTATGGGAAGGACTGAAAGTGTAAGTAAGCCACAAATTTGTTGTTCCTCTTCTTTATACTCGTTGCTCACTGCAGAGCAGGAAGGATCCAGGAAACAATGGGAGCATGGCATGAACAGGATGCAGAACAAAATAGGAGATTTGGTAGGGTTGCCAGCCGGTATGAAAGCACTAAGATGAATGGATAACTTGGTTAAAGAATAGAGAGAATGGACACATGAGATAGAAGGCCAGGTCATATGGTCTTGAGGAAGCTGCAGGACATTGGTACAGGTTTTGACAGGTGGATGACAAAGTAGGGCTTTAGTCAATGTCAGTGTAACCATTGTGTTTGTCTTACCAGGTGAATGATGATTACAACATTATCTTGTTACTGTATGTGGATGGTATGCTAGCTAGCAGGTTTGTACATACATGGTTTTACTGAGCTAAGGGTAAGGTTAGTTCAGTGGCATGTCATGAGGAATTTGGAGCAGTAAAATTCTTTGGCATGAGAGACATGGAAGATCACAGGTTGATTTTGTCTCTAGTGGGAGCTGATGTGAATCAGGTGTTGGTGAGGTTCAATACACAAGATGCAGAACTGGAGCACACCAAGGGCTGGATAGTTCAGTGTCCGAAATCACATGAGGTCTGGTATAGACCTGAGT
Organism: Torreya grandis; assembly: GCA_037957365.1. NCBI lineage: Eukaryota > Viridiplantae > Streptophyta > Pinopsida > Cupressales > Taxaceae > Torreya > Torreya grandis. Next base: position 3,274,637 of record JARHVA010001328.1, read on the forward strand.
TTTCGCCAGTAGTGGGAGCTGTCAGAGAGTTAGGAGCCAATTCGGGGAAGTGGGTTCTCAAGTATTTGAGAGAGACTAGCAGTAGTTATACATGCTATACAGGGTCAAGACTTCACTACATGGGTTTGTAGGTTCAGATGTGGCAGGGTACTTGGATGACAGGAGGTGCACCACAGGTTGTGTGGTGGTTGGTCTTCAGGGTTGATCTTGAAGAGGGATACAAGCCAAGAAATAGATTAGATGAGGTACATGTATAGGTATAGTGTAGCTATTTATCTCCAAGTGGGAGATTGTTAGGTTGTGGAGCTAAAAGCTTCACTGATGCAGACATGGAGGAGGTTGCTGAGTTGCAGAGCAACTGACATCAGTTTGATCAGCTGACATCGGTCATATACAGTGGGAAGAGCAACTGAAATCGGTCATGGATCGGCCGGCATCGGTCACCTCCAGGCAGATACGGACCGATGTCGGTCACCTATGCGGTTCCAGAACTATCAGTGGCACGAACAGTTAGTTAACAAACCGGTTGTTTGCATGTCAAAGGCCAATTTTAGACTTGAAGCTGCGGATCTAATTATTGTAATTAGATGTCTAATTATTATTTGTATGAGATCTATTTAAGAGACTCATGGGCTGTATTGTAATTTTTGATAGAGAGTAAGAGAGCAAATATTAGCTCCTTTAGAGGGAAGAGAGCAAGGTGTGTTCCTCCTAGTTCTAAATGGGTGTCGAGTGTGTATGATCAGGGAGAGTTGTAGGTTGTGCAAGTTTTGGTAGAAGATCCATCGGGGTACTAGTTGAAGAATCATAAGGACTTGGTGAGGCAAGGACAAGGGTTCTTCAGGGTGTAGAGACATCTACATGGTAAGTACGGTCTGTTGATTTGCAATTGGCAGCAAGAGAAGGGAAGATCTACTTGGAGTACGGTTGTGTACTTGGTGTACTGGCAGCGTTGTTACTGACTGGTGGAGGTGAACAACTCTGTGTTTGAGTTGATTGTTGTGACCGTGATGAGAGAGTGAACTATTGAAGGAGAATTACAGGTGAACCCTAGAAGTGTGGGAGCTCTAGAGGTGTGGGAAGAAGAAGTGTGGCATCTTCTTTATTATAATTTCTTCTGATTGAGTATTAATACAATTGGGTATTGTCTCTCATATCCTGTGTTGTTTCATATTTTTGGTTACTTATTCCTTCTAGTTAAATTCCGTGTTTAGTTGCTTATACAAGAGGTAATCAAGTGTGCCCTTAGTGGGTAGTAGGATCCTGACAATATATACCTAATTATTACTCTAAATAATGTTAATTAGTGATAAACTAATTGGTTTAGGATTTAAAATATAGGGTATAGGGTTTATGATTTAGGGCTTGGGGTTTAAGACCTATAAGGTTTCGGGTACATAAGGTCCAATTAAAAAGATACTTGAGGACAATTTGAATCACTTGGAACTATTTGTAACTATAGAATGTGTTTTTGGGTTTCCATTATACCCCATATCATCATGCAAATTGAGTGAATTAGTCAAATAGGGCAATCAATTGTGTGATTTAGACCAAATCAAGCCCTATGAACTTAATTATTAATCTAAATGATGTTAATTTAGGATAAAATGATTGGTTCAGGGTTTAGTGAGTTTATATTTATGGTTTAGAGTTTAGGGATTAATAAATTTAGGGATTAGGGATTAGGGTATAGGTTTTAGGGTATATAAGGTATAATCATGAAGGTAATTAGGGTAAATTTGAGCTCCTTAAACCTAGATATTTGAGTAAATAATGTGATGTTGGGATCAATTAGCCCCCACATCATCACAAATTAGGCCAATTAATTCAATTTTGGTAATGAGTGATGTGATTTTGACCAAGTTGATCCCTATGAACCTAATTCTTACTATGAAGGATGTTACTTAGGGCTAAATTGATTAGTTTAGGTTTTAGAGTCTATAAGTTAAAGGGTTTAGGGTTTAGGTATTATAGTTTAGGTTTTAAGGTAAATGTTATAGGGTTTAGGTTTATGGTATAGGATATACAGTCCAATCATTAAGGTAATTAAATAAATTTTGAGTTGTTTGTTTACCAGTTTGTGACAATTGCCTTTATGTTTACATTTATAATAAAAGTAGGGTTAGTTAAGCCATACATATTGCATACATTATGCAATTGATTAAGTCATAAATTTGGTTTAGGGGCTCAATTTTTCCCAAATCACGTCCTTAATTTCATAAATTGACTAATTGGATTAATTCATGATAGAATCAAACTTAATTTTGCCCCAAATCATATATTGCTCTTAAAGGGGTTTAAATTGGCCTCAAAAGACTCCTCAATTAAATCAATCAAATATTTGGTTAATTATATATGACATGAATTTAGGGTTAATTTCACTCTAAATCACATTATATTAAAGTAGATTCATGTGGCTCATTTTGACCCTAATTAGGGATTATGGCATTAGTGCATAGGGTTTAGGGATTAGGGCGTTAGGGCATATGGCTTACAATTTATGTTTTAGGGTTTAGGGATTAGGGATTAGGCCATAGGGTTTAGGTTTAAGGGTGTATATAAGGTCTAATCACTCTATGCCATGTGAACCTAATTCTTACTACAAATGATGTTAATTGGGGCTAAATTGATCAATAAATAGGTAAAGTTTATGGTTTATAATTTAGGTTATAGTGTTTAAAGTTTATGGTTTAGGGATTAGGGTTTAATGTATATATGGTTTAGCGTGTACATAGGTTACACTATATTTTTGGTCTCAATTATCCCCCACATCAACACATATTGAGGAAAATAGTCAATTTGGATAATGAGTAATACATTTCGGGCCAAATTAAGTAATGTATATACCTAATTATTAATCTAAATGATGTTAATTAGTGATATATTTATGGGTTTAGGGTTTATAATATATGGTATAGAGTTTATGGTTTAGGGCTTGGGGTTTAAGATCTATAAGGTTTAGGGTACACAAGGTCCAATTACAAAGATAATTGATGACGATTTGAATCACTTGGACCTAGTTGTGACTATAGGACTATAGAATGTGTTTTTGGGTTGTCATTATACCACATGTCATCATGAAAATTTAATTAATTAGTCAAATAGGGAAATCAATCATGTGATTTAGGCCAAACTCAGCCCTGTGAACTTAATTCTTAGTCTAAAAGATGTTAATTTGGGATAAAATGATTGGTTCAAGGTTTAAAGAGTTTATGTTTATGGTTTAAAATTTAGGTATTAGGAAATATAAGAAATAAGGCTTAGGATATAGGTTTTAGGGTATATAAGGTACAATCATGAAGGAAATTGGGGCAAATTTGAGCTCCTTAAACCTAGATATGTGAGTAAAGAATGTGGTTTTGGGCTCAATTAACCCCCACATCATCACAGATTGATCCAATTAAGTCAATTGTGGTAATGAGTGATGTTATTTTGACCAAATTATCCCTATGAACCTAATTCTTACTATATAAAGGATTTTAATTGGGGATAAATTGATTGGTTTATGGTTTGGGGTCTATAATTTAAAGGGTTTGGGGTTTAGGGCTTATGGATTAGGGTTTAAGGTAAATGGTACAAGGTTTAGGGTTTAAGGTAAATGGTATATGGTTTAAGATATCAAATATAGGGTCTAATAACTAAGGTAATTGAAGAAAATTTGAGATGCTTATTCAGCTATTTGTGACAATTGTCGTCATGTTTGCATTTTTGATAAAAATAGGGTCAGTTAAGCCATACATGTTGTATACATTATACAATTTATTGAGCCATAAAATTGGTTTAAGGGCTCAATTTTTCCCAAATCACACCCTTAATTGCACAAATTGACTAACTAGATCAATTCATGATAGAATCAAACTTAATTTTCCCTAAATCATATCTTGCTCTTGAAAGGGTTCAAATTGGCCTCAAATGCCTCAGTGATTAAATGAATCAACTCTTTGGTTAATTATATATGACATATCATTAGGGTTAATTTCATTCCAAATCACATCATATATGATTTAAAATAGGTTCATGTGGCTCATTTTGACCCTAATTATCTCCACAATTAAACTAATTGACATTTGCATTCATTAGTTGATGACATTCAATTTTATTGAGCTCAAAGCCACATTCTATACATGTAAAACTTACATAAATAAATAATGTTTTTTTGCTTCAATTGAGATAATGAAATTGGAGTCGACTAACCATAAAATCACATTTTATAGTCATGCAATTAGGTTGACGAGGCTTGAAATAGCCCCAATTTAATTCAGATGCATATCTAGATTTGTACTCCAAAGGCTAATTTTTGGCCACAGGTTTAAAAAATGCATTTTATGACATCTCATGATAAAATTAGTTATATTGTAAGATGTATAATGAGTTACACCTTAAAACCAAGTAATTATAAGTAGTCAAGTCAACATATTAAAATGCCCATCAATTTTTTGAAGTCTAATGTGATACCACAACACCTTAATTCACTATCCAAGGTTAGGGACCTTTCTCATGTCACATAAAAGAACACCACAATTAGGGAGCTCAAGAACATATAAGAGCATATATAAAGTTTGAGCTCAAGAGAAAATTTGCATTTTAAATTTGAATTTAAACACCAAGCCTTTTGGATTAGGAATGGCTTGGATTCTCGAGCCAAAGGCTTGAATTTTTTAATCTACAACCGAGTATGACAGTATTGATAAAAAATCAACAAAATTGAATTATAATCACTAAATACACTATGAATTTCAATGGTAAAATTCAAAAAATTAATACCATCACTATAAGTACTCTCTCCTCTTTCCAAAAATATGATTTTAATAATTTTTGGACTAATTTAAGGTTTCAAACTATGTTGATTTTTAACTATTCCTTTTTTAGGCCACTACATGCCGCAAACATACATGCCTATACATGTTCATTTAATTTGTTTTTTGTTCATCCAAGTGTAAAAAAAGTTATATGGTCACAAACTAGGCCTAATTCTACACACATAAAAAAAAAATGATTTTCATTTTTTTGAGATAGTTAGGCAAGCTGCACGAGCGGTTATCCATTTTTTGTTAGTTTTCAGGATCTATTTACTTGAAGAATTCATCAAAAAGTATTCATTGAAAAAATATAAAAACATATAGGTCACGAACTAGAAGATCTTATATAAATTTTCACTAAAGGGTTTCAAACAATATTAAATGTTACTAAAAAAGTGGTGTGCCACACGACCATCTATCTACTCTATTTTATTAAAAAACAAGAGTTCCTCTTCAAATTTTAGATGTTTGACCTAGTTATACTTAACCATTTTTTAATTTTTTTAGTATTTAAAAAATTAGACTCAAAATTATACATTTCATGTTCTTACACCATATTCAAATTTGGAGTGTAGATATCTCAAATTATCTATAGAAGTTCAAATTTTTGAAATTTTAAGAAAATCATATCCATAGGTAGGCCCCCTTTTGTCCCCCAAATTTGTGCACTTACCTCTATCCTCAAGCACAAGTATGAAAACAATAAATATGATTACCTAACTTAGAGCAAAAACAATTTCAAAAGGCAAAATTAAAATAAGAAAAGGATAAAAAACTCTCTCTCAATAATGATTCTTAGATTTTAAAACACAATAATTTTAGACAACAATATCTACACCACTTTGGTTATAATGGTCAAAGATTGGGGAAAAATGCACAAGGCATCCCTTATTGTATCTCCATAACTGATCATAAATATCGTCAAGGCTTGGAATATATTGTAAATACTAATGAAGATCATTCAAAGGTGCATATTCATTTTGTTAATGCAAAATAACAAGAACATACAAATGGAAACATATCCAAGGAAAATGCACAAACAAAACAATAAAATAAAAATTTGGAAGAATGGGTACAAAAGGAATAATTACAAAAAGCAATGTTATAAAAAGCTCAATGTGCACAACAAAAATTTAGAGAAATGTTTCTAACATGAGGTCAAAAATCAAGAGACACTTGACACATCTAAGTTCCAAATGTGGTTACAAAGGGGTAAACTACAAGCCCTTCCTCATATCAAACCCATTTTACTCTCACTGCTCATATATATGGTAAATAATCTTCAAATGAATATTTCAACAAACTATGTTTTTATCCACTCGATAACTTACCACACAATCTCTTCATACCTAAAAACCGTGATACATATTGACTGAATCCATCACCAACATATGTACAACCTAATACAGATAAAGGCAAACTAAAGATACCAAGTAAACACTTACCAAAATAGCATGATACACTTTCTAATTATACTATGCACACATATGGCACATCTATTTCATGAGATGTTATTCATTTACCACTCTTATAAGATTCTCATCCACATCTTGAGATAATTGGATAGCTTGTGCATTTTCAAACACTCCTAGAGCAACTCAAAATGTTCCAATTACTACTACTCCAAAGAAACTACAAGGCACTAAATGATGGGTTCCATGAACCCCTATTCCTTCTATTACCTCTTCATGACCACAAAGTCTTATGAAACATTCACAGAGTATCATAGATTCTACGGATTGAAATATGACACCTATACATGCTCCTCGTCAGCATCACCAATTTGATGTACCATATTCGGAGTTAGGAGCTACCTATGAGTATCCCTTGGATGAGATCATAGGCCATCCTTTTATTTTAAAATATTATAAATATCCCCAAAACTTAAATATTCTAAAATTTCAAACAATCAAATATTCAAGAAAATACAAAAACATTCAAATAAATTAAAAAAATACAAAAATATTCAACATTCTCACATTTTATTCATTCCTTAGAATCTATGTTGTTTAATTTATGTTAATAGATAATATATCATTTAATTTCTATATACACATATATTTCATTCATATTTTGAGTGTGATACAGGCATAATCGAAAACATGATATATGCACTCACATATTTGGGAACTCTCCTCCAACCCCATCATATTGTATATTGGTGGCATCTGCATCTTTGATCACGATTGGTATAGGTTACATATCCTTTATTATAATTTATACATTATCATGTTTGAGATTATATACTAATGCTTACACATGTCTATATCCATAATCCTATCTTTCAAAATGTACTTGATATGCTATGTTACATATCATTTTTTTGATAACACATATATGCAAGGACTAGTATGCTATGCTTATACTGGTTGCTTATGCTTCATCTATTTTTCACTTCCTTAAGTGTATTCCATTGATTTATATTGTCTTGTTTGTGAAAAATTTGAATATGTTCTTTACTTGTTGGCCCCTACACCATTATATGTTATGGACATTTGAATATTCCATTTTATGATGATTGGACATTTGTATATGTCATTCATTTTTATTATGTGACATTTGAACATGCCCCTTGTATGAGGTCTGCTTGGACCACTCTTTTGTATTACATTGAGTAATCTTGTGTGCATGCTTGATTATTATTTGAGATTGTACTTTTACTCTCTAGATGTTGTCATGATCTATATTATACTTCTTAGGGCTTGATGTGATCCCATACTGTGAGTTTTATTGATATATCTACTGAGACATGTGATTCCTATATGATACATGATTCATAAATAGATTATAAAACTACCTTATCCTTTTGAGGTTAGGTAGTTACCATGTTATATTTACCTCACCTCAAAAGGGGGGCATATTAGTGGGGGAATGTCATAGAAGCATGACCTTCACAATTTTCATAGTTTTCAGATTTTAGTGGGGGCATGTCGTAAAGACGTGATCTCCACACTAACACACTTTTTCAGTATCTCTGGATTTGATTGGGGGAATTTAATAAAGACATGACCTCCACACTTTCATGATATCCAATTCAATTTCATGATTGAAATATACACTTAGGTTAGAATCCTATACACTGCACTATTTTTGACATATATTTGAAATAATTTTAAAGATTTATAGAACATATAATATAGTTGAAACATATTAGAGGGCATATGCCATTATATTACCCAAAAATTATAAATTTACCAATTATAATACTCACCACAATGCACCGATTACCCCAAGATGTACCATTATCAAGCATTTTCTTCTACAACAGTTAGTTCATTTTATAGGTTGAAGTGATTAAATCATTTAGCCTCATTAAATTTATAGGTTGGAGTGATTAAATAATCCAATCTCACTAGATTTATAAGATGAAATGATTAAATCACTTACCCTCACCATATTACATACTCACATTTGAGTTGTGTGATTGAGATATAATGATCTCAATGGCCATGCCACAACTCATCCTTGCACTAGAATGGGGAAATAATACCTTCCAATCTCCCTCTTCAATTCTTCAAGGTTTAGGTCTAAACCTATTCAAAATCTAATGCCTCATAATTAATCATATTTACCAAGTCAAAATAATCAAGTGGAAACACAGTTTCATCGACACACAGGTGTACTCATTCCTTACTCTCTTTCTTTTCAAGTATTTCAATTATTTCAAATTTTATATTATATATATTAATTTATATTGTAACATGCTCTTGGTTATAGGTCATACACTAGCAAATAACTCATAGTGGACTCAAGCAAATGTGTGTGAGGTACACACCTAGGTACATATTTATTTCTTTTGAACTAGTAATTTCATCCTTATATTATGTAGTCATATAAAATGTCATTTGAGTGTAATGAGTGTCACTTGAGACCACCCTATCCTAGCCTAGCCCTAGACCTATCTTAGGGCCTCTTTTTATCATTTTATGGCTTTTATGTGGGTCCAACCCATTCTCAAAAATACCAAAAGTAGCATTAATCCATCCCCTAGGCACCCATGCCCCTTTGTTCACCAGCTTCTACCACCTGGACATTAACATGACCCTTAGACATTAGTGCACTGCACTATTGATCTATGGACCACACTAGTTTCCCTTAGCTCCTTAATCCCCCCAAAAATATATTTTCATTACCAAAATCACTCCTAGGGTTATCCTAGACCTATTTCACTTATTGAAAAGCACCAAAATTCTATATATACACCACTTTCATTCACTTATCCACTAGATGGATATCAGATGCAACTACTCATAAACAAACTCAGAAATAATTATGCAAATCAAGGTCATTGATTCCTATTTTGCCCTACTTATGCTTACACCTATCCATAGTATTCTAAATATTAAATTACTGAGATTTATAGTCTCAAGTCACACTTATATCACTCAAAATGACACTCATAATAGCATTCACGTTCACTTGCACAAGCACCTAGATTGGGAGAACTACATTGGGCTTGTTCCCATTTTGAGGTATTAATATGTAAGAAATGTTCAACAAATTGGATGTTGAGGTCATGTCCAACCTACCTTACTAATTCCACTCTTTTCCACTTATGCTCCTCAAATACCCTAACAAACATGGAGGCCTAAGGTTTGACATAGGTATAAAATCAATCAAAATAGGAAACAAACAACAAACCAACATCTGTGCACACATACATAGACTCACCATAACAAGGGGAAGGTACACCTATAAGATCACTATCCCTAATTAAAAAATGATACTACTATGCCCTAGAGGACACTAACATAATGCTAATGTTTAGGAGGGTTTCTAACTCCTTGGTTCTATTCATGACACTCTGCACAACTTCTACACTAGTTTTTAGCATGTCATTTGTATATTTCAGTCAATTTATAACTAAGTACATCTCTTATAGTTCATTTTATATTTATATAATAATCATAAAAATTAATAATTATACAAATCAAAGGCAATAATTATTGTATATTTATTCCCTGGTTTATTATTCCAGGGCTTTAACAAACTAGGGTTTTACATTCCATAATCCCCTTAAAAAGTTAAATCATTTGGTGAACTTGAATTAATTCAAACATATTAACTATAAACCTATTGTATCATTAGGGTTTCCCTTATTACTTCTAGAATTTTCTTAGTTTCAATTTTCAACCTTTCACCATGATTATTATGATGGAAGCAATTTTCTAATTTTTGTTACAAAGTTTGGTGGTTTGCCTTGCATGATTATTACCTGCCATTTATATAATAATGAACATGTATGTCACTCCTCTCATGGATCACATTATAATTAATATTACTTCACACATTAGTCCACCTCCTTTTGAGATCCACTTCAATGGAGAACATTGCTTCATGGCCAATTTTGAGTTAGTTTTGGTTACTACTCAAAGGCATAGAGCTCAGAGGACTCCTTTTGTTCCTCCTCCATCAAGACCAGTCGAATACCTTCACTCCCATGCCGAATCTACTACTTGCCCTTGGAAAATAGTAGATCCTATAGTTTGAGCTATTATTAGATGGAATTAGATGCCTTCTCAACCCATACAAGAACAATGTAATCCCACCATCCCTCCTCATACCTAAAATAATACAATGAGACTAAGGGATCAACAAAGAACATATGATATTATAGATTAGTCAAGAAATATACTAGCTAAGATTTCTATATTGGAATTACTTCAAAAGGCAACCATATTTAAAGATATTCTTTTTCAAACACTCAATCATAAATCTTTGCCTTAGGATATAGAACCAAATTATTTTGCATCTATCATGAACACTATCAAAGACATTGAGGATGCTATATGTTTTGGAAATGATGATTTTCCCTCACAGATAGATATTGATCAAAATCTACCACTTTTCATTTAGGCATAAATCAAAACCACTGCTATTAAATGAGTTCTAATTGACAGTGGTTCAGGTATTAACATATGCAACCTCACATTTCTAAAGACAATGGGAATTGATATATCATCCATCCAGAAGACATATAAGAACATTCAAGGTTTCGATGACATTCCCTGATAGGAATTGGGTTGTATTACATTGGATATCATAGTTGGGCCAAAAAACCTATCCACATGGTTTCAAATGATGCCTAATCATTTGCATTGCAATTTATTTCTTGGGAGACATTAGATACATGCTATGGAGTCCATGCCCTCTACCTTGTACATATGTGTCAAGTTTTTACATGAGGGCTATTTATACACTTATCCAACTGATAACCGACCATTCATATATTACAGATTCATCAAGCTAACTACCCCAATCATATCTTCATATGGGACACCTTGTGTTATCATAGATTCCCCACCTCATATCATTCTTATAGGACATATGCATACATGAGATTGGGAAATCTAACACCACTATTATCACATCAATTATAGATCTTCCTACAACACCATTATCTCCAACCATGTGAGAGAATGATCCTCCTATAGTACAATTACCGTCACCCATGATGGAGACTAATCCTCCTACAAAAAATTTATCCTTACCCATGATGGATAATTAGATTCACATAACATAGTTACCATTACTTGTTAACTTAGAGGAAGCATACATAAAAAAATTAGATATAGATTTTGAGACCACCACAAAGGATAACGTAACACCCATGAATACTGATGATTATTTATGTGGATTGAGCTTTACACTAGTAAGCCCTAGAGAGTACATAGATGATTCCAAGGCACTCATGCCTTTACCTACACAACCATGACCACCAGTTCATAGCTCCACATATATAGGCCTAGATATTGACTCATAGTTAGAGGTAGATTATTCTATACACTCATAACATAAAGTTACATCCATGGAGATTGATCCAATTATCCAAATTTAGGAAGGCAATACACATGACATACCACACTAAATTTTACAGATATTAATTGATAGAGGATTATTGGCACTACCCATAATTTGACACATATCCATTAACATATTGTCATAACAGGATGATAAAACCTTTCGTCATTTTCATAGGATAACTGGACATGATACAAATACATGATCATAATTACAATATAAACTAAATAAGTTTAAGGCTTGAGACACTATCCATATTACACATCCTGCACTTTCACTAGTACATGCATCACAATGGACTCTTCACTGACACCAACATTTATGGAATGATACCTTAACTATTCAGGCCTTAATTAAGGAGAAATACATCTCTTATATTGCTATAGATGAATATTCCAACCCCAAAACTTGTACATTGGCATTCTTACAACACATAGGACATCAAGAGGTTGAGCGACAACATGATATACATTATTAGGAATCCTTAGGACATATCACACTACCAATTTCATGTGGCCCAAAGGTGGTCAAAACACTACTCTTTGTCATGAACACATGTAATTATACACATGTTACACTTGGCAGTACATGGTTATAAGTAATGGATGCCACATTTGATTATACAAACAAATGCTTGCCTTTAAGTTATGAGGGACATAATTCACATTCTACATGATGACAAATGAGATCCATATATTTCATATAGATACCCTATGGTCCAATGTGGTCTACCCTGGGACTGTACATGAGACTTCTTACACAATAGAGAAACATGCCATTTAGATGCACAAAATTTAGACTAATTCCAAGTAAGGATATATTTTTACTAACAACATGGTATGATGATCAAAATGATGATGATTTATTTGAGTTTGGATAGATTTAGTATTTGACATTGGATGAGATCCCACCATATCCACCATTTGACTATTAACATCCTATGGAAATGCTCTTAGGTCTACAAAGGAAATACATTTCATTTATATATAATCTCATTTACTTACACATTATTTGTATATGGTTTCTCTTACCTTGTTCCTTGTATATAGTTTCATTTTCATTTTTCTTGTATATAGCTTACACTCATAAAACACAAAAAAATATAACAAATTCAAAACTACAAAAACATTCAAATATTTTCTAAAAAAACACAAATTTTAGATTGTATACATTTCCATGTTTGCATTCCTTTTATATTTCAGGTACTATATATGCTATCTATGATAGTATAGTTAGTTTTATCATGCATACATGCTTCACTTCTTATCTTTGAGTGTTTGCAAGTCATTACAGAACTCATGTTCTCTACACAAATCCATATTCACTACTATCCACTCATTGGGGGCACACACACAGATACACATATTGAGCATTGATACATTCACCCATTGGGGGCATCATATTACACATATTCCAATTTTCTAAGTTAGATCTTTCTCTACTCCATATCACAGATTTCACATTGTTTATATCTTGATATTGATCATCCTATACTACACATATTTTTTATTGACAACCACTACTATAGACTCAACTTATGTACATATTTTCTCTTATATAAATTTGTACCACATGTTCATGCATACTTTCATTTATAAATTTCCTAGTTTAGATTTAATTGTGTCTCTTCGATTTTACATCTATTCAATGGCATTTGAATGTGCCATTATTTTATGCCTCTAAACATATTCATTTCATTGTGTGTATGCTTTGGACATGTGCCCATGTCATTGTGTGTGCCTTATTGATCATGTATGTGGATATTTGAACATGCACTTCCATGTGGTTCTAAGGTAACCTTGCTTTCTCTTTGTGAATGTGGACATTTGAACATGTCCTTATATGTATTACATTCTAAAACTTAGTGACATGTGCCCATGTCTCTTGTATTATGTCCCCTTGGTCTATTTTGTGTGCCTCATGTCTTTGTATGTATGCATCATGGCCATGGCACTTGTATCTTGCTTGTTACATTCACATCTAGTTTATGATACCATGAGGAACCTCATGCATCTGCCCTTCCTCCTTGGGTGCCTTGACGAACATCATGCCCCATTCCCCTAGTTAGTTACTCAAATTTGCTATTCATATACATGATTATATTGTTTTATCTATACAAAAAACCTTGTGAATGATAAATCTAACATACATCATACATTTCAAACTTATGCTTAGACTACTTTACATTTTGATGTCATTTATACACATTATATTGGTTTATCATACATATATCATATGTTTTTACTCTAACACACATGATGTATAGATTTTATTTTGAGGATAGTTATTAAAGAAATTAAAAAACTCCCCTCAAAATAGGGGGCATTAATAATGGTTTTTCATAGAGATCATGCCATCTTAATGCACTTAGAATATAGTTTTTAGCGTACAAACACAAAATATAGAGATCAAATTTAAGAAAACACAATGAAAAGTACTTACATATAGATCAGTTTCAATTTTCACAAAAACATCATAGATGGTTAATATCAAAACACATAGGACACTAACATAGTGCACTATTGAGCAAGGGACCGTGTTACTATCTAGTATCCCCCAAAACAAAAAATTCTAGAATTCCTAGAAAAGTATGGTAGGTATAGTCTAGATTTGCATAGTTTAACTCATAGATTATCAGATAGGCCTAGTTTATACTCATTTTACACATAGATTACATAGGTTTTGATTAGATTAGGGGCATCATGTACAACATGATCACTCCTATTTTAGTTTCAAATACTCAGACACAAATTATTATGACTCAGTCCATAACCCATATGCATAGATATCAGAGTTAGGGACATATGCATGACGCATTATTCCCATATGTTTAGTTTGACACCAATACTCTCAGATGGATTGGAAACTCCATGACATTATCCAAATTGTTACTAAAGACACCATTTTGACTAGTTTTACACTAAATTGATGCCTTATTCCATCTACAACATTTGGCTTTACTGAGTAGTCCTTGAGTTACATTATTGAGTGCTCGAGTGGCCCCTAAGTCATTTTACATTTCTAAGTTTATGAGTCACCCAGATCCATCCTATATAGTTTTAGTTACATCAAATAACTTCATTTACATTGTGAAAATTTAGTTTCATATGCATATACTACACATTGGTAAGCAATGATTGAGTCATAACCTAATTGAGTTCTTGAGCCACCTACATAGGAGGGTTAGATAAGCCATCAATCCAATCCAAGTTATTCAAAGATTATGATCCACCAAGCAGAGGAGAGAAATTATGGATTCAAGGCTAGATCAAATTCTTGAACCACCCACACATGAGGATTGAGTAAGACATTAGCTTAGTACATGTTATTCACTATTTGATCACCATCTACATGCACACACACAATGTCACCAAGTTTTAGCATTGGTTCACATAACCAACAAGGTATATTCATTCATTTCATCTCTTTCATCTCTTTACTTGAATTTTTCATTGATTTTGATGTTTCTTAAGTAAGGACTGATTCCTTCGTGTTTCATTTGTAGGATACATAATAAAGCATGCTTCATAGATTTAGACCAAGATTCATGGGCTTCACCTCTTAGGTAAGTCCAAGTAAGTTTATTTTCCTTTATCCTATTCATTTCAATTTAATACATTTTTATAATAAAGGGGGGAATGTAGTCATCTAAAATGTCATTTGAGTACAAATAGTGACACTTTAGGCCAACTTGTCCTAGCTTAGACCTAACCCTATCTTAGGCCTCTTTTGATCAATTTATAGCTTTTGTGTGGGTCCAACACATTATTAGACATACCATAAGTAGAAATAATCCATCTCATAGGCACCTCGGCTCCTTTGTCCACCAATTTCTACCACCTAGACACTAACATGACCCTTTGGACACTAGCACATTGAACTATTGACCTAGGGATTGATCTAGTGCCCCTTAGCTCCTTAATTCCCCAACATATATCTTTCCATTTCCCAAAGAACTCTTAGGGTTGGAATAAACCTATTTCATTTCTTGACAAGAACCAAAATGATATATAAACACCACTTTCACTCATTTATCCACTAGATGTAAATCAGATGCAAATACTTATAAACAAACTAAAAAATAATTATACAAATCAAGGTCATTGATCCCTATTCTATCCTACTTCTGCATAAACCCATCTATAACATCCTATACCTTAGATTACTCAAATTTCTAGTCTCAAGTCACACTCAAAGCACTCAAATTGACAATCATATTGGCATTCACTTGCACTTGCACTAACACTTAAATTAGGAGAACTACATCAGGTTTGATCCCTTAATGAGATATTGGTATGTAGGCAACACTCAACACATGGGGTGTTGAGGTCATGTCCATCTTACCCTACTAATGCCATTCTTTTCTACTTGTGATCCTTAAATACCCTAACAAACATGAAAGCTAGGGTTTGGCATAAAATTAGTCAAAATAGGGAACAAGTAGTGAACCAACATCTGTGCACACATGCACTGACTCCCTAGAACTAGGTGAAGATACACCCAAAATATCATTCTCTCATCTTAAAAAAGGACACTACCATGCCCCAGAGGATACTAACATAGTGTGTTATTATCCTGAGGATCATGCTACTATCCAAGAGGGTTTATGACTCCTAGGTTCTATTCACAACACTCTACACATCTCCTACACCAATTTTTAACTTTTCATTCATTTGTCTCAGTCAGTTTCCATTTAATTACATCTCTTGTAGTTCATTTTTTATTTATATAATAATCAAATAAATTAATTATTATACAAATCAATGAAAATAATTATTGCATATTTATTCCCTAATTTATTATTCTAACACTTTAAAAAACTAGGGTTTTACATTCTATAATCCCCTTAAAAGTTAAATCACAATATTATATTAAATAGGGAAAATGTAGATACTAAAACTAAGTATTTATAGCATCCTAGTCTTGTACATTTGACAAATATCAATTAGGGCCCTGTCTTTTAGTTCTAGGCCTCCCTATTATTAAAAGTCTCACATTCACCATCACATTATGCCTAAATAGTTACCTCTTAGTTTGATCCATATCATTCTAATGACCTAGGTCTCCTGTACTACACATAAAGCTTAAAACCTGATAAAAATCCTTCATTATCAGTTTTTGATCCATACTTATTTTATAGCCTTCTTGACACCATTGACTATAGAGGGACACTGCCTCCAATGGTAGTGTCTAGATCCTGATCTAGTATCTATTTGAAAAAATTCATTCTAATTATAAATGTTTTGAAACCTATGGGTTGATCTATTTGTCCTATTGAACCCTATTGTGAGATATTTTCAAAAAGTGTGGTACAAATACAAGTCTAATACTTCTCATTCTTTATCTAGAAAATACCAAACAAACATCTACTAAAGCTCAATCGATCAATTACACAAGCAAGCTATTCTACCTTACTCATCCCCATTTACATATCAAGCATAGGTGTAGTCATATGATAGGTTTGAATCATTCAAAGAGTAGACCATGAGAGATATTTTTTAAGTTAAAATCTAAATCACTACATGCATATTCATTTAGTAAATTTCACACTGGTGCACACACATTTCCACACATAGGGGAGAACTACATAAGTCTAAGGCCCTTCTTAGAGTAGTGGCTATGTAGGAAAAAATTAGTGAAAAAAGTGTCATTAAGGTCAGCTCAACACTGTGAGTCCAATAATGTATTTTTAATAAACTCATTATAAGGGTGAATAAGGGTCAATATTTAAGGTTTTGAGCAGTTAGCAAAGAATGACAATCTATATCCCAACTCTAAATATATTAATAAAAAGGAGATAAAAAACTCAAAACAATGAAGTTGTTCACATAGATAACCAACCATTATTCTCCATTAGCCACCTACATTACATTAAAACACTAGCATTGATGGTAGTGCCTACATCTGATGATAGTGTCTATGGCTACAGAAGTAATATTTTTTAAAAATCTGACAACTGATCTAGAATACTGATCTTGCATACTTTCCACCTATTTTGAGTCCAAATCTGCTTTCTAAGTTTCCACTAAATTGATCTGGTGTGTAATTAGAGGTATTTCACATGCATGGGAGGGATCTTATGATTCATTCATATGATTTATAGTTTCTATTTTACGCATGTCTGAAGTTAGGTTAAACATATACATTTTATTATGTTGGGAAGGGCATTTTTGAGCCTAAAAATGGGTGGTGGGTTTGTTGACCGAGCATGATGGGAGACCAATAAATTGGTAATATATGTTTTTCACCCCTATTTACATGTTGTGAGTGCCATTTTTCATCCAAAAAGCATCTAAAATGGAGTTCTCTAATTGCAACTTCAACTTTGATAACATTTGTTGTCAGTGTTTTTGCGCTCCTAAATAATAGTAAAAATGCACTTCTAAGTGGAATTGAATGTCATGGTTATTGGATAACATGAAATTTTCCTATCTATATGTGTTATAAGTGATGTATTTACACTTGGGGGTCTTGAAGGTAGAAATGGTAGTTTGAGCTCAAGAAGTTGTCTCTTCATTACCAAAAAGCTATATTTTAGGACTTGTTATTGCAACTTGTGCCACATATTGGTATCTAAGTTTCCACTAAATTATTATTGATTGAAATTAGATGGATTTCACATGTATATGAGGGATCTTATGGTTCATACATATGACTTACAATTTTTATTTGACACATGTCTAAATTTAGAAAAAAAAATTGCATTTTTCTTGTGTTGGGAAGAATGTTCTTAAGCCTAGAATGGGTGGTGGGTTTGTTGATAAAGTATGATTGGAGGACAATCAATTGGTAATATACATTTTATTTCCATTAAAAAATGTTTTAAGCACCAATTTTTAGCGAAGAAGCACCATAAATAGAATTCTGCAATTGTAATATTAACTTTGACAATTCATCCTATCAATGTTTTTGTGCTCTTGAACACTAGTGCAAATGTGCTTCCAGGTGGATTTGAATTTCATATTTGTGGAAACACATGTGATTTGTGAAGGTATCTAACTATTATAGATGTAAAATCATATATGACTTGTATTTGTACATAAATACATTTGCTTTTCTCATTTTGCATGTTGAATAGGGAATGTGATGCAAGTGGCCTAAATCCACTTATAATTAGCCCATTTAACCATAACTACATACTCTATGTTTGTTCACTTGATGACTGTTCACTCTCTTTGTGACCAATATTACATTTTTTAGGCCTCATCAAGGCTTTCCACTAAGTCTAGATTCAACTACATGTTTGCATCTTCTCTTTTAGGTCTGACTACTTGTTTGAATGAAGAAAATTTCTTAGATTGTCTACAATTTAATTTTCCTTGTCAAATAGATCATTTATTTGAATGGCCCTTTGAAGACCAATTGATATTTTGTCAAATTTTGTCATACTACAAAGTTGGGATAATTTTGAGTTCTTTCTATAAGAGTGATAGAGAAGGGGGGTTGAATTTGTTTATGGAGCAACAAAACATTCTAAAGTGGGGATAGAGCCTTAAGAATGTGAGTTGAGGTTAAGATCCATAGACAGGACTAGAAGCTATTGAATGAAGTTGAAGTCATAGGAATATCAAATACCTAATATAATTATACTCCAATACTAAAATGACAATGTGAAATGATCAAAATAAGTACTCCAATACTATAAAGTGGTTATCAATTTATAAATTTATAAGTCACTCCAATGAAAATTTTTGGGCTAAAAAACTATATAGTGATGGAAAATGGTCTAATACCATTTACCTATCGCAGGATATTTAGGCCTACAACCCACTTTTATTCTTATTTAAGATTTGTCCCCAATCTATCTTTGAGGTTACTTTCAATGAATAATTATTTATCTACTAACCCTCAATAGGTTTCCTTCATTAAGGTTTGATTCAAGTTTTAATCTATAGGTCTAAAATCAACTCTTTTATGTCAACTTTCACTCACCTTATCTCCATAAAATTACCCTTTTTATATTGGTCTTACAAAACTAATGAGATTCTACCCTTGACCTCTGCCTATTTAATTTATAAACTTTAAATTTTTTCCTTAAAATTTGACTGTTCCTTGATAGACTAATTTCATACCTTCTTTGATTAGGTCTGTTATCCCTCTTAAATATTTGTCTGTCTAACTTGTCTTGTATTAGTTTCTTAGATTGGTCTTATAGACCAATGAGACTATTCTTTTTGTTAATAAGAATCCTCTTCTTTTACTTACATCTAATTGATGTAAGTGGAAGATACCTACATAAATTAATCCTTTAAAATCTTTACAATACAATCCTTACAAAATTTTAGAAGTTTGTCTCTTTAGTACAATCTTATAAGCCTTGGATTAACCTAAAAAACAAGAACCTGAGAGCATCTAATTGATTGTTCATGAAGTCTAGAGACTTTCTAAGATCAAAACCACTTGAAACACTTTCTATACACCTTATTTCACCTTTACCATTCATCTAAACAAAACCTTGCTTTGAAAAATATGTGGAACAATAGAATTTTTCTTGACTGTTACTACCTATCCCTTTTTTTTTAAACATGAAAAGATACAATTCAATGATATTCATCTATTAAAATTGACCAATCAATGATAATGCATCAAATAGATGCTATTCTATCAAATCTTAGCTTTCCAAGTGTTGGAATGACTTTATTCATTAGAAAACACTTTCATATTCCCCTATTATAGTCCTACTACAACACAAACTTCTATATTCTCATACACAATCTCATAACAAAAAACACTTTCTTTATTGCAAATATTTATCAAAATACACTTAAAAACCTTCTTCATAGACCTTACACTTTGCTACAAACCTTTAACCTCCTCCTACCTACATAAAATATGACTTGGCACAACTTTAATCTTTCTTCATTTCTTTTTTGAGCTCCTCATTTCAAGTATTTGACCATATTAATATAGGCAAACATAGTGAATTCTTTTTTGCTGTCACAAGAATCTCTCCTCATGCCTAACTAATGTCCCTCTACGTAGTATTTATTCCCAAAAATATATTAAGATATAATTACATTGGATAAAAGACTAAGGAATGTTTACAACGTGCTAGTAGAATTTTAGGGTCATGAATAGAAGGTTCATGTCCTTCACAAGTGGACCTCACCCTTACAAGATTACATGAGACATTTGAATTTTTAAATATATCATTTTGGTGGGAAAACCAAAATGACTATATTACCAACCTTATGATTGTCACACCTATCTAAGGGCCTCATAAGACCATACATCATTTAAACATAACCATACATACTGGATTGAAGCATAAAAAAACTTCTTATTGAATACAATATGACCTACTTGACTCCTTTTGATTAATATGTACAAACTTGGATCTTTTAGCTGATGCTCTTGCATCACGTACATAACTTGAATAAATGGGTATAAGTACTTTGAAACTAGATAAAGTAATATTATGTATCAATGTACAAACATTGCATTTCATTGTAATATAAGTATAAATAATGTTCCATTCTCAAATGTGGATCAATGGTTAAACATTACACTTCATTGTTAATAATGGAATTAAAAAAACCTCATTTCTCATAAATTAGTTTTAATATTTAACTTAACACTGATGCCTCATATAAAATCATAATCCATTACATGGTGAAGTGTAGGATATATGTAATTAAACAATAATAATAAAAACCATAAAGGCATACACAATAAGAACATAATAGAATGTCAGGTGAATGTCATACAATATCACTAATACATACATTTCATATAATAACATATAGGTATACAATGTCAATAATACATACATTTTCATATAGACATACACAAAATTACATCATCTAACAACATAGTATCTAATGTCAGGTGAATGTCATATACGCATGCAATGCCAAAAATGCATACATTACCATATAGGCATATAAAAAAATACATCATTTAAGACATCATAATCATAAAATATCTTCACTCTCTTTGCCTTCCTTGAATAATACTCTCCCTAGGATGCTTTACTTGTATATGGAGATCCCTCGAATGCCTTGGATTGCTCCAAGTTTTGACTATGGGTCCTACATTGATAGCTCACTTATAGCTGAACCTATTTAAATACAAATATTATTAGACAATTAACATAATATACATAAAACCAATAAATTAATTTTAAACTAGAATAAAAAATCATTTAAACATGCACTTACTACAAGTTCATGGTCTTGCTCAATTTGTTTCTGACATTCAATTGGGTTAGTGATAGGTTTAGCTACACAAAAAGGCATGTGAAATGAGGAAAAAACATGAGGAAATGCCATAGTAATTATTTGAATTGAACTATCAAATATCATCTGACAATCTTGCATACACAATACATTCACATAAGTTATATTTGCCCAAGTACATGTAGTAAAATTATTAAAAAGAACTATTTTTACAATTCAAAATTACAAGTTAATATATACCTCTATGAGTTCCTATGCAGATGACATTGTAGCAACAATGCCTATGTTTGTCTCAGCTTATAGTGATGGAGTAGTGTCTATTCCAGTCACCAACTGAATAAACAATGTTGCTTAGTTTTATAGAAATTATTAAAGATATATGGAAAATTTTTCTCCTTTATTCAACCAAGAGTATTTAATAGTAGTGTACCTAAATTTTAAGATCCTTAATAGATAAATTTAATTTAAGTATAATAAAAATATACATAGAGTATAGTATTAACTCAAAATTTTACCTCTATATACATAAATGGTGTCTTACTAATATATATAGATGCAGTACTGGATGGCCCACTAGCTGGCTCTACAAATGTAAACATAGACCGAATAAGATCAAATAATAGAGTTGTGGACCATGATGATGAAGGAAATGTCTCCTCTTAGAACATAAAAATTGCATATATATTATTCAATTTATGTGTAAATTAATTGTTATCTTTTAAATTTACAAATATAACTTAAATTTAACATGAAATTTATATAAAAGATACTTGCATGCGTGTAGTAGCCAACATATGCACACCAAACGTGCATGATAAAAACTCATCACTCAAGAGTATATCATCTAATACCTATAAAACACAAGTATTGTCATTCAAAGGTTTAGTACATATAACACTATAATATTTATAGGGGTGAGGTCGGGTATGCATACTAGGTGGAGTATCTCCAACATCAGTCTCTGAAAGCCTATTCATATGTTGAACAAATGTATCAATAAGAACATTAAGTGCATGAAGAGTGTCAATTTACATGACCTCATTCACCGTAGAGGGAACAATATGAAGTGGATTTTGGGTAGGGAACCTTACATGTTGATTAGGTGCATGCCATGCACTTGGTCGGTCCTGTGCAGAGCCTTTCCTTAGGCCTTACAACTCAAGATAGTCAAAATAGTTTAGAATCTTATTGAGGACAAAATCATAGTATATTTTACTCAAAAAATACAATGGGATCTCATGGTTATTACATTATTGATAATCAAACACTATCCACCATCATTTCTAGAAATTGGCTTTAATCAAATTGTGTTGGCATAGATGGATTGAGAAACATTTAATGGTTAGTAGAAATGGTGCATTGGTTGCTAGGTCGAAGAATAAGGAACCAATTTTATCTTTTATTATTTATTTACTCTTCACCTCAAGTTCTGACAATTTATTAACATAATAATCCCTATACCTATCCCTGTATGATGCCCATTTGTTAATTTGACTCATTATCGAGTCAACTTGACCTAATATCAAATCTAGGGTATTGGAAAAATAGGTGTAGTGGGTGTTGGTGGAAGTGGGGTCCCTTATTCTCATAATTAATTACTCAATTTCAATTTTATTTTCCACTATGTGTGCATCTAAATCCTCCTAACTTCCTAGGAGATATTTTGGAACTGTAGGAGGGATAGGAGGGCTAGGCAGAGGGTTAGGAGGAAGGTTATCATAGTGGCCTCTTGTACTAGTATAGGCTATTTAAAATATAAAATTTACTGATTAAACAATGCAAATAATAAAAAATTATCAAAATTTAGGATTATTAGGTTTAGTTTTTTTTGTCACATACATCCTCTTCTTGGAAGTATCACCGATTTGGATAGGTTTTAGGGTTTTTTTTTACAAAGATACGGGAAGATTTTAGGCTCTCCACATGCAAAACATGATCACATGATGGGAGAGATAAGGAGAACAAAGTGAAAATGAGATGGTTTACAATTTTTGGGGATCAATTTTTTTTATAATGTTAAAAACATGTAAGCATTATAATGTGTATGAATTATGGCTTGATATAATGACCTTATATTTTAAATAGCGCATACACGACATGTTCATAACATGTATGTGTTATGTTCATAATGCATACACATTATGATAAATGTCCATGAAAATTTCCCCCAACTCCTTGTACATACCCTATTATGTCAAACTCTTATCACCTATTTGGATACCAATTCCCCCCTTGAGATCCTTAGAGAGATCCACTTCAATGTAAATGCATTATGAGGCTAGGCTACAAAAAACATTTCTTTCTCAAACTATATGAAATGACCTAAGGGTTTAATAAATTAATGCACAAAGCTCCATGAAGGCAAGGGGAGGTGAGGAAATTATACCCAAAAAATAATTTTAAGTTTGGCATGTTTATATACTATGAAGTCTTCGGTCTAATGAGAGAACACACCAACATGTTACGAATAAACTAGGGACCATGAACAACAATGGATTGATAGTGGTATACATTACTAAATCTAAATGTATCTCCATCCCATATTTATTTTCTTTTAAAAATCTCCCAAATATTCCAAATAATCTTAGCAACAAATTTCACACTATAGTGAAAGGGACATGAGTGAGTAGGAGAGTTTTGAGAGTCAAGTCCTTCTAGGTTCCCTTTTCCATAGGACTGCCTTGAGTGATACAATTGTCAATAATTTTTTTATCAGACTTATTAACAACTAACACACATATGATCCACTTATCACATAAGGCATAACATTGGCCTTGAATTTGGTTATCTAACAGACTAAGACCTCCTAGAGATCTTGGTTTACAACAAACATCCTAATCAACTTAGTGAAATGATTTATTGATTTTAGAGTTTTCCCACATAAAGTCCCTAAAAAATTTATCCAACTTATCATAAGCATCCTTAAAAGGAGAAAAACAAGAGGAGTAATAGATGTGTGGAATTCAACACCTTGAAACAAAATTGAAATTTTCCTACAAGGAGTGTGGCTTGGAGATCCAATAGCTATTTTTTTTCTCAACCCTTTGGAATACACAATGCCATAAATATGAATGCATAGCTTGGAAGGAAGAAGGGATACCAAGAAACTTCAAGTTTTCCTTAGGTTGAGTGAAATTAAACTTATACTAAAGCAACCAAGCAAGCAAGGGAGAGAAATATTCCCAGTTGGACTTGTTTTTTCCCAATTGAATAGAGGAGAAATAAGATAGACAAAAATACTCTAGACATTCCATAGCATTGGAAATAGAGTTTTCATCTTCAACAAATGTGAAAAAATAATCATAAAAAATGTGCTCATTCACCATATGCTTATAATATCGAGGAAGTACGATCCTATTTTCCAACCCCTAGAAGTATAAATTACTAATAAATAAATAAAACATCAGTAACCAACACATAGAGAGAGGGGGTTATATGACGACCTTGAACAACATAATGAAATAAAATAAACTTATCAGATTGAATTCTATTTATAGTGGTGCATGTACTTACATTATATAAAAACATTTTATTATGTTATAAAACCTTGGGCTAAACCCAAATATTAGAGCATAACCAAAATTAAGGGCCATTCAGTTATGTCATAGACTTTATCATAATCAGTTTTGATAAAAATAACTTTCTGATGAGACCTCTGTGCCCATTCCGTCCCCTCTCAAAAATAATAATGCTATCAAGGATATATTTTTTATTAATGAAAGCAATTTTCTCATGGAGGAAAATAAGAGGCAACATACATCTAAATCTAAGAGCAAAGGTTTTAGCATTAATTTTCTAGGACATATTTAGAAGAGTAATAGGTCTCCAATTATTTATAAGCTCTAAATCCCTAGATTTGTGAATGGATTTTATATTATCTTGATTAATAAGCTTTCTAAAGGGTTAGGTTTAAATTGATTCTAATTACACTTTATGCAAATATGGGCCCATTGTATCCCATAAATTATGATAAAATTCATAGGGAATCCAATTAATGCAAGGTGCCTTGTCAATAGCTATTTTTAAAATATCTTCCTGGAGTTCTTAAGAAAATTTAAGTCGATGTGAACATGTCACCCATTTTCCATATTTTAAATTATAAGGAACCACTTGGAGGCATCTATCTAGAGCATGATCCCATTCATGTGTGGAATGTTGAGTAGAAAACACACCATGATAATGAGCAATAAAGGCTTTCAAAATGTTAGGAGGATGTGTAATGCAAGAACTACCTTCTCATATGGATTTAGCATGATTAACTACTTACCTATAATGAAGAAGAACAAATAATTCCTTCAAATATCTATCTCTGATTTTAAACCAGTGCATGTAGGCATGAATTTGGGCTTTCCCAACATTGATAATTATCCTTCATATTGAGTTTGTGTTGTTGTAAGGCATCATACTTATGCATATCCTCATTGAAGGGTGAAATATCCAACTCTTAGAAAACTTGATTGAAATCAAAGTATGAACCTATATGATCTCTATGGCGGAAAGAAACTAATTTTTGATCATAAATTCTAAGGAAATTTGTTATTTGAATAGTGGCATTTTCCCACTAGTCAATCTAACTAGAATCTATAGAGTGTGGAGGAGCAAAATTCTAGATTCTAATAATGTGTTTCTTGGTCTAAGATTGTTGCAGATGGGTGCTATTGATATATAATTTCATATTGGCATTACTTATTTGATGAATAGACCATTTAATTTCAAATTTTATGAAAAGGTGGTTTGAAAGACAAAGATTGAGGATGACTACCATATGCCATTCAAAATTGTTGGCAAGAATAAAAATATTTTACTCTGTAGTTTAGAAAATGATCCAATCTCTTCAAAACTCCTTCATTTCCTTTCTTCAAATTGGACCTTGTGAAATAATATGAGGTGGTGGGAAGGTGCCAATGGTGGTTAGAATAAAAAGGCCAAGTTTATTGCACATGTAAAACCATAAATCTCTTTCACCGGTGCACCACCTCTTGTGAAGTAACCTCTACTTGTACTCCAGGGATTCAATCATATTGAAATTTCCACAAATGATTTAGTTGGCATTAAAGAGTGAGTCAACTAGACAACACCAAAAATATTTTGTCTCAACTCCATCATTGGAGGCATAAATGTTGGAAAGAATTAAAAAGTGAAAAATAAATTCAAAGAGGATCTACATAACTTGATGGGTGGGGTCTGACCCAAAGGGATAATATTATATGAAAAGGAAGGGGAATATAATGCTACCATACCCCCAAATCTATTATTATGAGCTGATATCTAAAAAAAAATTGACCAAATTTTTTTAATAGTGGAGGTGACTGAAAACCTAAAAATATTAACTTATTGTAGGCAAAGAATTTTCACATTGATAAAGAATTAACACATATTGGATCCTATTAGTAATATCTTACACATTTGAAGCATACAAAATCATTGATTAACCTCTATTTTCATAGTGGTTTCCTCATCCACCTTGGTTGAAATAGAAAACTCTTTTCAATTAGGATTGATAGTTACCCATAGTGAAGTCAATTACCTTAAAATATATATGTTTATCTTTCATGTAGCTATCATCTTTAGGTGGTGGAGGTGGGATACACCTTCAAAGATAAACTGACTTGTGAACAAACACCATAAACTAGTCTATCACATCTAGTTTTTTTACTTCAAGAGGGGGTTTTGATGATTGATAGTCCTTTAATTGGCTTTGATATCCATATAAAAAGTCATCTCTTGTAGAGTGTGAGTAATATATAATTTTGTTACTTGCTTGGTGGTCAGGGCTAATTAATTTGTGATTTCTAAAGAACTCAATGTGGGTTTTTACATAAAAGTTGGGGCCTTTTCTGCTACACAAGATTCTTAGTTACTCCTATTATTAGTAATATCAGTCCATCCATCCAAGGACATTTTTTAATTATTATTCACCTTTGGAGATATTTTGGGTGGTGGAGTTAGCCATCAATGGATATTTATAAATATTTTAGTCGATGGCCTATCAATGAAAACAAGTGTTGGGAATATTGATAAAAAGTACATGTTATGTCAAATGCTTATCCCCTATTTAGATATCAATGGTATCCTTTAAGAACCTTGGAGAGATCCACTTTAATGAAAACATGTTTATGAGGTTGCATCACATAAAAAATTTCTTGCTCAAACCCTATGAAATGAGCTAAGGATTTGATCAGTTGATATGAAAAATTCCACAAAGGCAAGGGATGGGGAGGAAATTATATCCAAACTAGAATTTCAAGTTTGGTATGTTTAAAAACTATGAAGTTTGAGGTCAAATAATAATTCAAAACCAACATGTTATAGATAAACTAGGGACCATGAACAACAATGGCTTGATAGTGGTTTGTATTATTAAACCTAAACAAAATAGAAAAATCCTTGGTCATATCTTGGAATACCTCAATTTAACATCATGGGGGCTGTCCATCTACTGCATACCCAAGATTTCAAACTGCTTTCAATGAGGACCCAACCAATTATATATATATATATATATATATATATATATATATATATATATATATATATATATATATATATATATATATATATATATATATAATAATAGTATTTTTTCCAAAATAACCTCAAGCTTTATTAAATTCAGGGCATTCTAAAAAAGTTAGGGACTCTTTTATCGATAAGATCATTAATTTATGGAAGACTTTCAAAATGAATTCCCCTGCTTTCTTTGGTGTTATTGCATTCCATATCCTCATCAAAAACACCTACAAAAAATGTTAAAATAACCAAGGAGGGTGGAATTAAATAGAAAGATTAGTCACCTAAAGAGTGGTGAATGGAAAGATGCAATTCAATGAATTCAATTCAATTTCATTTCATTTATATATTTTTGTCCACCAAAGGCCAAAATTAGCCATGGGAATTCAAAAGATATAAGGTCAAAGAGATAGGGAGAGTGTATTGTCACACCTCAAAAAATACAAAAGAAAAGATTAAATTTAAAATGAATAGTGGAAATCAATAGTCCAACAAAATAAAATACCATGAAGAATATAAAAAAGAGGAGGGTTCTATGTACTGAGATGGATTATATTACTTTGGAGAAATAGTGATAGTTGTGAGCTCATGTGAATCATTGAGTATGTGACATCTTAGTGGTCTACCATATAAATTTGAATGATGACCACATAGCCTCTTTCTACTAATGAGGAAGGATGGATTGAAATAGGATGTAATTATCCTAGGACAAGCCCTCTTTGGAGACTTATGTTTGAAAAACTATTAAGGAAGTTTGTACTTCAAGAGAAGAGGGCCAAGATCTCTGGCTATTGTATTGAGGTGGCTGAGATAAAACAATAGACACTACAGTTAAAACACTCCAAATATATTGTAACACATCTAAACTTGGCTTAATTTTCCTTTTTATATGGCATAGTGTTTAACCTTACATCGATAGGCCATGCGAATCAATGTAGGATTTGTTAAAGGGAAGGCCAATTATATATAAATAGGGAGATCGATTTTGATGATCTTATCGAGTCAAGATCAGATTGATATATGTATGACCACTTGCACTAGACTAAAACAAAGAAATTAAGATAATCAATTTTATTGTGCTCTAATTATAAATTACATCTGGCCATAATTTGAGGGGGGTTTATATGTTTTATTAAAAGTCTTATAGCCTAAATTAATGTTCAAATTTTGCTACTTTTTTCTTCACTATAAATTTGACAACTTGAATTCCATATGAGATACTTGGATTTTCTTTCAGTCAATTTTAGTATAAAATATCTTTACAAATTTTATAACAACTCAGCATCCATTTATTTATATTTCTCTTCATATTCTTAATATTTCAATTTATTAATAACAATGGACTCATAATTTCATGAG
Organism: Torreya grandis; assembly: GCA_037957365.1. NCBI lineage: Eukaryota > Viridiplantae > Streptophyta > Pinopsida > Cupressales > Taxaceae > Torreya > Torreya grandis. The sequence goes on from JARHVA010001328.1 coordinate 3,304,284, forward strand.
AAAACCAAATGAAATTGAAATTATATTGTTTTAAGACTTTTCTATGTAATGATTTGCTATAAGACTACTAGTGTTAAAACTATTAGTTGCCCCAATGATGCACGGAACACCGAGAGGGATTTGTCTTTATCTTTTATTTATTTATATTAAGTGATTATGAGTGTGAAGCAATTGAGGATCAATAATATTGGTAATAATACCAGAAGGTATGATTTTTTTTAATTTTTAGGTGTCAATATATCAGAAACATGTATGAACATAAGCAACAAGATAAACTCTAGGACTCCAATGTCTTCTCCCCACATTAACAACATTGTCTCATTGATTCAAACAACACATCAGATGTGGAATATTGTTGCAATAAATTTTTCTCTCATGACATCCTTGTCCACCCTCAACAATAAGAAATGACAAATCCAAGATGGCATCACTAAAATACAATATCATTATCAATGACCATCATAACCCAATGCACATTGAAATTTGTCACCACTTGTATGTTATTTATCACCTTGACCTTTCTTCTATGGGTCCGAGTTTGGTTTTTCTGCATGTAACCCTCATTTAATTTCTCTAGATGTTAATATATTTGCAACATAAAGAAATATAAGCTACAAGATAGACTCTGGTACCTCAATGTCTATCACGCACATAAACAACATTATAATGTGGATTTGAGCCACTCATCACATGTGGAGCCCTATCATAATCAAATCAATGCTCATGATTTGCTCGTCCACCCTTAATAATTGAAAATTACAAACCAAAGATGTTTCCACCTTACAAGTTACATACCCCTTTATAATGTGTGAAAGTCATGTAAATCCAATAACATTCTTAAATCTAGGTTTGATGTATGATATAGCCTTTAAGTTGTTTAATATAACATAAAATACCCTATGAGTTCCCATCACCATCACCACCCAAGACACATTGAAATCTTTCACCACTTATATGTTTTGTATTGCCTAACACTTCCCCACCACTTTATCATTGCTCAAGCTCTTCCAAAAACAAAATTTTGTATGAAGGAAAAAAACAATCTCATTCTGTACCATCATGTGAATGATAAATATATGATTATTATTGATTATCATTATTTGCAAAAAGGTCAGATAAGGGTAGTGGTCATGGGTTTAAATTGAGGTATGACTATCGATCTACACTCTTATGCTTTACAAACAAAATTTTAACTAAATAAAACATTACATCTTGTATTTAATATATTATATTAATGTATAATATTATTATATTTATTATTTTTTAATATATATTCTAAAAAATAAATTCGTAACTGATATAACATAACAAGCAACCAAGTCAGTAATGAAGCAATAATCTAGTGGTGTTTCATTCACATTTTAGAACAATACTTAAAATATTTCATTACCACTCACCATCACTGCCCAACAAATGTTGAAATATTTAAACACTTGCATGTTATTTATTACCTTGCTCTTTTTTCCACAATGCTTTGTCACCATGTAAACAACATTGTAATGCAGATTCAAGCCACTCATTTGACATGGAGCCCTATCACAATAAAAGAAGTTCTCATGACATCCGTGTCCCCTTAACAATAGAAAAGAACCAAGTAAATATGTTTCCACCTTGCAAGATACACACCCCTTTGTAATGTGTACAAGTCATGTAAATCTAGATTTACGCTAAATATATATATGGTGTATGATATGGGATATGTGTTGCATGATATCACATGAAATATCCAATCATATTAATTCACCATCACCACCCAACTCACCTTGAAATATTTCATTACTTACATGTTTTTTTATTACCTAGCCCTTCCCCAACACTTTTCCATTGCTCAAGTAAATTGCTTTGAAATATTTCACCACTTACATGTTTTATATTGCCTAGTCCTCCTCCACCACTTAACCATTACTCAATCTCCTCGTAAAACTCATTGTAATGTCATATGAAATACATAATCTAATTCTATACAATTACCTCTACCAGAATTATAGGATTATTGTTCTTTAACACCATGAAAGAAAGGTGAGACAAGGTTGGGGGTTATGGGTTTTGTTATCAATAAAAATTACACCATTTGGAAGGTGATTCAAGGCTTTTGAATTTGATGTAACATGGAAACACATCAAGGTTGTGGGTACCCTATTAGAGAGGTGAATCTCTAAGTTAAAGGGTTAACTCCCCTTGATGAATAACTTAGGCTCAAAAACTACTCTAACATTTGGTAGGAAAAGGGAGAGAAAACTAATCTAGGAGGTGATGCACCAAATATGAAATAATCACTACCAACCAAATGCAATTTCACTTCAAACAAGAGACTAACTTGCACATAACACTAATTCAAATCTGCCTCTCTACATCAATATTTCTCATGAAGGTTTATGAAGTAAGATTGAGCTAGGAGGACTAGCTAAGAGGGTCATGCCATAACATTAATGAAAATAATTCACTAAACCCCTACACACTCCATTTGAACACTTCAAGAGACTTTCAAAAATGATTCCAAACTAAATAGGAATGCTAAACAAGGACAAACATGCCAAGGAAGTAAGACTATCACTTAGCAAGATCAACTAATCAAGCATGCATATTAAAACTAGTCCATGGAGAAGGTAAAACTAGGTTGTTATTTATATATCAAAGGCTAAAAATGGGTAGGGATTCACCATACCCAAGTGGAGGATACAAAATTATCTAATTAAGTCCCAATATATAGAGAAAGTGAGAGAAGAAGGAGAAAAAGGCATAGGAGAGAGAGAAAGACAAGTGTAAAAAAGAGTTAAAAATAAGAGAGAAGTTATGAAACTATCTCAATAGGTATTAAAAGACAAGTGTACTCTTCTGAAGATGTTCTCTTCTTACAAGTGGCATATAAGTTTGAAACTTGGCTTGACACCTTGTATTTTCTCTTTGAAATTGCCCCTTATTTGGCTTATGGATGGACAAATGGCCTTCCTGATGATCATATCATGTTGAGTTACACCTTTAATCTTCTCTTGACACCTCTCAAATGATATCTTCAGGTTCTCTTTAACACATCACTTCATTCTCTTGCTAGGTGTCTAGAAGTCTCTTCACCTCACTAAGGTAATCTTGCTTAAAAGTGTCAAAACATGAATTCATATTTTCCAACTCATCCTCTCTCCATGGATGTTATATTAAAATAATATTAGACCCAAAAAAATTCATTTATAGGTCTCAAAATACCCTCAAAAATTCATTTTTCACCAAAAGCTCTAATTTGGCCTCATTCCTTGTAGCCCTCAAATCATGCAAAACTCCTTATGTAGATAAGTATAAGAATGGTACTAAGAAATTGAAGCAATATTTTAGGACCCAATATGGCTTTACAAATCCATGCCAAGTTTTAGGTCTTGAGAGTGAGTGAATGTGTTCTTTTCATCTATTTCTCTCTACTAACTAGGTCTTAGTTAGGCCTCCCTACCTAGAGACTAAATTTTGGATCCATAGGATTCCAACACATGTGAAACCTCAAATAAACTTCTGATTAAGTTTTATAACCCCTTGAATATCATCCATGTCAATTTTTAAGTTTTGACACCTTGTATAGACCTCCCAAGTAGTTTAAAATAGTTTTTTTGGCCTATTCCATATAATGTTGCACCTTCAAGTACCAACCAATGGAATGAGAAGATGATAAGGGGAGTTTTGGAAATTATTTAGGTCATTTCATAGGTCACCCAACTCATCTAGAGGCATTATAATTGTTTTCTCTCTCATTGGGTTTGATTTGGTCTTCTAGGCAACCTGAAAGTGTGTCATGGTCTTAATAATGATTCATATATATTGGGGCATAAATCAACCAAAAAATTCCATAAATTTAAATTAAAAAAGGTTGTGAAACTATAATTATGAGCCCAAGGTCCTATGAAATATTTTTGTATTGTACTAAGCAAGAGAAGGTGACCTCTCAAGCTGGTGGACTGTAATCTGTGATGCCAAGGAGAATTGGGGCCTATAGGTGGTGATTTTAGTTTAGTTTTGAGTTATCAATGACATAAATAGGTCTATGATATCCACCTTTACCTCTATAAATTGTCATATTCACCATTTTTCTCTGTTATGTCTCTTGCAACCTCATTTACTCAATCTTAGGGTTCTTAAGTAAGACCAAAAAAGAAACCCTATTGATTGTGTTATCTCCTTTCTCCCTTACTTAGTGATTATAAACTTCATGGAATGATTTCCCATAATTCTCACCATATCTTTAGGGTCCTCATGGTCTCAACCCAACTCTAACTAACCATTCCCTTAGGATTGTTTTTATAGTTCTTTGTATCTAGTTGTATGCTTGTTAGGCCTGAACAGAGTTTATCAACATTTGCTTTACTTTAAGTGAATTTGAAGGCCTTATAGAGTTATCATATTTCCATAAAATCATACTAAATTAATTTATTTCCTTTAACCTTCCTATAGTCCTTTAAACCTCTCAAACAAGTAAATGTTTCTCAAAGTAAGTAAGCATGTATCTTACATTGGTAGAGTATGTAGGGTTTCTACTATTTGGCTATTAGGTCTGAGAACCAAATGAGATCCTATTGTCTCTATGAAAACATATTCAAATATTTTCATTTAATTAAACTCTCACATATATTCAACCCTTTTCTTTCCTCAAGCAAAGTATCTCATGAGGCAATGCAGACCTGTAGCTATATGATTGTGTGTGTAGAGCTGAGAGAGCTCTTTCTAGTCCTCTTACTCTAATTGTTATTGTAGGTCCATTGAGTTTCATAATATTATATGGTTTCATATCTTGATCCTGATCTTATTTTCACTCAAAATCCCTTATGCATTTATCTCTTTTCAAGTTTAAAAATCAACTTGAACTATATAGGCCAATTGTGTGTATGTCTTAGGTCTTAGCTTTAGTTTGATGTGTTTATGGTTCTTCTATAAGTTATTAAATACTTAAAAAATTCTCAATTACTTTGTTTTTCTAATCTAATCTAGACTCCAATGTTCTTGTTGGACAATTTTGGCTCACATACCAAGTTTCTGCCTAAATAGATGAGTTGAATAGAGTTCTGGATGGAATGAGTGGTCCAAAGATCACATGTAGCTTGCAAAGATTTTGAAACACTTTAAGTAAAATTAAAGTGTAGTTTGTTAATTTTTTAAAAATCAAGTTCTTATGGTGATCAATGCAATCAGGATCTTGAAGTAGGTTTTCACAAGCCTTAGAAATTCATTTAAGCCTTGGAGATTCAAACAACAATTCAAGCACAAGTCTAGAAGAACCAAACCATCATCACACGTCACAATGAAACAAATAGTTGGTTTAATTATGCATTTTATATGTATGATCAGGAAGCCTCTCATATCTAAAATATTGCATGGACATGGTGTTTTTCATGCCTTGAACATTCTCTACAAATTTCATGTCTTGATAGTTTTCTATCTCAAGATATAAGCATTGAAATTTGAACTACTAGAGTAAGACATACACAAGGACATCAAGTTAAAAATATGGAAAATATCCATTTGAATTCAAATGAACAAGATCAATGGTTAGTGTTCAATCAAATCAAATATCCAATGACAAATGATGATCTAACAAGTTAGTAGGTCCCAAAGATATAATGGTGCGTGTTCGATTGTACAATCATAGATCAATGGAATGCGAGCAGTCAATGGATCAAAATGTCCCTAGAATGATATCAATAGTCTATATTTAATCAGATCAAAAGATCTAATGGTGCATGGATGAAGCTCAAGTCAGTGGGCCCAAGCAGATCAATTAAGTGTGTTCACTCATAAAAAGTAGATATGATGGTGAGTAGTGGGTCAAAAAGTTAGTGGATCCTAAGAGCAAATGCACATGTGACAAGTGTCTTAAGCACATTAAATTGGTAGAAGATCTATGGCTCATATTAATTTGTACAAATAAAGATCAATGATGCAAAAAAGGTCAATAAGTTGATGGCCAATGAATAAAGGCGAGCCCAGAAGACTTCTGGTGGAAGTCAATGAAGCTATTTTCAACCCGGACAAACAAATACATAAGAGACAAGATATAAAATGATCCAGGTTGAACCAAAATGGATATTTTATGGATTGAGTGTCACCATTAGAGCTACATAGAGGTATTATAGGTCTTTTATACCTAATACAAACATAAGGGTGGCAACTTATTGTTGAAGTAAGGTCAAACACCTGACAAGCTTCATTTAATTGACATATTGACTATAAGAAAACTAATAATTGGATTGGTTTTCAATCTATAGTAAAAGGCTATGTTTAGGTTTGGAATAGGGACAAATATACACAAGATATGGAAGAGTGTCTTATCTTCCATAATAGATATAGCCTCAAAAATCATGTACTTACCACTGCTTAAAGTAGATATGGCATGGCTCTATCAGATTTAAGGTATGAGGACTTTGCCTTTACAGTGAAATCAAGTGGAAGGTGGCATGGAAGATCAAATAAAAGAGATTTGATGGTTAGAGAAGTAGTTGGACATTCAATGAGTTCAGATCTTAAGGACCTTTCTTCCTTGAAAGGATCATGACTCATTGTCTTTGGAAAATTATTATCTTATAGTGCATATTTATTAGCCAATGAGAAGAGCTTGAAGACTATTAGAGCAAATGAAGGATATCTTGTCTATGATATATGAGTCCTGATTGGATCAAAGATGTTCATAATTCAAGAAATGTGGTGGTAGTTCATTTACTGACTTCTGTACATATGCTCCCGCTCTTTTCTCTTCCCCTTTTCTATATATCACCCATTCTTTACCATTTATAAGGATTCTCATTTTTGGGATTATCAGGGGACTCTTTGAGATATTGCAAGATATTCTCCTCTTGATTAGGCTAAACCTTGTCAACAATTTATAAGAATTACCTCTTGAAGAAATAACTATTTTTTTAACCTATCTCTTGCCTTGGTCAGTGTTTAGTGAGTTGTTCATGATGGCCTTATGAAGGAAATTATTACATATCCATTATCATATTTCCTTTCCTATTCTAAGGTATTTTCAAGCTATTTTTAGGTCTAGATTAGTGTTTTGTCTGAACCTAGTCCATGAAACACTTATGCACTGAGCTAGATTGTGAGGTTGTCTAAGCTAGAATTTTCTTCTACAGATATAGTGTGAGTTCAAGCTTATGGGAGTTTCCCATTTTTATTTGGTGCATCACATTTTAGCCTTCTTTGGATCCCTTTTTTCCTTTATAAACCTTTTCCCTATGACAACATTAGTATAGGTGATCCATCAAGAGGAAGCCAACCTTCTCCAGATGTTCAACCCCATCATAGGTTACCCATAGCCTAGGGTTATTCCCATAGTGTAGCTTAATTGGAGAGAGCCTGAAGAACCCTCTCCAAGGATGAAAATTGATGCTAATTTAGTTTTTGGCACATCCAGTGGGACTTTACTATGTTTTACATCTCACTAAAAGGTGTTTGGTGTTGCCTTTGAATGCAATCAACCTTTGGTATAAGCATCTTAGGTGTATAATCACCATTATTTGGTATGTATCATCCCTCATTTAATAAAAATGCATGTTCTTTCATTCCTTATCCTTCATATCAAGTTAGCAATGTTCATGGCTTCACCACAAGTGGCCCTCAAGATTCAATATATCAACCTTGTCAAAATTTGCCTCTCTCTAGTCAACTAGAAAATAGCCTTAGGGAGATATGGATTGATAATTAAAAATAATTAATAGAGGTTGATAGGGAAGAAGAGTACTATAGGCAGCAACAAAATATTGAACACTAAGCTTATGTTTATGAGTAAGAGTTAAGGTTTCAAGAAGAATGCTTGGTCAGGCACGACCAAGATAGAAAATAAAACAACTATTAGTTGCTCTTAAGAATGAGAGAAGCCAACCCTAGAAATTAATTTCCCTCTCCTACTCCTATTTATGCTCTAACCCAACCCCCTAGTCCACCTTGTCAAGTCTCATCCTCATCAAGAGCCAAACAAGTCACTGAAAACCATTCAATTGAGGAACATGGAGCCATCCCATCTTGGATCTTCTCCTATGCCAATGTCCCTGACTGTGTCATACCCTCTCTTGTGAAACCACCCTCTCCCACACCCATTCAAAAAAAGGATAAGGTGGCCAATCTTTATGATTTCCCCTCATAAAATCAATCAAGGAGGTCACAAAGAAGAGAGAGTAAGTGCTAATTGGTGATATTCTAGGAACCAATTCAATAAAAAGAGGTGTTAGATCAGCTCAATGAGATTTACATACAAAATATCCATGATTATATCTCCCCCCTAAGGGCCACCAAAGATATCCTTCAATGTCCCTAGCTGGAAGGATACTCTCCTAAGCTACAAGCAAGGTGAACTTCTTTACCCTCCCACCATCTCCCTCTTGGATAAAGGGCCTATTTTGCAAATAATAGAGGAGGAATGTGTAAGCATAGGTGAAATTGAATAATATAACACAAGTTTCTATGATGAGGAGATCATAATAAGTATCCCACTCTATTCAAAGGAGGAGAAATCAAGTTTGGATCAGCTATTGTGGCATGGCTTTAACACTGATGAATTAGAGTTTAAAGGCAGTACTAATGCCTTCATATTTAAAAGGAGGTGTATTCAAGATGAAAGTAAGACTAAAGGATATATTTATTTGTTTTAAGATATTCCATTTAGTGGGGTTGAATATGAGGATGAGAAAAGTGCATAAATAAATGTGGTTGCAACAGTCAACTAGTCAGCTAATCAGGTTGAAGAGGTCATAAATGAGAAAGAGAAAGAAATGGAGAAAAAAGAGGATCATGATAAAGTATGGAAACAACTATACCATAAATTCATAGACCAAATAGAGGTAATAAACCAGCCTATGCCTCCCCTAGAGCATGAAAATGAACTTGCAAATCAAGTTGAATAATCTGACCAATCTCAAGATGAATTATCTATTGAAGGTAGTATTGATGTCTTCAAGAATGAAGGAGAACGGTCAAATCTAGAGCCATAATAACATGACATTTCAAACCTTGGATGGGTTAATAAACTACCATATGGTTCCTTTCAAAGTAAGTAAATCAAGGATGGTGTTGAATTTGGCATTATCCTAGATTACCAAGAGGAAACTATGTTTTGGGATGATTTAGAGCTTTTTTTGCCTAAACCTAGACAATAATCTTCATGTTCAAAGGAGCCATTTGATGAGGAGGTTAAAGGTGCTCCTATAGTCCATTTTGGAGTAAGCATTGAATAAATAGACCAATATGTCTACATTTTAGACATGTTTGTCCCATTTCATCCTCTTAAGAGTGTCAAATGAGTCATCAATCAGGCATCTTAGCTCACCTATCATGAGATCTCAAAAACAAGGTGATTTCCATCCTATTCAACCACAAGTGAGTGATGCTAAATATTTTCCATTTGATCTAGGAGGAGGATACTTGTAAGTTTCAACCATGTACATATTAGAAAAGTTTTCATGATTTCCTCTAAGTTCCTTGTGCACATTCTTTTCTTGTTGTGCATTTCATTTTCCAAAGTGCCTTGGGCACTTTGATTGTTTTGTTTCTTTTTGTTCTTATTTCTTCCAGAGGAATTTATCTAGGGGGGTATCCTTCCATCATTTCATGTTAGCTAAGAACAAAGACTTGTGACTCCACGCCTAATAGATCACACAAGTCAACTAGTTTAGATTTTCATGAATAACATGCATGATTCCTTATGAGTTGCCAAAGATGTTTGCCAAAGTTGGTCCAAATACCAAGCTTCTACATAAATGGATGAGCTAAAAATATTTCTAGATGGAACAAGTGGTCCAAAGATCACATGCAACTTACAAATCTTTTGAAATAATTTAAGTAAACTTAAAGTGTAGTTTGTAAAATTTTGAGAAAGTAGGTTCTCATGGTGATTAATGCAGTCAAGATCATGAATCAAGTTTAAACAAGCCTCAAAAGTTAATTCGAGCCTTGGAGATTCAAACAATAGTTAAAGCACAAGTCTAGAAGAACCAAAAGAACCAGACTGTCATTGCAAATCATAGAGAAATGAATAGGTTGGTTTACTTATGCATTTTATAAGTATGCTCAAGAAGCCTCTCAGAGCCAAAAGATTGCAGGAACATGGTGTTTTTCATGCCTTGAATATTTATTCAAATTTCATGTCTTGATGAGTTGTCTATATCAAGATATAAACATTAAAAGTTGAACTAGCAGAGTAAGATGTGCGTGGGGATGTCAAGTTAAAGCTGTGGTAAATAGTCATTTGAATTTAAATGAACAAGATCAATGATCGATGTATGATCAAATCAAAGATCCAATGGTGAGTGATGATCTAATGAGTTAGTGGGTCTTTAAGATCTAATAACATACGTTTGATCGTACATTCATAGATCAATGGAACATGGGCAGTTAATGGGTTAAAAGGTTCGTAGAATGAGATCAATTGTCTGATTTTAATTAGTCAAAAGATCTAAAAATATGTGGATGAAGCTCAAGTCAGTGGGTCTAGGTAGATCAATGAAGTGCATTCACTAGTAAAAAGTAAATATGATGACAAATAGTGGGTCAAAAGGTTAGTGGATCCTAAGAACAAATGCACAGGTGAAAATTGTCTTAAACATGTTAAATTGGTAGAAGATCTATGGTTCACATTCATTCATACAGATAAATATCAATGGTATGAGCAAGGTCAATAAGTTGATGGCCAATGAATAAAGACGAGCCCAAGAGGCTTCCAATGGAGGTCGATGACGTTGTTTTCAACCTAGGTAAGAAAATGCATAAGATCCAAGTTTGAAGATGATCCAAGTTAAACTAGATGGATATTTCAAGGATCGAGCATCATCATTAGAGCTCCATGGAGGTAGAATAGGTCTTTTAGACCTAAAACAGACAAAAATATGGTAAATTATTGTCAAAGTGAGGTCAAACACTTGACAAGCTTCATTTCATCGACATATTGGCTATAAAAAAAACCAATAATTGGATTGGTTTTCAATCTATAATAAAAAGCTATGTTCAAGTTTGGAATAGGGGCAAATATATAAAAGATATGGAAGAATGTTTTATCTTTCGTAATAGTTATAGCCTCAACAAGTAGGTACTTACTGCCACTTAAAGGATACATGGCATGGCTCTATCAGATTCAAGGTATGAGGTCTTTGTGCTTATAATGAAAGCATGTAGAAGGTGGCATGGAAGATCAAAGAAAAAAGATCTGGTGGTTAGAGAAGTAGTTGAAACATTCAATGTTGTTCAATATTAAGGACCTTTCTTCCTTGAAAGGATCATGACTCATCATCTTTGGAAAATTATTATCTTCTAGTGTATATTTCTCAACCAATGATAAGAGATTGAATACTATTGGAAAAAATGAAGGCTATCTTGTCTATGATGTATTAGTCATAATTGGATAAAAAATGGTTCAAAATTCAAGACATGTGGTGGCAGTTCATTGATTGAGTTCTTACGCATGCTCCCCCTCTTATCTCTTCCCTTTTTATATATATATCACCCATTCTTTACCATTTTTAAGGATGCTCCTTTTTGCGAGTATTAGGGGAAAATTTAAGATATTACGATATATTCTCCTCTTGATTAGGCTAAACCCTATCAAGAATTTGTAAAAACTACTTCTTGAATTAATAAAGAATTTCTTTAGCTATCTCTTGCCTTAGATCAATGTTTAGTGAGTTGTGCATGATGGCCTTGTGAAGGATATTCTTCCATATCCATTTTCCTCCTTCCTTGCCTCTTCTAAGGAATTTTCAAGCTATTTTTAGGTCTGGATTAGTGTTTTATTTGAACTTAGTCCATGAAACACTTATGCACTGAGATTGATTGTGAGGTTGTGTGAGCTAGCATTGTCTTCTATAGATCTAGTGTGGGTTCAAGCTTATGGGAGTTTCCCATTTTTATTTGTTTCATCACCTTTTATCATTATTATGATCCCTTTTCCATTTTCTAACCATTATCCCTATGATAACATTAGTATAGGTGATCTATCAAGAGGAAGCTGACCTTTTCCATAGGTTCATCCCCATCATAGGTTACCCATAGCCTCAAGTTTCCCATAGTGTATCTCAATTGGAGAGAGATCCTGAAGAACCCTATCCAAGGGTGATAATTGATGATATAATAGTTACTTTATGAACTTTTTCTACTTTCCATCTTGAAACTAACCTACCTTGCCTAGCAGACCTGTAGGTCTTCTTGAACTCCACAACCGAGTTTTATTTTAGACCCTAAAATACCAATGATAGTTTTGAGGATGATTTATATGAACCATGAGTGATTCACTAATTCTAATTTCCACCCACACCACCATTATTAGACCTCATTGGTTTTATGTACTTTGCCTTCTCTAAAGGTGGCAATAGGTGTTGATTTGAGGTCTGAATGTATGAGGTTTTGAGTGTGTATTTTTCAACTCCACCATGACACCTACAATATCCAAACATAATTTAGGGATATTTATCACTTCCTATAAGGTTCAATTTCCCATTTTTTAGCATATTCAAACCCCCGTTCTCTTATTCAAACTCAGGGTTGTGCATAAGTGTCAATGCCCCTGAACTTAGTCATAGTAAGCCTCATTAGTTTACAAATAGTTCAGGTATCCTCATGAGTCTTGTGACTCATATTATCATAGGCATTTGAGTTATGATTTAACCTTACACTACTTAGACACAATTTCAAACAAAAGCACTTCATATTGTATGCAAAAGAGACCTATAGGCCTAGGCAGACCTGTAGGTGTGCCCTCCTCATGTTTTGGCCTCTTATTGGTGTAAGTTTGGTCCTCTTATGTCTTAAGAGCATCCATACATTTATTACCACATTGTTCATTATTTAAATACTATCACTACACCTATAATAGTGCAATACAAAGTTTTTAGAAACATCCTTATACAATAGTCTTCACACATAGTCATCAAATGAGGTTTATTATGAATTGCTTAGAGATAATGGTGTTAGGACTAGAATTTAAGGTGGTTTATTAAGTTTAAATTTAATTTAGGAGAATAAAAACATGAATAAATACCTTAATTTCACCTCTCAAAATGTTGTAAACCTGGAGCAAATAGAGGTCATGATAATCAACTTGTAGACTGAGAACAATGGAGTTTTCTTGTCAAATAGATGCCACACATGTCAAAAAAGTGTTGGAATATGTTATGAGAGTGAATTTTATAATTTTTAGTATCATTAAAAACTATCCTTATGCTTCAATGAATTCATTCCTTTACTTGAGAGACCCAAAATTGACCTTATCATGGTTTTGCTACTAAAAAAAGCACCTTAGCTTCTTAGAGATTGTTAATAAATTTAAATAACTCAATCTAATTAAAAATGAAACAAATTGGAATTATATATGGGTCCCTAATATTTTTAAAAAATTTAGCCTCCAAATCTACTTGTACAACTTGTACCATTCATCTGAAAACAACCTTCATGAGCTTGTGAAGAGTGTGATGGAGGAGAGAGAGAGAGAGAGTTTAGTGCATATGTTGGACTTGAAACCTGATAAAAATATATAATATGAAATATGGAAGATGAAAGGATATTATGAAACCATTTTTTACCTACAAGCAATCTCAACAAGTCAGTACAAGTGCTTTAACTCTCTTCTTTGGCATTGAAACTCAAGATTTTAACTTTTATCTGACTTGATAATAGGTGTGGTAGTTATATAAATAATCCTAGGTTATTGGGAAGTGTGTGGTATGGAGTTTTCACTTGGGGATATTTAGTATACATTGGAGTTAGTCAAAAACCTCTTTTTCTTTCATTAAACATTACCTTAAAGTTTACAAGAAAACCTTAAACACTACAAAACATGATGAAATACTTGTATAAGTTGATTAAGGCTTGAAATTACACTGAAGGACACCTAAAGACCTATTAAAATTCTTGACTAAGTCTCACCACTCTATGAAAAGACTAGATCACGACAAGACCACTATAGAACTGAACTTTAATTTCTCTAAATAAACCTTAAACGATGCAAATAAGGTTTTAAGAAGAATTTTTGAAAGCTATATAAGGCATGACAAGACCTTGAAATAGGTTATCAAGACATGCCCAAAATTTTTCACCTATATGGGTTGACATTTTGACCTTAGAGGTCAAAATTGGTTAACAATTTGGTAATTCATAGGGGTAGCATGCTTTCAATGCTAAATGGACTAGTAGCCTTGTCCTTCCCTTGGGAAATGAAGTCATTTTCACTCAGTTTTAGACCTAACCAAACCTTTAACATGACAAGACAATCTGATTTGACCTTCAAAATGCACAAAACAAAAACACCACACACAAAGCAAAGCAACAAGACTCACACATGTGCTATCAATAACTTAAGGAACATAAGAAACAACATGAGCAAACTAACTATATACAATTAACCCAAAAACAACTTCTTCCTCCTAGTTAAAAGGGTAATCTTGTACTATTTCTTTCTCCATGAAATGAAGGATGGCATGAAATAAATTGCCTCTTGAGACGTGATTTTATTGTCTTCATCCTCTTTTTGAATGCCACTCCTCTTGGAATGTTCTCAAATGAAGTAATGGCGATTGTAAACCAATCACCTTTGAAGGTGAATTCCTCTTATGGCTTAATCTCTTTTTCATTATCTTTCTTGATGTTTGTGTGTATCTCAAACATGGCCATCTCTAGGATTATAGGAGCAACCTCAAACATGGTACCTTGGAGGTTGTCATATTATCTTTAAAGAAACAAGGCAACTCAAATAACATATTCAAAATATCTAAAAAGGGGTGTAGGCTATTTAATATCCTCAAACTCATTACATATATCATAATATTTCTGCCATAAGTTCTCTTGGTATATGAAGGCAACAACAACCTTTTATTTTATTGGTTTTTTAAACTCAAACTATCGATCATATTCAAGAGTGTCATAGTCATCATATATTTCTCCATCATGTACTTAAAAATCTTTGTAATGTTCTTCAAGAAATTTTTGCTCAATAAGAACTTACATTCCTCATCAAAAATATCATTTTACTCTCCTAGAGGTGCTAACTTCTCAAAACCTTCACACTTTTTGTACATATACAAATAGATCTACCACATGTCCTTAAAATATCTTTAAACCTATTTATGAGACTCAATAAACTCAATCAATATGATGTTCCTCTCAAAATCCTTTTCTTCCATGTTTTCATCAACCTCTTCATTAGCCAAGGTAGCAATCTTGGCACTCTCCTCATGGGTAGCTACAACGTCATCAAGATCATCTCTTTCTTCATTCAATAACACTGATTTATGTTTTTATTAAGGGGACTACTGATAGTGAATTATTCATCATAGACACTTGAATTATCTTCATCATCTTTTCTTTGAATCATACTTGTAGCTGCAATCTCTTCTTAAATTTTTTCCCATATGATAAATTCCTCTTCATGAAGGGATGTGGTGGGAGGGTGATGGGAAAGTTCATGAGTTGGAGAGGGAGCATGAATTATGGTGGATGGATCATGGGTGGTTTTCGGAATGGAAGGAATTATTTTTAAAAATAGGGTCTTGGATATAGAAGGTTCTTGAAGGAACTCTTGGAGAGATAGTAAATTGAGTTGGGTAATAGAAGAGACATTTTCTTCAACAAGCACCTCATATTTCTCATGATCTTCTTGAGGCTCTTCAATAGATACAAATTGATCTTTAACCTTCTCAATTAGAGCCTCCTTGTTTTGAAAACATTCTTGGATAGACTTACAATATGGACAAGCTAGGATTTCTTAGGGAGAGGGCAATGGGGTTTAATTAGGCACAAAACTCTCTTTGTCTTCAACCTCTTGATTTTGGATTTATTTAAGTCCTTTCATCTTCAAATCTAGCTCTTTGATTTTCCTATCTATACTCTCTTCGAATAGTTTCTCTTGAAGGTGGTTAGTGGATTCATCAAGATAAAGGACATAAGAGGGTTGGTATGAGGTACAAGAGTACTCTTGACGAGGGATGAGATAGACTTGCATAGGTTTAAATTTTTCTTTGCCTTCAACTCCATAATCTATACTTGTTTCACCTTGCCCACTCCATGACTTCACCACTTGATTCCATCTTGTAATATTGAAAGAATTCTTGGGAGGTTCTTGAGGTAGAGAAGTAGCATTTTGGTTCTCAACAATGAGCTACTCAACAATAGTCTTTTCCTTCTCTTGAATGCTCTCTTGGATGGAATTTCAAGAAGGAAAATTTTGAGGAACACATGGAGAATTTGGAACACTTGGAAGCTCACATAGAAAGGTCTCTTGGGGAAGAATGGATGGCATATATGAGGGATGAGGTAGTGTGTATGAAGACAAAAAAGGATAATGGAGTTGGACCTATTGTTCTTCATGTTTACTTAGCTTATCCTCAATGCTTTGAATGAGACCACTTACATCCATCATCTCATTTGAGAAGCTTTGCCAATTTTCTCTCTCAATAGGTACCCATTCTTATTTCATTATTTTCAATGAATCTCTCATGTCATAAATGAAGTGAATAGGGATATCTTGAGCATATCCCATTTTCTTCAAACTTGAATGAATTGGTTTGAGGAGTAACTGTGGACATCTTGATCTTGAGAAGGATGATCATATGCAAGATCATAGTCATTTATAGGGAATGTAGGTTGACTATATGACTAATATAACTCATGATAAGGTTGATAAAGATATATCAAGGCTATTATGGATGACCATAGGGATGAGATACTTCACCAACTTACATGAAACTAAAATTCATCTCAAACTCAGCCATAAAAACTTAATCAAGACAATGAAATGAAACACAACTTACTTTGAATGAGTGATTGGGCTGCTATAACTAGCTGATCATGTGATAATTTTCCATTCATGTTTTGAATGCCTCTAAAGGCTGATAAGTAGAATACACTACCAATACTTCTTACACATATTTGGACCTTAATCCCATCTGGCATGCCAAAACTATTATCACTCAAATTTGTACCCTTTGGAAGGTAATTCAAGCCTTCTAAATTTGATGTAACATGTAAACATCTCATTGTTTTGGGTACCCTATTAGAGAGTTATTCTTTAGGTTAAAGGGTTATCTCCCCTTGATGAATCGCTTAGGATCAAACACTAATCTAAAACTTGCTAAGAAAATGGAGATAAACCTACTCTAATGGAGGTGATGCACCAAATATGAATTGATCATTACCAACCAAATATAATTGCACTTAAAATAAGAGACTAACCTGCACATGACACTAATCTAAATCTGCCTCTCTACATCAATGTTTTTCAAGAAGGTTTGTAAATCAAGCTTCAACTAAGAGGACTAGACAAGAGGTCATGACATGAAACTAATGAAAAGACAACTTAATAAACCCATACACACTCCATTTGAATACTTCAAGAGACCTAAGAAAAGGATTTAAAACTAAACATTAATACTAAACAAGAACAATCATGTCAAGGAAGTAAGCCTATCACTTATCAAGATCAACTAATCAAGCATGCATATTGAAACCACTCCATGGAGAAGGTAAAAATAGGTTGTTATTTATTGATAAAATGTTGTAAATGGGTAGGGATTCACCATAAACATGTGGAGGATAAAAATGTAGCCAATTAAGGCCCAATATATGGAGAAATTGAGAGAAGGAGAGAAAGGCATAGGAGAGAGAGAAAGACAAGTGTAAAAAAAATCACAAACAAGAAAGGATTTATGAAACTATCTCAAAATGTCTTATAAGACAAGTTTACTCTCTTTAATATGTTCTCCTCCTAAAAATGGCATGGAAGTTTGAAACTTGGCTTGACACCTTGCATTTACTCTTCAAAATTGCCTTTTCTTTCGCTTGTGCATGGACAAGTGGCCTTCTTGATGATCAGATAATGTTGAGTTGCAATTTTGATCTAATCTTGACACCTCTCACCTATTCTCTTTAGGTTCTCTTTGACACATCACTTCATTCTCTTTTTAGGTGTCTAGAAGTCTCTTCACCTCATGAGGCCAATCTTGCTTACAAGTGTTAAAACATGAATTCATATTTACCAACTCATCCTCTCTCTATGGATGGTCTATTCACATCATATTAGACCTGAAACGATTCATTTGGAGGTCTCAAACTACCTTCAAGAATTCATTTTGCACCAAAATCTCCAATTTGGCCTCATTCCTTATAGCCTTGAAATAGTGAAAACCTCCTTATGTAGAGAAATGTACATATGGTAATGGGATACTAAAGGCATATTTTAGGATCTAGTATGGATTTATATCTCCATGCCAAGTTTCATGTCCTTTTCATTTGTTTCTCTCTACTAACTAGGTCTCAATTAGGCCTCCCTACCTAGAGATTGAATTTTAGATCCAAAATCCTCCCACACATGTGAAACCTTAAATAAACATTTTATTAAGTTTTATAATTGATTTAATATCATCCATGTCTATTTTTAAGTTTTAACACCTTATACCGACCTCCCAAGTAGCTTAAAATAGTCATTTTGGGCCTATTTTATACTTAAAAGTATTAACCAATCACATGAATAGATGATTAGGGGAGTTTTGGACATGATTCATGTCATTTAAAAGGTCACACAACTCATCTAGAGGCATTATAATTGTTTTCTCTCTCATTAGGTCAGATTTAGTAATTTAGGTAGCCTGAAAGTGTCTCCTGGTCTTAATAATGATTCATAAAGATTGGGGCATCAATAAACCAAAAAATTACAAAAATTTCAAGTGCACAAGGTTGGATAACTATACCTAGGATCCCAAGGTCCCATAGAGTCTTTCCATAATGTACTGAGTAAGAGAAGGTGACCTATCAGGTTGGTGGACTGCATTCTGTGATGCCAAGGAGAATTTGGGCCTGTAGGCGGTGATTTAAGTTTAGTTTAAAGTTAATAATGACCTAAATATGTCTATGACATCCACCTTGACCTATAAAAATTGTCATATTCAACATTTTTCTCCATTAGGTTTCCTGCAACCTCATTTACTCAAGCTTAGGGTTCTTAAGCAATACCAAACAAGCAAACTTATTGATTATGTTTTCTCCTTTATCATTTACTCAGTGATTAGAAAATTCATGGAATGATTTACCATAATTCTCACCATATCTTCAGGTTCCTTATGATCTCAACCCATATCTAACTAACAATTTTCTTAGGATTGCCCTTGTAGGCTTGTGTATCTAGTTGTATGTTTGTTAGGCCTGAACAAATATTATCAACATCTGTTTTAATTCAATTAAACTTAAAGGCCTTATGTAATTATAATATTTACATAAAATAACATTCAAATAATTTTCTTTCCTTTAGTCTTCTTACAATCCTTTAAACCTATCAAACAAGCAAATGCTTCTCAAAGTAGGCAAGCCTGTAGCTTGCATTAGTTAAGTATACAAGGTTTCTATTATTTGGCTATTGGGTTTAAGAACCAAATGAGATATTATTGTCCCTATGAAAAAATATTCATATTTTTTAATTTCCTCAAAATCTCATAGGTATTCAACCCTTTTCTTGACTCAATAAAAGTTTCTCATGAGGCAATGCAAACCTGTAGCTATATGACTGTGTATGCAGGGCTGATAGAGCTCTATCTAGTCTTCTTGATTTGACTATTATTGTAAGTCCATTGAGTTTTCAAATATTATATGGTTTCATCTCTTTATCATAATATTATTTTAACTCAAACTCCCTTCTCATCCTTCTATCATGCATTTATCTCTCTTTTCAATTTTGAAAAGCAACTTGAACTATACAAGCCAGCTGTGTGCATGTATTGGGTCTTAACTATACTATGCGGTGTTTATGGTTATTATTAAAGTTATTGTATTCTTAAAAAATTATAAATTACTTTTTTAGTCTAATCTAATCCAAACTCCAATGTTCCTTCATGAACTATATCTACTTTCCATCTTGAAACTAACCTACCTTGCCTAATAGACCTATAGGTCTTCTTGAACTTCACAATTGATTTTATTTTTGACCATAAAATACAAATGATAGTTTTTAGGATGATTTATATGAACCATGAGTTCTTCAATCATTCTAATTTACACCCACATCACCATTCTTAGACCTTATTTACTTTATGTACTTTGCCTTCTCTAAAGGTGGCTATAGGTGTTGATTTGAGGTCTAAATGTATGAGGTTTTCAGTTTGTCTCTTTAAAATATGCCATGAAACCTAAAGTAACCAAACATAATTGAGGGATATTTATCACTTCATACAATGTTCAATTTCCACCTTGTTCTCTTATTCAAATTCAAGGTTGTGCATAAGTGTCAAGGCCTTTGAACTTAGTCATAATAACCCTCATTAGTTTACAAATAGTCCAGGTGTACTCATAAATATTATGAATCCTATTATCATATGAATTTGAGTTATTATTTAATATTACTATGCTCAAACACCATTTTAAATAAGAACACTTCACATTGTATGCAAAAGAGACCTACAGGCCTAGGTAGACCTGTAGGTCTTCCCTCCTCATGTTTTGGCCTCTTATTGGTGAAAGTGTGGTACTATAATGTGCTAAGATAATCCATACATTTATTACCACCTTTTTCATGGTGTCAGTACTATCACTCCTCTTATAACAATGCAATACAAAGCTTTTACAAACATCCTTATAAACAATCTTCACACACAATCATTAGTTAAGGTTTACTATGAATTGCTTAGAGAG
The DNA here is from genome assembly GCA_037957365.1 of Torreya grandis. Classification (NCBI taxonomy): domain Eukaryota; kingdom Viridiplantae; phylum Streptophyta; class Pinopsida; order Cupressales; family Taxaceae; genus Torreya; species Torreya grandis. Next base: position 3,324,906 of record JARHVA010001328.1, read on the forward strand.
AATGGTGTTGGAAATAGCATGGAGGGTGGTTTATAAAGTTTAAATTTCATTTATGATAATACAAACATGAATAAATACCTTCATTTGAATTATCCAAACATTACAAACCTGGAGCAAATAGAGTCCATGATAGTCAAATTGTAGATTGAGAATAATAGAGATTTCTAAGTAAATAGAAGTCACACATGCAAAGAAAGTGTTTGAAGATGTTATGAGAGTGACTTGTATACTTATAAAGATCATTAAAAAATATCCCCATGCTTCAACAAATTCATTCCTTCACTTGAGAAACCCAAAAGTGACCCTATCATGGTTTTTCTCCTAAAAAAGAGCCTTAGATACTTAGAAATTGTTCATAAATATAAGGAGATAAATCTAATGATCAATGAAACAAATTGGAAGCCCATGGGGGTCCCTAATTTTGGCCAAAATATTAGCCTCCAACTCTACATGTACGGCCTATACCATTTATCTAAAACAACCTTCATGAGCTTGTGAAGGGGGCGATGGAGGAGCATAGTTTAGTGCATCTATTGGACTTGAAACCTGATCCAAAGATATAATATGACCTATAGAAGATTAAAGGATATTTCAAAACCATTTTTTACTTGCAAGTGATCTCAACAAGTCTGTACAAGTGCTTTAACTCCCTTCTTTAGCATTGAAACTCAAGATTCTAACTTTTATCTGACTTGCTGATAGGTGTGGCAGTTATATAATTGATCCAAGGTCCTTGGGAAGTGTTTTTTATGGATTTTTAACTTGGGCATATTTAGTGTACATTGCAGTTAGTCAAAAACCTCTTTTTCCTTCTAAACATTACCTTAAAATTTACAAATGAACCTTAAACACTCCAAAACATCATGAAATGATTATATAAGTTGATTAAGGTTTAAATGACCTTGAAGGACACCTAAAAACCTATAACACTTCTTGAATAAATATCATCACTCTAGGACAAGACTAGACCACCACAAGACCACTATAGGACTTTACCTTAATTTTTCCAAATAAACCTTAAACAATGCTAATAAGGTTTTAAGAAGAATTTTTTAAAGATATATAAGGAATGAAAAGACCTTGAGATAGGTTATCAAGATATGACCAAAAATTTTCACCTGTAGGGGTTGACATTTTGACCTTGGGGGTCAAAATTGGTCAACAAGTTTCAAGTGAGGTATGAATATTAGGTTTATCCTAAGGGGGGTGATTAATTCACCATTTAAAAATAAATCTAATTGAGTAATATTTTATTACTCATGGTAATTAGGATATTTAAATAAGATTATTATAACTTTATATAGTTCGTTTATATCTCTCGTATAATATTAGGGAGTTTGCATAGCTTTTGGATTGGGATAAGATAATGCCTACCCTATTATATAAGGAATATTTTTAGCATTAATATTTGTATAAATTCATAATATTTTTAATGTTTTTATTGAACAGAATGAATATCACTCTTATTCCTCCTTAATATCTGGTATCAGAGCCACAATATAGGTCCTACACTTGTAAGAAATCTGAAAAAGCTTTTGCACTCCACAAATACTTATTTTCTACACTTTTTCATATTGTTTTATACAGTATGAGAAGTAAAAAAGTCATAGGATGGTGATTCAAATTATAGATGGTAAATTAAAAAATCTTTTACATGTTGTAAGTAACATCTCTCATAAGGACCTGGTCGTATATCTCTTTGGAAGCAAAACCGTCCTTGTATCCTTTACTACTTGAAAACTTGCAAGCTGTAACAGGTCAATTTTTTGCCATAAATTTAAGACATTTATCAAAAGGTCTTGAAAATTTAATGGGATGTGTGAAACTTATTGATTCATTTTTACATAATAGGTTGTATAGTTTTAGATCAGGTTATACCATTCTTATGATGCTTACAAATAGTCTAAATTGTAATTTATATAGGTAAGTTGTTTTCTATAATTTTGGGTCATACAGGTCAAATTTTTTAGTGCCATTTTTTGAATCATGTTATTTAATTCATGTTGGTCCTTATAAATTTTTTATATAAGTGTGCATGCTATTGTACAATACTTTGGGATCTTCAAAGTTCACTAAATAATTTACTGTAGTAGATTGATGGGCATGTCAGTTTTTCTCCATTCCCAATCGTACAGAAGGAATTTATCAGATTTGAGGACTGTCTGAGAATACTTGATTCATATAAGTCCTCCTCAAATCCTTAAGTATAGTTATGCATAGTGCCATATAGCTATTTGGGTTGCCTAAAAATCTGATTACTATATGGAGCAAAGGAAGATTAATGAGGAGCAAAGAAAATTAATTGACTTGTCAATCGAAGAGATCCAAGGTGAATTCTACATCATAAGGTGTGTTTTGACATTCAATTTTACCCTTTTTACCTAACTTAAAGTGAAATTAGTTGTCAAAATATCTCAAGACCACCTATATTTCAATTGGCAAGTTATTCTTTTATTAAAAATTTCATTTACAAAAGGTGCAAAGGTCAATTCCCTCTCCGTAGAAAGTTTAGTGATACCCCAAAACTTTTCAATTCCACTAAATTTAGCATAAAAAACCATTTTTAGGGGGCATTTTAAAAAAAGTAAAAAAATAAAAGGGGAAATTGGTAATAGAGGTCAACAACAAAAATTATGTATTTTTATTTCTTTCAAAGCATTGTAAAAATATTGAATGACATATTGCAAGATATTTTAATTTCATTAAAATTGCATAATAATCATGAGTTTTTAAAACTTGATCGTAGTGTTTAGTTATAGCTATGACTTTGACTCATATTTATGGATAATGTCATTGTGCTTGAGTTATTGCATACAATGCCTAAAATAGCTGTAATAATGACATCTGGGCATCGACCTTTTAAATCATTGGGAAAAAATAAGGTAGATGCACTCATAGCCTTCCCTTCATTCACCCATTCCTTATAATCATAAATCTTGAAGGTGGAATTTCTAAGTCTATAGAAAAATTATGCATGTGTATGAGGAATCCCATCTAAGTAGGTGCTAGTGATTGGATGAACCCTTTTCAGTACTGTCTAGGTACTAATCACCATTCTTCTCTCACGTGTGTTAAAGTCTCTTTCACATACCGATGGGTATATAGGAAGGATGAGCTCTTCCAGTAGTGATGAGTATAGAGAAAGGTGCACATAAAGAGAGGTATGGTGTATCAGTCTGTCAGTATATAAAAAGGGATACCTATATACTTAAAGTGATAAATAACCAATCCATCACCCATAGTCTTGATAATGGTTACAGAAGCTCCAAAATTCTTTTTACTAGATTCACAACTACTCAAAGGTGACAACTATTTTGATTGGAAGACAAAGTTCAAAGTTGGGAGAATGTCATAATTTTTATCCCTAAACCTTGTGCATTGACCCAGTTGGTCTTGTTAGAGAAGGTCTTTTTCCTAGGATTAGATCACCTGACCCCACAGTTGGCATATAGCCTGATATTAATATTGAATTTAAGAAAGATATTTTCTATTCTACTCTAATCGTACATCTCATTGCAGACTCCTTCGATGCCTTAGAGGAGAAAAAACAAATTCATAATCCATTAATCATTGTCCTCCCTCAAAATAGAGGTCAACAGTATAATGTAATCCAAACTTAGATCCTCACATCCACCCCTTTTCTTCTTCTCCTCGAGTCTATCGACATTTTATATCATTCATGCATTTTTGGATGACATTAACTTGGCATAGCCAACTTGAAAGATTTGATCTCATTCTTCGAGTCATTCAGCCTAACCTCTCTAATTTCCCTAGTCTTAGCATCGACTAGGAGCTTCACCTTCTCATGATCTCAAAAAATCAAGGACCTTGGATCTCTATTTCTACACGATTGGATGTTCTTAATGAGAATTATGATGTTATTGAAGTCTTTTGGTTCCTTCACAAGAACCCCTTAACACCACATGTTCCAAACCCTATTATGCTTAACAACTAACCCAATCCATAGCCCATCCATTACGTCGATTACCTTAGCTTGACTTCAGAGAGTTGAGTGCATATTTTATCATGTGATATTTGTGTGTACACAAGACCCAGTATTTTAAAATTCTTTTAGTGTGGATTGAACCAAAAAAGTATACAACAAGAGTAAACTGATCATAATAACTACAAGCTTTATCAAATTCAGGGCATTCTAAAAATATATGGGAAGATTTTATGTATAATATCATTAATTCATGCAAGAGCTTTAGAATGGATTTATTCACTCACGTCGGTGCTATTGCATTCCATAACTTCATTAGAAGCACTTATATAAAATGTTGCAATAATTAAGGGGGAAATTAAATAGAAATATTAATTGGCTAAAGAGTGATGATTGGAAGGACGAAATGCAATTAAAATGTGACCCTATCAAAAAATTAAAAACATAAACTTCCTACCAAGAATAATGGTGCTACAATAAGAAATCATGTGAAAACCCTATTATGCATCTCCTCTCAAACCAAAACCATTGTGGGAGAAAACTTTATATTTTCTATGCATTATTTTAGTCAGCTTTTTATATATATTTTTATTATCTTAATTATTTAAGTATTTAAAAATGAATTTTGATCATAAATTTACTCCCATACTTGAATATTAAAATATTATTATATCTACCTTATTTTGGATCGAAGTATAATATATTTTTAATTTATGGAAATATAATGTATACTTTCAATCTAAAAATAAATAAATACTAAAAAATATTTAATGGGTTCAAAAATACACAACTAATTTATTTACATTTTTTAAATCTATTATCTAATTACATTTAATTTAAAAACTATTTTTAATGTTTTAGAGGTTAAAAATTAAACGTCACAAATAAATAATGGTTTAAAAAATAGTACATATAAGTGGATCATCCATAAAGCTTAAATTTGATGGTCTACCATGCTTGCCATAAAAATTTTATGACGATTATCTATTCAACATTTTCTTTCAAATGTTAATATATTTCATAATAAAATTAAAAAAAAATCAAAAAAATACTTGTATTTATTATAATTATCTATAATTTTTGACTGTTTGCTAAAATTTTCCCTGGCATCTAATAAGAAAAGTTTAATGTAAGAAAAGTTTAATTATCTATATATTAATGTGAGACTCGATTGGATGACTTTTCTACGCTTATAAGGAAAAATCAAAAGGATCCATAAAGCTTAAATTTCTTTGATTTTTTTTCGAATGATAACTTCCTGATGGCTATTGTGTTGAGGCGGCTGGGATAAAACAATATCTCAACACTGCATAATTTTCCGTTTGCGTGTGACAAGGGACGTGTTTAATCCTACACGTAACTCTGCTTTTATGAAATATTGCCGCTTGACTCCACTTTCAGTCGTGTCTGTCGCTTGTGCTTGACTCGCAACTCAGTTCTTTAATGAATTTGTGGTGCGAAGCTATATGAGTTACGTGACGGAAAGTCACTACTTGTCAGCCTTAGATTTTGAGGAAAGTCATTGTCCAGATGATCGCAATTTCCCACCAATCAATTCAATCAGAGGTCCCAAAGTGCCAAGGAGCAATATTCTAGATTTTAATAATCTGCGTTGTGATCCAGGAATGTCTCAACTGGTTGGTATTGAGATAGAATTGAATATTGGCATTCCTTATTTGATGAGTAGACCATTTAATTTCAAATTTGATGGGAAAGTGGTTTGAAAGTAAAGTATTATGGATAATAGGTAATTAAAATTGTTAACGAGAGTAAAAATATTCTGTTTTATATTTAGAACACGATTTAATATTTTCACCTTTTTTTTATTTTGTTAATTATAAATTGGACAATATGAATTAAGGTGAAATGGCAGGAAAGTGTGTGATGATTATGATTTAAAAAGACTAAGTTTAATGCACATATAAAATTTTGCTTCTTTTTCACTGGGGCATCATCGTATGAGAAATAACCCCTCTTTTCTAGAGATTCTCTCATATTAAAATTTCCAAAAATGATCCAATTGGTGTCAAGGAGTGAGTCAATAAACCATTGTCAAAGATTTGCCCTCTTAACTACATTCTTGGAGGCACAAATGTTGACAAGAATAATAGAGCAACTATTAAAGTTGAAGACGGTCTACACAACTCGATGGGTTCATTTTGACTTCCAAAAGACAACATTAGATTGAAAAGGAAGGAAATTGATCTGAAAACTGAAAATGCAAGTGTAGCACATTCAGATAACACATTGTTGCATTTAAAAGATCTACTATTTCTCGACTTTTCCGTTTAATTTTTAATAATGAAATAAAAACCATAATTAAAATGAAGATCAGAATGAAAATAAACAGCAGAGAAAATCCGAAAAATTCACCAGCAAATTGATAACAGAGTTCGGCTTCAATAGCCTACATCTTCGTGTCCATTTGAAGTGAGGACCGTTTCCATTAATTTTGTGCAACAATTGGCTTACAAAATCAATACAAGTCTTCGATTCTCTTGTTCTGGTCTCGGCCTCCCTGGAAATATATCTCTTAGACCTGTCATTAATGGCCCAAGGCCATACAAGGCATAAATAAATCTCTAACCTTTTAAATTCTCTTACACAGTCGGCTGAATAATAACCTTCAAATGGAAGTTCGCTCCCTTTATAACACTTATAAGCCCGTGGCTCAAGCGGTCAAGGCTTATCAATTTTGCACGATAGGTGCAAAGGTCAAGACCTTCGGCCTTCCCTTTGGCGCTTTGGTCTTATCTTTATCCCACATTTGTTTTGGGAGAAGAGATTGCATACTTTTAAAGGTTGGCGGCCTCCTTTATGAGTACCGACATCCCTTTTGAAGGAGACTTAGGTGCTAAGCTTAGCTTAAGCCTATACTTAGGCCGATGTTGGAGAATTGTGGGTTAGCACATGGTCTTTACGTGGCATGATGGGTTGGTGTGGCAGATTTGGTTTGCTTGTGACTCTTTACAAAGCTTTAATTATATATCCCACATTGATGGGGTTTCTACGGACTGTGTAACTTAAATACAATGTCACAAATAATGATACATGAAGATTAGGAGGCCAAGGCACCCCTCCATAAGAGTGTGTCAACCCTTGCTGAGGGCCCCAAGCGAGAAAATAGTAGGGCCCACAGATCCTCATATGACCGCCTATCAAAGATCGGAGGCTATCAAAAAACCAAACACCAAACCATTTTTTTTGCACAAATTCAGATTGCCATGTGTCAAATGATTATTGGACCACTTGGCGTATTTGAACAATGCCACATCATTTTTTGACACTCATTATTATCCTGTTGCAAGAAAACTTCAGCAAGCTATATCTCGAGCATCCAGACTTTGTTTTGCATTCTGGAAGAAGCACCGAAAAGCTCTCGATGAATTGTTTGATGTACAAGTGGTTCAACCAGAAATTGAAGACTTGAAAAATGGAATGGTACATGGATCCACTTAGATCACTTCTCCCCATTGGGAACTTTTGGACCTCCAAAAGTTAAAATTAAGTGGTAATGAGGTGAAGGTTTTTCTCCCTCACGCCTCCAGCTTCCATCCATTTGGCCTTGTTTGGGTGCATCCCTTTTAGACCAACACAAAGATACTCAACATCACCTCTTCATGAAGTCCGCACATTCCTATCAATAATAGTATCTTCCTGCAATTCTGTTAGATATTCAGGAGCAAAATCATCAACAGAAGGAATGGATACACTTTCATCATGATCAATTATCATTGGAGGCTCATACAATTTCAGATTTTACACATTGACAACTGAATAAATCTGCATGTAAGATGGTAAATCTAACTGAAAAGCATTTATGCCAATTTTTTTCGTAATCCAAAAAGGACCATACCAGATTGGTTTCAAATTTTTACCTTCACCTGTCAGTCTTTACTTACTGATGTGAAGCCATACCATATCACCTACAACAAATTGGTGATCAATACAATATTTGTCATGTCTGGGTTTATACTTGGCTTGACTTTTCTCCAATTGAGTAAGAACAGTTTGATATATGAGCTATATTTTTTCAATGAATTGTTAGTTCAAATGGCTTCTTTTGGTTCACCAACGGCTGTATCCTATCCATAGCAAACATCTAGAGGAGATTTAGGCAAGTATCCATAACAAAATTCAAATGGATATTTCATATTAGAAGAATAAAGTGCCTGATTATATGCATGTTGTATGTAACACAAATGTTCATCCCATAACTTTGGATGTTTATTGTTATAACCCCTAAGTAAATATACCGCAGTGCGGTTCACAACCTCTGTTTGCCCATCGATTTGCAGATGAAATGTAGTGCTCATTTTTAATTTAGTGTCCATTAGTTCCCACAAAGTTGACCAAAACTCCCTAATGAACCGAGAATATCGATCAGAAATTATTGAAGTAGGCAACCCAAAATGAACCCATACATGTTTAAAGAACAAGTGTGCAGTGCCTTCACCAGTAATTTGGTTAGTACAAGGAATCAAAACACACATCTTGCTAAATCTATCCACAACCACATATAAATAGTCATGTTTTCTTTGTGTCATAGACAAACCGCCCACAAAATCCATGGAGATACTTTCCCATGGGCGAGTAGGAATAGGTAGAGGAGTATAAAGTCTTAGTTTCCTGTTACTAAGTTTGCTTGTGGCACAAAGAGTACATCCCTTAATATATTTGGCAACATATTCCTGCACATGGGGCCAGTAACAATACATTTTCAAATGTGCAACCGTTTTAGCAACTCCAAAATGACAAGTAATAAGAGAAGTATGTGCTTCTCTATTCATGTGCACCCTCTCATTTTGAGGAATACAAAGTTTACCCAAATGATACAAAAGATCATTATGTACATGATAGTCCAATTCTTCTACTTGTCTACTACTCATCAAGTCTTTATATACATCCTAAAAATCAAGATCATTAACATACTGTTCTTTATAGCTTTCATGAGACAAAGAACCATGTTGTAAAAGAATAGATGCAACAACCATAGGAGGCCTAGATAACATATCTGTAACCTTATTCTGAATACCTTTTTTATAATTAATCACAAGATGAAATTGTTGTAAGAAACCCATCCAATGAAAATGTCTAGACTGTTGTAGCTTGGTTTGTGATTGGAGATATTGTAAGGGCTGATGATCTATATGTATTATTGGTTTGTTGCCCATTAAATAATGTTTTCATTTTTTAGCAGTTTGAACCAATGCATACAATTCCTTATCATAAGTTGGATATTTTTTTACTGCACTTGTGAAGGTTTCAGAATGATAACAAACTGGTTTCTTACCTTGCATTAAAATAGCTCACATAGCATATTCACTTGCATTTGTCTCAATCTCAAATGGTTTTTGTATATTAGGAAGTGCCAAGACCGGAGCAATACTTATCTTTTCTTTCAAAGTGTCGAAGGCCTTTTGATGCTTGCCTCCCCATTTTAAGCCCTATTTCACACTTTTCAAAGAATGCAAAGGTGATACAATATATGAAAATTGAGCAATAAACTTTCTCCAAAACTGTATTGCACCAAGAAAATTTCTAACCTCAGTTGTATTAGTGGGTGTAGGCCAATTAACAATGATTGCCACTTTTGCAGGATCAATTTTCAATTTACCATGTCCTACATTGTAACCCAAGTATATCAAAGAGGTTTTTCCAAATTCACATTTTGACATTTTTAAATAAAGTTTTTCCCTTCATAATGCATCCATGACTTTCTTAATTTGGATCACATGCTCTTCCCAAGACTTATTGAAAATCAATATATCATCTAAGTAAACTATAACAAAATCATCAAAGAATTGTCTAACTATATCATTCATCAATATCATGAATGTAGCTGGTGCATTACACAACCTGAAAGGCATAACAAGCCATTAAAATAATCCTTGTTTTGTTTTGATAGCGGTTTTCCACACATCACCTTCATTAATTATTACTTGATGATATCCACTTCTCAAATCTAGCTTAGTGAAATAAATAGCGTGTTTTAATTGATTCAAAAAATCATCAATATGAGGAATAGGGTAACGATTCTTAATAGTAATTTTGTTTAAAGCATGAAAATCAACACACATTACCAAGTGCCATCTTTCTTTGGCACCAAAATTATTGGCGAACCAATAGGAGATGAATTTGGATGAATAATACCTCTATCCAATATATCCATTACCTATTTTTTGATTTCCTCATTTTCCACCACTAATAACCTATACATGCCAATGTTAGGGAGAGGAGAATCCTGCAATGGCTGAATTTCATGTTGAACTCCCCTTTTAGGGGGCAAACCCTTAGGATCCTGAAATACATCATCATAAGTAGAAATTATTTCAACCAATTCATTCTTATGTTTAGGATCACAATTTTTCAAAGCCCGAGAATATTATTTTTCCTTAGACTTAATCAACATGAGACAAAATGTCTTGCTTGAATTAACTAGTCTTTTCTTTTGCCCTATTGTAACCAAGGAAAGACATGTTTTAATGTGATGTGCTCTAACTATATATTCAATGCCATCCTTAACAAGCAAGTACTTATTCTCCTCTCTATAAAAGATTGCTTTTCTATCATAAAGATATGGGTTTCCCAAAATAATCTCACACATGTCCAAAGGGACAACATCCAACTCAGCCTCATCTACGAACTTGGATGTGATGGCAAACCTCAGTCTACAAGTTTGTGAGACTTGTAGCTTCACATTGTCACACACCCAACTTAGTGGATAAGGCTTTGGATGGGGATTGGTTTGTAAGCCTAACTTCTTAACAACCTCTTCAGAAATTAAATTTTCTTGTGAACCACTATCAAATAGAGTGTCAATCTTAGTATGTTTTGAAACAACTCTAATGTTGAACAATTCATATCTTTTCTTATCAACATACAAAAAATTATGTTTAGAAGAAGATGCATCATTTGATGACTTAGTGCTAGAAACTGAAAGAGAGGAATCATTATGTAATCCCATGGCCGCGATCTTAGTTTCATCCCTTGAATATGAACCTAAATCTTGAACCATAGCATTAGTCTTATTTTCCTTCTTTTGAAACCTTTTAGGCCTTAACTCACAGTGTAGTTTCCAACACTTAGACTCATCACGATTTTTATTGCAATGATTACAAAATGGTTTTCCTTCTTTTTTAATAGTAAAAGTGGATTTCTATTTACCCTTTCCTGATGAACTTTCCCCTTTGGATTGCTTAACATTAGATTGCTTATTTTTAACTTTAGGAAAATATTCTTTTGATTGTTTTCCTCTAGCCTCTAAATGAGTGGCTTGGACACATATTGCATCTAAATTAGTTTGATTGAACATAAGAATCATATGTCTTAAGTAACTATGTAGCCCACCTATATATTTTAGCAGTGTTTCTTGTGTGTAAAGATGAACATTCAAAAGTAAAGCTTTTATCTTAAATTCTTATGTATAATCTTGAACATTTTGGCCTCTTCCTTGTCTGAAACTTTGTCAATCCATCATGGCTTGTTGCATATAGCCTAAAGGATAAAATTGCTTTCTGATTTCTTTAACAAATTCATTCCAAGTAGAAATTGAGTTACCTTTTTGAAGCTCAGCTTCCTTCAACTTACACTCCCACTAGATGAGAGTTGTGCCTCCCATACGAAGAGTAGCCAAATTAATTTTTGACTCATCCCCTGCAATCTTTTGGACCCTGAAATAAACTTCAATCTACTTGACCCAATTATCCAACTTTTTGGCATTAACTTCACCATTAAACATTAGTAATTTAAACTTAATATCTAATTTTAGTGAAGGGAGAGATTCCATAGTTTTTTTACCATCATCTGATGAAGAAGGTTTTTTAGTTTCTTTAAATTTTGATTCTTGTGAATCACCTTTCTCATTCTCATATTTCCTTTGTTTATCACAGTACAGTTCCTCAACCATGCTTCTCATCTCCATGAAGGCTCGATGGAAAGCTTGTTTAGATTTCATCTCTTCTTCGGCCATCCCTGAAGCACGCCTTAAGCTAATCTCTGGATTATACTCAGAGAGTTTTCCTTCACCATTTTTAGATTTAGACCTTGTCAACATACACTAGCAACCACTGTTAAATAACAACCACTCTGATACCAAAAATCTGATTTGAAAAAGGAAAATGCAAGTGTAACACATTCAAATAACACACTGTTGCATTTAAAAGATCTACTATTTCTAAATTTTTATATTTAATTTTTAATAATGAAATAAAAACCAGAATTAAAATGAAGATCAAAATTAAAATAAAAAGCAAAAAGAATTAGAAGAATTCACCGACAAATTAATAATAGAGTTCAGCTTCAATAGCCTATGTCTCTGGGTCCGTTAGAAGTGAGGACCATTTTCATTAATTTTGTGCAACAAATGGCTTACAAAATCAGTACAAGTCTTCAATTCTCCTGTTCTATTCTCTGTCTGCCTATAAATATATCTCTTAGACATGTCATTAATGGCCCAAGGCCGTACAAGGCATAAATAAATCTCTAACCTTCTTAATTCTCTTACACAATCAGCTAAAAATACCCTTCAAATGGAGTTTCGCTCCCTTTATAACACTTACAAGCCCATGGCTCAAGCGGTCAAGGCTTATTAATTTTGCATGATAGGTGCAAAGGTTGAGTCTTTCAGCCTTCCCTTTGGTGCTTTAGTCTTATCTTTATCCCACATTTATTGTGAGAGAAGAGATTGCATACTTTTAAAAGGTTGGATGCATCCTTTATGAGTGCCGACGTCCATTTTAAAGGAGACTTAGGTGCTAAGCTTAGCTTAAGCCTATACTTGAGCCGATGTTCGAGAATTGTGGGTTAGCACGTGGTCTTTGCATGGCATGATGGGTTGGCATGGCAGATTTAGTTTTCTTATGACTCTTTACAAAGCTTTAAATATATAGCCCACATTGATGGGGTTTCTATGGACTTTGTAACTTAAATACAATGTCACAAACAATGATACATGAAGATTAAGAGGCCAAGGCACCCCTCTATAAGAGTGTGCTGACCCTCACTGAGGGCCCCCAATAAGCAAATAGCGGGGCTCATGGATCCTCATATGACCACCTATCAAAGATCAGAGGCTATCAATAAACCAAACACCAAACCAATTTTTTTTGTGCAAATTCAGATTACCACGTGTCAAATGATTATTGGATCACTTGGCGTATTTGAGCAATACCATGTCACTTTTCAACACTCATTATTCCCCTATCACAAGAAAACTTCAACAAGCTATATCTCGAGCATCCGAACCCTATTTTGCATTCTGGAAGAAGTGCCAGAAAGCTCTCAATGAATTATTCGATGTGCAAGTGGTTCGGCCAGAAATTCAAGACTTGAAAAATGGAACGGTACATGGATCCACCTAGATCAGAAATTAATGTTACCACAACCTCACATCCATTATAATGCACTGACATATGGCAAAAAGTACTTGACCAATTCATTCTAACGTTGGAGGTTAGCCAAAATATAGAAACATTAATGTCTTGCAGGTAGATAGTTTTAGTGTTGACAAATAAATTACACATATACCTTAAAATGTATTTTTGAGTGATGTTAGTAAGCCCTCACACAATCCAAGAGTAAAATATCATTAACTAACCTCTTTTGCATAATGATTCCCTGATCTACCTCGGTTAAAATAGAAAAAAATATTTAGAAGTAAGATTGATGATTTCCTTTCACAAAGTCACATAATTGAAAAACTCATTATTTATCTTGTATGTAGATGTCATATTTGGGTGGTGGACGTAATCTATGATTTCAAAGATAAATTGACTTCTGATCAAACACCACAAGCTGGTCCACTCCATCTAGTTGTTTCACCTCAGGGGTTGGTTGTGATGGTTGAGAAATCATTAATTGTCTATGGGAGACAAAGAGAAAATTCACCACTTGAAAAGTGTGAACAATAGGAAGAATCATTACCTATAAGGTTGTTGGGGCTAGTTTCTTTATGATCACCAAAGAACTACCTGTCCGTTTGTACACAAAAGGCATGAATTTTCCTATTGTGTGAGGTTTCCATTTACTCTTCTTATTTATAATAGTAGTCTATCCAATCAAGGATTTTTGTGCATTATTATTCACCTCAGTAGAGGTTTTAGGTGGCAAAGTTGGCCTACACTTGGCCATCAATGGGCATTCACAAAATTTTTGGTTCATGGCATGTCAGTCGAAACAAGTGTTGAGCATATTGATATAAATTATTTATTGTGTCAAACACTAATCACCTATTTGGATAACAACTATATCCTTGAGATCCTTATAGAGATACACTTCAATGCAAACATGGTTATGAAATCTGTCTGCGTTAAACTTTTCTTGCTCAAACCCTATGAAATGCCTTAAGGGTTTTATCAAGTGATGCTTCCAAAAAGACAAGTGATCTCTGCAAGTCAGTACAAGTGCTTTAACTCTCTTCTTTGGCATTTAAACTCAATATTCTAACTTTTATCTGACTTGATAACATGTGTGGTAGTTATATAACTACTCCAAGGTACTTGGGAAGTGTGTGGTATTGAGTTTTCACTTGGAGATATTTACTATACATCAGAGTTAGTTAAAAACCTCTTTTTCCTTCATTAAACATTACCTTAAAGTTTACAAAAAAAATTAAACACTACAAAAAATGATGAAATGCTTGCATAAGTTGATTAAGTCTTGAAATTGCCTTGAAGGACACCTAAAGACCTATAAAATTTCTTGACTAATTCTCACCACTCTATGACAAGACTAGATCACCACCAGACCATTATAGAACTGACCTTTAATTTCTCCAAATAAACCTTAAACGATGCTAATAAGGTTTTAAGAAGATATTTGGAAATTTGTAGAAGGCATGACAAGACCTTGAAATACGCTATCAAGACATGCCCAAAATTTTTCACCAATATGGGTTGACATTTTGACCTTGGAGGTCAAAATTGGTTAACAATTTGGTAATTCATAGGGGTAGCATGCTTACAATGCTAAATGGACCAGTATCCTTGTCCTTCAATTGGGCAATGAAGTCATTTGCACTCAGTTTCAGACCTGACCAGACCTTGAACATGACAAGACAATCTAATTTGACATTCAAAACACACAAAACAAAGACACCACACATAAAGCAAAGAAACAAGACTCACACATGTGCTATCAAGAACTTAAGGAACATAACAAACAACGTGAGCAAATTAACTATATATAGCTAACCTAAAAAAAACTTCTTTCTCTTGGATTAAAGGGTAAGCTTGTACTATTTCTTGCTCCATGAAATGAAGGATGACATGAAACAAATTGCCTCTTGAGACGTGCTTTTGTTGTCTTCATCTTATTTTTGAATTCCAATCCTCTTGGAATGTTCTCAAATGAAGTAATGGAAATTGTAAACCAATCACCTATGAAGGTGAATTCCTCTTGTGGCTCAATCTCTTTTTCATTATTTTTCTTGATGTTTGTGTCTATCTCAAACATGGCCATCTCTAGGATTATAGGAGCAACCTTAAACATGGCACCTTGGAGGTTGTCATATTATCCTTAAAGAAAAAAGGAAACTTAAATAACATCTTAAAACTATCTAACAATGGTTGTAGGCTATTTAAGAGCCTCAAACTCATTCCATATATCATAATACTTCTGCGATAAGTTATCTTGGTGTATGAAGGCAACAATAACCTTGTCTTTTATTGGGTTTTCAAAGTCAATCTATTGGTCATATTCAATAGTGTCATAGTCATCATAGATTAATCCACCATGTAATTGAAACTCTTGTTAATGTTCTTCAAGACATTTTTGCTCGATAGGAACTTACATTCCTCATCAACAATCTCATTTTACTCTCCTAGAGGTGCTAACTTCTCAAAACCTTCACACTCTTGGAACATATACAAATAAATCTACCACATGTCCTTAAAATCACTTTAAACATGTTCATTGGACTCAAAAAACTCAATCGATATGATGTTCCTCTCAAAATCCTTTTCTTCCATGTTATCATCAACCTATTCATTAGCCAAGGTAGCAATCTTGGCACTCTCCTCATGGGCAGCTACAATGTCATCAAGATCATCTCTTTCTTCATTCAATAAGATTGATTTATGTTTTTATTAAGGGGACTACTGATAGTGAATTCTTCATCATAGGCACTTGAATTATCTTCATCAGGTTCTCTTTGAATCACACTTGCAGCTGCAATCTCTTTTTAAAATTCTTTCCATAAGACAAGTTCCTCTTCAAAAAGGGATGTGGTGGGAGGGTGATGGGCAAGTTCATGAGTTGGAAAGGGAGTATGAATTATGGTAGATGGATCATGGATGGTTTTGGGAATGGAAATAATTCTTTTGAAAATTAGGTTCTTGGATATGGAAGGTTCTTCAAGGAACTCTTAGAGATATAACAAATTGAGTTGGGTAATAGAACATACATTTTACTCAATAAGCACCTCATATTTCTCATGTTCTTCTTAAGGCTATTCAATAGATACAAACTAATCTTCAACCTCCTCAATTAGAGCCTCCTTATTTTGAAAATATTCTTGGATAGACTTCCAAGATGGACAAGCTAGGGTTTCTTGGGGATAGGGCAATGGGGTTTGGTTAGGCACAAATCTCTCTCTGTCTTCAAACTCTTGATTTTGGCTTGATTCAAGTCCATTCATCTTCAAATCTAGCTCTTAGATTTTCCTATCTATACTCTCTTTGAATAGCTTCTCTTGAAGGTGGTTAGTGGTTTCATCAAGATAAGGGACATAAGAGGGTTGGTATGAGGTACAAGAGGACTCTTGAAGAGGGATGTGGTAGACTTGCATAGGTTTAAATTTTTATTTGCCTTCAACTCCCCAATCTATACTTGTTTCACCTTGCCCACTCCATAACTTCAACACTTGATTCCATCTTGTAATCTTGAAAAACTTCTTGAGAGTTTCTTGAGGAAGAGAAATAACATTTTTGTTCCCAACAATGAGTTGCTCAACAATAGTCTTTTCCTTCTTTTGAATGCTCTCTTGGATGGAATTCCAAGAAGGAAAATTTTGAGGAACACATGGATAATTTGAACACTTGGAAGCTCAGTTGGAAATGTCTTTTGGGAAAGAATGGATGGTATATATGAGGGCTGAGGTAGTGTGTATGAAGGCACAAAAGGCTAATGGAGTTGGACCTATTGTTCTTCATGTTTACTTAGCTTATCCTCAATGGTTTGAATGAGACCACTTACATCCATCATCTCATTTGAGAAGCTTTACCAATTTACTCTCTCAATAGGTACCCATTCTTATTTCATTATCTGCAATGAATCTCTCATGTCATAAATAAAGTGAATAGGGATATCTTGAGCATATCCCCTTTTCTTCAAACTTGAATGAATTGATTTGAGGACTAACTATGGACATCTTGAGCTTGATAAGGATGATCATATGCAATATCATAGTCATGTAGAGGGAATGTAGGCTATCTATAAGACTGATATGACTCATGACAAGGTTGATAAAGATATATCAAGGATACTATGGATGACCATAGGGTTGAGATACTTCACTAAATTACATGAAACTAAAATTAATCTCAAACTCAACCATAAAAATTTCATCAAGACAAATAAATGAAACACAACTTTGAATTAGTGATTGGGCTTCTATAACTAGTTGATCATGTGTGAAGTTTCCATTCATGTTTTGAATGCCTTTAAAGGCTGATAAGTAGAACACACTACCAATAATTCTTACACATATTTGGACCTTAATCCCATTAGGCATGACAAAACTATTATCACTCAAATTTTCACCCTTTGAAAGGTAATTCAAGCCTTCTAAATTTTATGTAACATGGAAACACCTCAATTTTTTGGGTACCCTATTGGAGAGGTGAATCTTTTGGTTAAGGGGTTATCTCCCCTTGATGAATTGCTTAGGCACAAACACTAATCTAACACTTGTTAAGAAAATGGAGAGAAACCAAATCCAATGGAGGTGAAGCACCAAATATGAACTAATCACTACGAACCAACTATAATTACACTTCAAATAAGAGACTAAACTGCACATGACACTAATCCAAACCTGCCTCTGTACATCAATGTTTCTTAGGAAGGTTTGTAAAGCAAGATTGAGCTAGGAGGACTAGACAAGAGGTCATGACATGAAAATAATGAAAAGACAACTTATTAAACCGCTACAAACTCCATTTGAATAATTTAAGAGACCTAAAAAAAGGATTTCAAACTAAACAAGGATAAGCATGCCAAGGAAGTAGGCCTATCACTTATCAAGATCAACTAATAAAAAATGTATATTAAAACCACTCCATGGATAATGTAAAAATAGGTTGTTATTTATTCATCAAAGGTTGTAAATGGGTAGGTATTCACCATACCAAGGTGGAGGATAAAAATGTATCCAATTAAGGCCCAATTTATAGAGAAATTGTGAGAAGACGGAGAGAAAGGCATAGGAGAGAGAGAAAGACAAGTGTCAAAAAGAGTTAAAAATAAGAAAGGAGTTAGGAAACTATCTCAAAAGGTCTTATAAGACAAGTTTACTCTATTGAATAAGTTCTCATCCTAAAAGTGGCATGGAATTTTGAAATTTGGCTTGACACCTTGCATTTACTCTTCAAAATTGCCCCTTCTTTGGCTTGTGGATGGACAAGTGGCCTTATTGATGATTAGATAATGTTGAGTTACACTTTTGATCTACTCTTGACACCTCTCAACTATTATCTTTAGGTTCTCTTTAACACATCACTTTATTCTTTTGTTAGGTGTCTAAAAGTCTCTTCACCTCATTAGGCCAATCTTGCTTACAAGTGTTAAAACATGAATTCATATTTTATAACTTATCTTATCTCTCCATGGATGGTCTATTCACATCATATTAGACCTAAAATAATTCATTTGGAGGTCTCAAACTACCTTTAAGAATTCATTTTGCACCAAAATCTCCAATTTGTCATCATTCCTTATAGCCTTGAAATCATGAAAACCTCCTTGTGTAGACAAATTTATAGATGTTAATTGGATACTAAAGGTATATTTTATGATCTAGTATGGATTTATAGTTCCATGACAAATTTCAGGTCTTTTTCATCTGTTTCTCTCTACTAACTAGGTCTCAATTAGGCCTCCCTACCTAGAGACTGAATTTTAGCTCCAAAATATCCCCACACATGTGAAACCTCAAATAAACATGTTATTAAGTGTTATAACCATTTAATATCATCCATGTTAATTTTTAAGCTCTATCACCTTATATAAACCTCCCAAGTATTTTAAAATAATCCTTTTTTGCCTATTTTATACTTAAAAGTACTAACCAATCACATGAAGAGATGATCAGGTGAGTTTTGGACATGATTTAGGTCATTATAAAGGTACCAAAACTCATCTAAAGGCATTAGAATTATTTTCTCTCTCATCAGGTTAGATTTAGTATTTTAGGTAGCTTGAAAGTGTCTCCTGGTCTTAATAATGATTCATACAGCTTAGGGAATCAATAAACCAACCAGTTATAAAAATTTCAAGTACACAAGGTTGGATAACTATACCTAATATCCCATGGTCCCATAGAGTCTTTTTTTAATGTATTGAGTAAGAGAAGGTGACCTCTCAAGTTGGTAGACTGCATTCTGTGATGCCAAGGAGAATTGGGGCTTGTAGGCAGTGATTTAAGCTTAGTTTCGAGTTCCTAATGACCTCAATAGGTCTATGACATCCACCTTGACCTATAAAAATGGTTTTATTCACCACTTTTCTCCTTTAGGTTTCTTGCAACCTCATTTACTCAAGTGTAGGGTTCTTAAGCAATACCAGGCAAGAAAACTTATTGATTATGTTTTCTCCTTTATCCTTTACTCAGTGATTAGAAACTTCATGGAATTATTTCCCATACTTATCGCCATATATTTAGGGTCCTTATGGTCTCAACCCAACTCTAACTAACCATTTCATTAGGATTTCCCTTTTAGGTCTATGTATCTAGTTGTATGCTTGTTAGGCTTGAACAAAGATTGTCAACATCTATATTAATTCAAGTGAACTTGAGGGCCTTATGGAATTATCCTATTTCCCTGAAATCATATTCAAATAATTTTCTTTCCTTCAGTCTTCCTACAATCCTTTAAACCTATCAAATAAGTAAATGCTTCTCAAAGTAGGCAAGCCTGTAGCTTGCATTAGTTGAGTATACAAGGTTTCTACTGTTTGGTTATTGGGTCTAAGAACCAAATGAGATCCTGTTGTCCCTCTGAAACCATATTCATATTTTTTAATTTCCTCAAGATTTCATAGGTATTCAACCCTTTTATTGACTCAATAAAAGTTTCTCATGAGGCAATGCAGACCTGTAGGTATGTGACTATGTGTGCAGGGCTGACAGAGCTCTATCTAATCCTCTTGATCTGACTATTATTGTAGGTCCATTGAGTTTTAAAATGTTATATGGTTTCATCTCTTGATCATAATATTATTTTCACTCAAACTCTCTTCTCATCCTTCTATCATGCATTTATCTCTCTTTTCAAGTTTGAAAAGCAACTTGAACTATACAAGCCAACTGTGTGTATGTATTAGGTCTTAACTATAGTATGAGGTGTTTATGGTTATTCTTAAAGTTATTGGACACTTAAAAAATTCTCAATTAATTTTTTATGATAATCTAATACAAACTCCAATGTTTCTTCATGAACTCTGTCTACTTTCCATCTTGAAACTAACCTACCTTGCCTAACAGACCTATAGGTCTTCTTGAACTCCACAATTGGGATTTATTTTTGACCCTAAAATACCAATGATAGTTTTGAGGATGATTTATAGGAACCATGAGTGATTCACTTATTCTAATTTCCACCCACAACACCATTCTTAGACCTTATTTACGTTATGTACTCTGCCTTTTCTAAAGGCGGCTGTAGGTGTTGATTTCAGGTCTGAATGTATGAGGTTTTGAGTTTGTATTTTTCAACTCCACCATGAAATCTACAGTAACTAAAAATAATTAATGGATATTTATCACTTCATACAATGTTCAATTTCCCCCTTTTTATCATCTTCAAACCCTTTCTCTTATTCAAACTCAAGGTTGTGCATAAGTGTCAAGGCTTCTGAACTTAGTCATAGTAACCCTCATTAGTTTCCAAATAATATAAGTGTCCTAATAAGTCTTATGACTCCTATTATCATATGCATTTGAGTTATTATTTAACTTACTATGTTTAAACACCATTTTAAACAAGAATGCTTCACATTGAATGCAAAAGAGACCTGTAGGTCTTCCCTCCTCATGTTTTGGCCTCTTATTGGTGAAATTGTAGTCCTCTCATATGATAATATAATCCATACATTTATTACAACCTTGTTCATAGTGTCAATAAAATATTAGCCTCCAACTCTACCTGTATGGCCTATACCATTCATCTTAAAACAAACTTCATGAGCTTATGAAGGGGGCGATGGAAGAGCAGAGTTTAGTGCATCTGTTGGACTTGAAACCTGATCCAAAGATAGAATATGACCTATGGAATATGAAAGGACATTTTGAAACCATTTTTTACTTTCAAGTGATCTCAACAAGTATATACAAGTGCTTTAACTCCCTTCTTTAGCATTGAAACTCAAGATTCTAACTTTTATTTGACTTGCTGATAGGTGTGGCAATTATATAACTGATCCAATGTCCTTATAAATTTATTTTTATGGATTTTTAACTTGGGTATAGTTAGTGTACATTGAAGTTAGTCAAAACCTCTTTTTCCTTCTAAACATTACCTTAAAGTATACAAATGAACCTTAAACACTTCAAAACATCATGAAATGCTTATATAAGTTGATTAAGGATTTAAATGACCTTGAAGGACACCTAAAAACCTATAACATTTCTTTAATAAATATCATAACTCTAGGACAAGACTAGACCACCACAAGACCACTATAGGACTTTACCTTAATTTTTCCATATAAAACTTAAACAATGCTAATAAGGTTTTAAGAAGACTTTTTGAAAGCTTTATAAGGAATGAAAAGACCTTGAGATAGGTTATCAAGATATGACCAAAATTTTTCACCTATAGGGGTTGACATTTTGATCTTGGGGGTCAAAATTGGTCAACAAGTTTCAATTGATGTATGAATATTAGGGAGTTTGCATAGCTTTTGGATTGGGATAAGATAATGCCTACCCTATTATATAAGGAATATTTTTGGCATTAATATTTGTATAAATTCATAATATTTTTAATGTTTTTATGTAATGGAATGAATATAATTATTATTCCTCCTTAATATCTAGTATCAGAACCACAATATAGGTTCTGCCCCTGTAAGAAATCTGAGAAAGCTTATGCACTCCACAAATACTTATTTTTTACACTTTTTCATATTATTTTATACAGTACAAGAAGTTAAAAATTCATAGGATGGTGATTACAATTATATATGGTAAATTACATATTATTTTACATGTCCTAAGAAACATCTCTCATAAGGACTTGGTTGTATGACTCTTTGGAAACAAAACCGTCCTTGTATCCTTTACTACCTGAAAACCTGCAAGTTGTAACAAGTCAATTTTTTGCCATAAATTGAAGAAATTTTATCAAAAGGTCTTGAAAATTTAATGGGATTTTTGAAACTCATTTATTCAAATTTACATAATAGGTTGTACAGATTTAGATCAGGTCGTACTATTCGTATGATGCCTACAAATAGTCTATTTATAATCTATTTAGGCAAGTTATTTTTTTGCAATTTTGGGCCATACAAGACAAATTTTTTAGTGCAATTTTTTTAATCATGTTATTGAATTCATTTTGGTTCTTATAATGTTTTTGTATGATTTTTCATGATAACGTATAGTACTTTGGGATCTTCAAATTTGACTAAACAATTTACCATAGAAGATTGATAGGTAGGTTAGTTTCTCTCCATTCCCAATCATATAGAAGGAATTTATTAGATCTGAGGATTCTCTGAGATTCCTTGATTCATATAAATCCTCCTCAAATCCTTAAGTATAGTTTTGCATAATGCCATATAGCTGTTTGGGTGGCCTAAAATTTGATTGCTATGTGGAGCAAAGGAAGATTAATGAGGAGCAAATAAAATTAATTGACTTGTCAACCAAAGATATCCAAGGTGAATTCCACATCATAAAGTGTGTTTTGACAATAAATTTTACTCTTTTTACCTAACTTAAAGTGAAATTAGTTGTCAAAATATCTCAAGACCACCTATATTTCCAATCAACAAGTTATTCTTTTATTAATAATTTCATTTACAAAAGGTGCAAAGGTCAATTCTCTCCATGTAGAAAATTTAGTGATACCCCTAAACTTTTCAATTCCATTAAATTTAGCATCAAAACTCATTTTTAGGGGGAATTTAAAAAAAAAATAAAAAAAAGAAAAGGGGAAATTGGCAATAGAGGTCAACAACAAAATTTTTCTATTTTTATTTCTTTCAAAGCATTGCAAAAATATTGAATGACATATTGTGAGATATTGTAATTTAATTAAAATTACATAATAATCACAAGTTTTTAAAGCTTGATCGTAGTGTTTAGTTATATATATGCTTTTGACTCACATTTACAGATAATGCCATCATGCTTGAGTTATTACATACAATGCCTAACATAGCTGTAATAATGACATCTGAACATCAGCATTTTAAATCATTAGGAAAAAATAAGGTAGATGCACTCATAGCCTTCCTTTCATTCACCCATTCCTTATAATCAGAAGGCGTAAATCTTGAAGGTGTAATTTTTAAGTATATATCAAAATTACGCTTGTGTATGAGGAATTCCATCTAAGCAGGTGCTAGTGATTAGATGAACCCTTTTCAGTATTGTCTAATTACTAATCACCATTCTTCTCTCACGTGTGTTAAAGTCTCTTTCACATACTGATGGGTATATAGGAAGGATGAGCTCTTCCAGTACTAACGAGTATAGAGAAAGGTGCACATAAAGAGAGGTATGGTGTATCAGTTTGTCAATATATAGAAAGGCATACCTTGAGTGATAAGGAACCAATCCATCATCCATAGTCTTGATAATGGCTACATAAGCTCCAAAATTCTTTCTGCTAGATTCACAACTAATCAAAGGTGACAACTATTTTTATTTGAAGATAAAGTCCATAACTCAACTAGCATTTGAGGAAATTTTACCTATTATAGATGGATCCTACACTTGACATACAACAGATGTTGACCAACAATGTAAATATGACAAATTCAATCAAAAGGATAAATTGATCATAATATTTAGGGTATTAGATAAGGTGTAACCACACATTTGTGAAGCCAAAACTACCAAGGAAGTTTGGGACAAAATCCAAACTATATATGAAGCCAAGAATGAGAGCACAATTTTGCATCTACAAAGTCAACTCCACTCTCTCAAATTGAGATCCATTAAAAAAGTGGAGGCTTTTCTCAAATGTGTTACAACATTGAAGGCATCACTTCAATCCTTGGGTGAAGTAGTTTCATATGACTCTCTTGTACCCATTGTCTTGAGAGTTCTACCACCCTCATACAGAATTTTTGTGACCACTTTGACTGTCATAGAATATAAACCAAGTTTTGATTTTTTTTTTAATATGTTTCAACAAGAGTAGTCTTTTAGTACTCAAAAAAAATGAGAAAAACATGTTTTGGATTCTAATCAATAGAAAGGCAAGAAACCATTCAAGTCTTTATCAAAATAGAATCTAAGGTAACATTCACAAGGAGGCAAGTTACAAAAATAATGTCACATTTTCGGTCATCAGGGACATGAATTCAAATATTGTTGGTATAATAACTTCAGGAAAGGTTCTTATAGTGTTCAAAAGTCCACTAACCAAAAATCATCCCCTACGACATCCAGTAAACCATAAGGATAGAAAAAAGGGAACTTGGTAAAAGAAACCCAAATAATAAGGTAATGTTGTTGAACAAGAAGAAAATGATGATGATAATAGAGACTTCCTATACTTTGCTAATGTTCATGGAGAATCTTCACAAAGTGACATATGCTATGTTGAATTGGGTGCAACTCAATATACAATAGGAAGAAAATATTAGTTTTAAACATTGAAAGACACACCCAATAAAAATCATGTTTCATTGGGTGATGATACCTCATATAGTGTGCAAGGAATTGGTAACATTGACTTACCTCTTATAATGCAAACATGTAGAATAACAAATGTTCTATATGTACCCAGTTTAACTAAAAATCTATTATTAGTCAATTAACTCTTGGACCACAATTTAAAGATTTATTTTGACTGTAAAGGTGGAAATAAAATGTTTTTGATCAGAAATAAACTAAAAAACTCAAAAAATATTGCACAAGCATCCAATGTAAACCACATGTTTAAGCTTGATTTAATTTAGAAAAATAATCAGACACTCATAATAAAGGACACAGGCTCAACACAATTATGGCACATAAGATTTAGTCACATAAGTTTTAAATATCTTGACACACCCCACCATTATAACTGTTAAGCACGGGATATACTGAGAGGGGGGGTGAATCAGTATATCATATATCTTATAAAACTTTCCCTTTATCAAATTCCACTTAATCAAACATTCAAGATATGCAATAAAACTCAAACAATAAACATCACACAAGATAGAGAGAGAGACCAGATATAACATGGAAACCCAATGTGGGAAAAACCACAGAGAACAATCTCAAGTATATTCATGAGAAAAAACCCATAGGAGCACCATACCCCTTTGCCGAGTACCAACCCAACTACAATTCGTGAGCACCAACCCACAGGAGCTTCAAACCCCTTTGCCGAGCACCAACCCAACAACTATTCGTGAGCACCAACTCCTTTGCCAAGCACCAACCCAGCAACAATTCGTGAGCACCAACCCACAGGATCACCAACCCCTTTGTGTATACCACACACCTATCTCTCAATGTTGCTATCTCAAAAAATGATAGTTCAATAAAACATCTCTTTCCTCTCTCTCACCTTTGCTCTTCTAAGACAGATATAAAAAATACAAATCATATTCATCTCTCAAAATTGCTCTTCTAAGCTAAATATTACAATATCAAATCAACCTCTATATCTCATATTACAAATGGATTCTCAAGCCTTTATTTATAGCTTTCCAAATGACCTTTGGCCTTCCCCCTTTGTGACCCTTCAATCCTCATGGAAAATGGCACCAATCTTGTATGACCCTTCATATTCAAGCCTTTGAAAAGTCATGTGGTGACCCTTCATGACCAAAAACATCCTTCCCACTTTTATCCTTATCTTTGGTGACTTTTCGTATTCCTTAAAGTGTCCCTTCATGAGAAATTGTGCCCTTACTCTTTTATCTTCACTCGGTGACTCTTGGTATTCCCCAAGATGACTCTTCATGGGAAAATGCATCCAATCCTTCTTTTGTCTTTACCCCGTGGCTCTTCGACTTCTCCATGGGCCCTTCTTTTGTCTCATATGCAACCAAAAATATATACGTTAATATTAAATAAATATTAACTCATATTAGCCAAGATATATTTATTACAAACAACATTAAATGCAATGGGGCATTTATCACCAATAATGCTAAACCTTTGACATCAATGACAATATTTCCAACAATAACATGGTAAGAGGATTGCCACCTCATAAAAAAGATATAGATTAATGTCATAATTGTTTAACAAACAAGTAACATAGATCTCTATTTTAGAAAAGTACCTATAGATCCAATGGTAAACATGATCTAGTTCACACCAATATGTGTTGACCAATGAAACCAAGTCATGTTGGGTTTAATTACTTCATACTCTTTATTGATGATTTTTCCAAAAAAATGTGGGTCTTTTATGTGAAAACAAAGAGTCAAGCCTTTAAAACTTTCAATAAATTTGAAGTGGCTGTTGAAATAAAATCTATTAAAAAAATAAAGACCCTCCACTTAGATCATGGGGGGAATTCACCAGTAACCAATTCAAATCATTTTTGCAATGTAATGACATTTATCATCAAATGGCACCTCCACACACACCACAAAAAATGCATTTATTGAGTAGAGGAATCATACTATCATGGAAATGGTGTGATGTATGCTACATGATTCAAGTTTGACAAAGGCATTTTGGGCAGAAGCAATCAAAACCATAGTCTATCTGCTCAACAATAACACCACAAGAATCATGGTCAGGGAAAAAACCATCTATATATCACATCTTTGAGTTTTTGGATGCCAAAAAAGTATGCACATTCCCAAATAAGAATGAATTAAATATGATATGAAATCCAAAAACTATTTGTTCTTAGGGTATAGTGAAGAAGTACTCGCCTATAGACTCATGGATCCAAAAACTAAAAAAATCTACACTAACAGGGATGTTGAGTTATTTGAGAAGATAGAAGTAGAAGCTCCTTCTACAAGATCACCTAATAAACCAATCAGCCCCATAAAAAATGTAGAAGATGTCAATCCAATAGTAGATGATAATGATGATAGGGATAATGGTGAAGCTCCAACATCCACATGAACTACTCAATGTATGCCTAAATGGTATACAAGTACACTAAGAGATGATAAACTAGACGTTGTTCTAGATACGTCTACCACTGGACCAAGGACTCATAATATGGCTTGAAGAGAGTTCAATTTGGACTTAATGAGTATAGTTGTTGAATCTATTGAGCCCTCTATAGTTTAGGAATCCATACAATTGAAGCTTTAGAAAGATGCCATAGATGCAGAATATAATTCACTTATGAAGAATAAAACATGGTAGCTTGTAGACCTTCCACTAGGGAAGAAGCCAATCAGATGCAAATGGATCTTCAAGACAAAGTACAAAGAATATGGCAATTTCAACAAGCACAAGGCAAAGTTGGTTGTAAAGGGGTATGCTCAGAGAGAAGGCATCGACTATGAAGAGACATTTGCTCCCACAACCAAGACAAAAAATAATTAGGATGATTTTTACATAAGCTACATAGTTTGGTTAGAAATTCCACTAAATGAAGGTCAAAAGTTCCTTTCTTAATAGAGACTTATAGGAATAAGTCTACATGACTCAACCAAAAGGTTTTATTATTCTAAAAAAAGAAGATAAAGTTTGTAGACTTGTAAAATCATTATATGGTCTAAAACTGGCTCTCAAGGCATGGTATATCAAATTTGATGGGCATCTCTTAAAACATGGATTCAAAGGGAGTCCATACAATCCCAATCTCTACCTCAAACAACAAGGGGGATATAGTAACTATCATTGTATATGTTGATGATCTAGTCATCATTGATAGTTCAGTAAAAATGAGTGAGTCAACAAAGAAAGATCTAAATCAATTATTCGACATGATAGATCTTGATATTTTACATTATTTTCTTAGTTTAGAAGTTTGACAGAGAGAAAATCATATTTTCGTATCTCAACTCAAATATGCCAGGACAATGCTCTAAAAATTTCACATGATGGATAACAAACTAGTTGCAACACCTATGTAGATAAAAATTTAACTATCTCGAGCATATCCATCACCACAAGTAACTAGAACTCTATATCGATAGTTGATAGTGGGTCTCATTTACCTAACTTATACTAGGCTAGACATTATTTATGTTGTTAGTTATCTCTCAAGGTTCATGAAAGAGCCCAAGGTCAGTTACTAGAAAGTAGAAAAGCAGGTATTGAGGTACATAAAAGGAACTATGGATTTTTGCCTAGAATACAAGAAGAATGACAACTTCTTCTTGACAACATACTTAGATTCAGATCATGCAGGGAAAATTGATGATAGAAAATCTACTTTAATATTTGTATTCTTTTTAGGATCTGGATCGATATCATGGGGAAGTAAGAAATAAATTTGTGTTTCAAGATCCTCCAAAGGATCAAAATATCATGCCACAAGAGGAGCTATCTGTGAAGTGATTTGGCTCAAACATATACTTGAAGGATTTGAGATACCATATAATCAACCAATAATTCTTCATGTAGACAATGAAGGATTAGTGAAGCTTGTTTGCAATCCTATATTTCATGAATGCACCAAACACATTAAGGTTCAAGTACATTTCATTCATAAGCATGTTCAGAACAACAACATCCAACTCCAATATTGTTCAACAGATCAACATGTATATGTTTTCACTAAAGCACTTGCATGGGAAAAGTTTGAGGCATTTAGAGAATCTCTCTCTTGTTCACTTGAGACAATGTTGAATTAAGGGGAAGAATATTAGGTTTATCCTATGGGATGATTAATTCATTATTTGAAAATAAATGTAATGGAGTGATATTTTATTACTCATGGTAGTTAGGATATTTAAATAAGATTATTCAATATTTTTATAGTTCGTTTATATCTCCTATATAATATTAGCGAGTTTACACAGCTTGTGGATCAGGATAAGATAATGCTTACCTTATTAAATAGGGAATATTTTTGGCATTAATATTTATATAGATCCATAAATTTTGTACTATTTTCATTAAATGGAATGAATATCACTATTATTCCTCCGTAATAATGACTATTATTTACACTTTTTTCTTTACAAAACCATGCTTTATCAAAATAAAATATTACATTTCGTATGCTATTTATTATATTAATTTACTATAATATAGCATTAATATATAATATTATATTACAATATTATTGTATTTATTAAATTAAAAGAGATATAACATAAACCCATGAAATACCTTGTCATTGCTCCTCAGCATCACCACGCAAGACACCTTGATTTAATTCCCCACTCTCATGCTATGTATGGCCTTGTCCTTCCCCACCATGTTACTATTGCTCAAGTTCGATGTGAAACATAACATCTCCTCTCAAAGCATAGCAGTATCGTATGAAGGAATACATAACCTCATTTTATATCATTACCTCTACCAAAAATTTAAGCTTATTATTTCATGCTTCATACATGAAAAGTGATACAAATCAACATCCTTGAAATAGACTACCAATTTACACTCTTCTACTTTACAAAACTATGTTTTACCAAAATTAAAAAGTACATCCCTTCTAGTGAAATGAAATGTTTCCTCCCACACAACTCATTGTCACACCATATGAATAAACACATATCCTCATATTTTACCATTACCTTTATTAAAAATATCATATTATTTCTTCTTAATGCTTTGTGTACAAAATATGAGATAGGGTCAATGGTTATGAGTTTCAAGTGCAATATGACTATCAATTTATCCTTTCACTTTAAAAAACTCCACTTAACCAACATATGAAATCATATCCCTACTCATAGATCTTGTACCTTTAGAACAACTGGTAATTTGTGTGTGTCTACACACACAATTATATAATAGAAGTATATATTATATAATAATACACATTTATATTATAATTATACTATATATTAGAGTGTTATATTAAACTCATTGAAATATATTAGTTAATATTGTATTTCACTTGTCAACAAATAATAATTTTTATTTTTGGTAATAAAATAAGTAATTTAATTTTTTGTAATTAATGCTTGCAACACAGTAGAATGTGATTGTAACACACATGCTAAACTAATAGTTTATAACACACTAAATGTAGCTTTGCAAGACTGCATACACACTGAATGTTAATGAGTACTTTGATGTTTAGGATTCAGGATGGAATTTCCCAAGTTTAGAAATTGAAAATAATCAATTCATTTTATTTAAATGTATTTTTTAATTTTTAAAAAAAAAAAATAGTAAGAGACTATCAATTTGCTTTGTTAAATTATCATTTAATAAAATTTGTAGCGGTGAAATTTTCATCTTATTTTTGTAAGGTTATGATGGAAAGATTAGAAGTGGGATGTGGATTCTCTTATGTTGTATTATTCCTAATAAGGAATATGAGTGGCTCTCACCTAAATTGTCAATGATTGACGATCTTAATGTTTGATGTGATCTCTAATCCCTTGTTCATATATAGAGCAAAATATTTCACATGGTTTGGATTTTTCGTCCTTGAGTGCCTACTTTATCATTGATTATTTTTGGTTTCACACACACACGCACATGCACATAGAGAGAGGATATTTTAAAAATCAAATGTCCATTTTGTGTCTTTATTGAAACTATTAAGCACTTGTTTTAGTCCTATTATTGAAATCTATTGGAGTTCCAAATTTACGATTTTTTCAAATTTTATAGAGGAAAATTAAATAAGTCTCAATTTGATAGATAAATTAATGAACAAATGTCAATTTCTGGAAAAAAAATCCAAAAGATTCGGATTAGAGTTATTTGAAAAGAAGAGGAAAAAAGGTTCACAAGTTATTGACAAAAATCAATAAGAACATGGATTAACTTTCTTTAAAAAACAACAAATCCCTCAATTTATCCCTCATCATATAATTCAAAAAGATGTAACAAATTATGATACCATAAACACTTCAATAACATAAACATAATTAAAACCATTTCATTCAAATCTAAAGTGAAAAAAATTCTTCTTTCATTCATATGATAAAATCTACATTTCGTTCAAAATCTCTTTCTTTGAATGGCTTCTTATCGCATATAACTAAACTTGTAATCAATTTATTAATATTTTTATAAGATTATGTTCTCTGAATTTTTTGAAATAAGTTGTTATTACAAGTTTATTTTCATGATGCTTTTAATTTAAAAAGAAAAGTCATACAACTAGATTGGGTTCCGAGACCTTTTTGTGTGCTAGTAAGGGAAAAATCAAACGCATCCATGAGCGTAAACTTGTCTGACTTGGTCGAAAGTTCCCTTGGTGATGTGCAAGGAAAGAAAACCAAGTCACAAGTCACAAGTCAGACAAGTTTACGCTCATGGATGAAAGTATGACCATTATATTATTTTTCCCACGTGTTGAATCGGCTAGGGTTATACACAATTTTCCGTTTGCGTGTGAGAAGAGACGTTTCCTCCATACCTGCAACTTGACTCCGTCTGTCTATAAGATCTCTGCCGATGGAAACTGCTTTGTACCCACCAGCCCCTCTGCAAAGTACATTTAAGATGAGGGTCTTGTTTTTATTTTTCCTTGTTTCCTGCGATTTTGTCTTCGCAAGAGCGGCGGAGGCACCCATGGTGTTTGCTCATTACATGCTATATCAGCCAGACAGTGTGGAAACGCTTAAAAAGGACATCCAGCTGGCCCATAACAAAGGCATCGATGCCTTCGCTCTCAATACCAACGTCTGGCGGCCTGCTATCGCAGACAATATGTTCAAGGCCGCTCAAGATTCTGCCACCGGCTTCAAACTCTTCTTCTCTGCCGATATGCACATTGACGTTCTGGGTTCCCTCTCTCCCACCGATATCAATGACATGCTGAGCACCCGCTACATAAATCACCCCAATCACCTCACTTACAACGGCAAAACCTTCTTCTCCGCATGGCTCCAGGGCAGCACATCCTGGGACGAAATCTTTCGAGCAGCCGGTGGGAAGGATAAGTTCTTCTTCGTTCCGTTTTTTCCCACGGATGGCTCCCCTGATGGCGTCCAGGGCAAGTTAGCGGAGTTCAAAGATGTCATCGACGGCCTCTTCGCTTGGGACACCTCCGCCTGGCCCTATGAAGCTCCCAATGGGCTCCAAAATCCCCGCTCCGGCTCTAAGGATCAGAACTATCTAGATGCCTGTAATGGAAAGGGGAAAGTGTACATGGCTAGCCCCAGCCCCTGGTTCTTCAAGAACATCCAAGGCGAAGGCAACTGCTCCTCCGAACAGTGCGTACGCCCTAAGGACATCAACAACATCGGCGACTGTAATTGTCAAGTGAAGGGCAACTACGCGGGTCCAGGGCTTTGGATTGAAAAGTGGAAGCAGCTCGTAAATCTGAAGCCCCCTCTGCTACAGATCGTGACATGGAATGATTGGATGGAAAGCTCATATGTGGCACCGCCTTACAGCCAAGCCGCTACAAACCAAGGCGTGGAGGCATACACTCACAATGCCTTCTTGGAGTTGGGCGAACACTACATTAGATGGTATAAGTCCGGCAGCGAGCCTCAGATCACCGAAGACTCGGTTTACATGTTTTATTACACGCAGCCTAAGAGCATACGTGGCACCGCGGACGGAGGCCCGGTGCTCCGCTCTGAAAGTCTCGCTGATAATTTGTACGTGACTACGGTGTTGACTAATCCGGCGACAGTCCAGCTCAATTCTGGAGGTGCATCGAAGTTGTTCGATGCTCCAGCGGGAATAAATACGTATGAAATGCCTTTTGAGGTCGGTCAGCAGGCGGCCATTCTGAAGAGGGGAGAGGCTGTGGTGAGCAGAGTCGATGGAGGGATTGCGATCAGTAATTCCGTTCCCGACAAAGCCAACCTCAACGTCTACTCTACGTGTACCAAATGCGGCGCCTAGACATTTATAGTTAGTCAACATGGAATATGTTGCCAATAAATGGGAAATTTAGATTCCCACAACTAGAATAAGAAACACCTAGATAACAATATTTTGGTGTTTGCATATTTAAATCTCATAAATATATGGTCAAAAATATTTAATTTAATATACAATTATCTGTATGGTAGATATAGAACAACTTTCGTTGTGGATATGACAAAGTTTTAGAGTAGTTTGATAAAGCCATGATCTACCTGCAATTGTATTTTTTCTTTGATGTGTTTTTTCATCGTTGGTGGATATTGTTAGAATTTATCCCATCTGATCACTTATCCATTCGATTTTGTATTAATTAACAATTTAAACATCAAATTTTTTTAAAAACACGTGTCTGTTTCAATACCATATTTTTGCATCATCGGCCCACTTTGGCGAACATTCGACGAGTTTCATACCTCAATTGTCATTGTAAATGAGGTGATTCAAATGATCTTGGTAGCCGGAGAGCATGTCAAAGGTGTCGGTGGGAGAGAGGAAGCTCATAATATAAAATTGTAGTATTGATAAATAACTGTCTTTTAAAATTTTGGACACACAAATTTTTAATTAATGTGAAAAGGAAAGGGTAAGTGATGAAAAAAGAAAAAATTATGGAAAATAATTTACTAGTGGGAAAAAATATCGTTTAAAGAAAAATATATTTGTATTGAGAGCATCATGAGTTGTTTTAAAATTCTATCCATAACTAAGACTATTTCACATGTGCCATATGATGGTTTTGGGATCTTGAGAAAAATTGGGGTGAGAAAACTCTTTTTTTTTCATATACAACCACACCTTTCACTTGTGAGTTGTCCATCGTATAGATAGGTTGATTTTTTTACAATTGAATAATCATATCAAATTAAGCCTTTATCAATCATGCAGATGGGAATGGAATTGTGAGTCTGCTCACATAGATATCTCTTATTTCTCACTTAGAGTAAAAGTATGAGTGGGTAATATATTATAAAAAACAAATCCCAATATTAACACAAACTTTTTATTTTCCATTTCATATTTAGTATTCTTAGCTTATGCAAATTGTTTTCTATGTTTATATCTCATGAACCATATAATTATTAACTTCCTAAAATAACGATAATATTGTGACAACGGTGCTAACTAATCCTTCGACGGTGCAGCTCAATTCTGGAAGTGCTTCTAAGTCGTTTAATGCTCCAGCGGGAATAAATACGTATGCCATGCCTTTTCAGGTGGGTCAGCAGGCGGCCATCTTGAAGAGGAGAGATGCTGTGGTGAGGAAACTCGACGCAGGGATTAAGATCAGTAATTCCACTCCCGTCAAAGCCAACCTCAACGTCTTCTCTACTTGTACCAAATGCGCCTATGCTTAATTGCTAAAGACGGAATATGCCAATCAATGGGAAATTTAGATTCCCAGAACTAGAATAAGAAACACGTTCATATTGTACCGTTTTGTTTTGCTCTTGTAATTCCTAGTAAGATGATTCTGGGTTTTAAATAACAAATTAGATATTTCCTATCAAACCCCTGAAACGAAATAATACAATACCTCTTACACTATACTGCTGTTAGTAGCATAAATAAAAACCGGTTGCTCATGAAAGATATACTGAGAATTATATAAAGATTGAAAAGAAAGACTATTTTATTCTATTATCAAGCGTTGTTCAATCTCTTATTTAATAAGGAGCGCTGAATGTAAAAGAGGTTTACAAAACAGGTTGCAAAGAAAACTGCCCATGGTATCTCATGCATGGAATAACAAATAATTAAATTAAAGTAACTTATCATGCGTTAAACTACACTGTTGAACAACAATTTAAAAATAAGAATAATCATGCAAACAATAGTTTATGATCATGTGAACAAGAGTTTAAAAAAAAAATTAAAATAGCGCAGTTAATCATGCACTTGTTCATGCATGATCTTGCACTTCGATATGTTTTGATCTAGCATGAAACACAAGATTCTTGGTCATTGCAATGGTACTGCTATTATCACAGTAGATAGTTGTTGGATGTTACTGAACCAATCGTAAATCTTCCAAAATCTTTTGAATCTATATGGCTTGACAATTGGTTGTTGCTGCTGCAATATACTCTACTTCTGCGAAAGAGAGAGCCACGGTTGCCTACTTTTTACTACTCTAAGAGACAACTCCAGAACCAAGTGAGAAAACATAACCAGATGTTGATTTTCTATCATCCACTGAACCAACCCAATTAGAATATGTGTAACCAACTAGCTCAAAATTCTTAGAGGAATAGTAATGAATGCCAAAATTTTGTGTACCACTCACATACCTTAAGATTCTTTTTGCAGCACATCAATGAAACTCATGTGGATCCTGCATGAACTGAGAGATGAGGCTCACATCATACATAATATCAGGTCTCATTGTAGTGAGGTACATGAGACTCCCTACCAAAATTCTGTATAAAGTAGCATCCACTTTGGAACTTGCATCCTCCTTGGTTAATTTTTCACCAAGGGCTACAAGGGTTGCAACTGTTGTGCATGAAATCATTCTAAACCATTTCAATATATCAACCACATACTTGGTTTGAGAAATGGATATACCTTCAGGGTGTTGTTCAACCTCCACTCCAAGAAAATAATGCAAGAGTCCCAGATCTGACATCTCAAATTCTTGTTTCATTTTTGCTTGAAATTTTGCCATGAGAGATGGGTTATTACCTGTATAAATGAGATCATCAACATAAAAAAAAAAACAATGAAAATATCATTACCAAGCTACTAGATATAGAGGGTTGGCTCTTAATGGCTTCGATTGAAACCTTTCTTCATGAAATAACTATCAATCCTTGCATACCAAGCACGAGAAGCTTGCTTCAACCCATAGAGAGCTTTTTTTTAACTTGTAGACCAAATGTTCTTTTCCTAGAATTCATAACCACTAGGTTGTTCCACATAGACTTCCTTATCATTATAACCATTCAAGAAAGTTTATTTTACATCCATCTGATATACTAGCCACTTGTGTTGTGTAACAATAGCTAATAAAATCTTGATTGTATCAAGTCTTACAACTGGAGCAAAAGTCTTTGAATAATCTACTCCAAGCATTTGTGTAAATCCCTTGGCAACTAGTCTTGCCTTGTGTCTTTTCATAGAACCATCAACATGATATCTCACCTTATAAATCCATTTGACACCAATCACCTATTTTTCTTTTAGAAGTTGCACTAATTCCCATATATTATTTTTATCAATTTCTTGCATCTCATCATTCATAGCATCAATCCATACAATTTCTTTTACTGCTTCTTCATATATAGAGGGTTCAACTTGAATTTTACTAAGCAAAGCAAAATTAGCAATTAGATTCACGTCACTCCACTGATAAATTTTAGTTAAACTTCATACCTTTCTTGAAGAGCTTGAACTTGATGCTGGACTTGAACTATCCCCTGAAAGTGTGCTAGTAGATGAACCTGGTAAATCTGAGCTTAGAGAGCTCAAACTTGAGCTATTATTGGGGCTTGAACTTCCACTTGAGCTTGTGGGGAGAGGATGAACACTTCCAACTTCTATGTCCATCATTACTGGTGGTATTATTTATTGTGCACCATTTTACCATTGCCATTCTCACCTTCATCAAAAATCACATCTCAACTAATAATCCATTTTTGTGTCAGGATTATAGAATATGTATCCTTTAGTTGCATCAGAATGTCCAACAAAGATACAATGTTGGGATTTTGCATCCAGCTTCTTCTATTATCTAAATTGGAATATGAACATATATAAAACAACCAAACACATGAAGATGAGTCACTGAAGGCTTGTGACCACTCCAAGCTTCCTTTAGAGTGATGTTGTGAATTGCTTTTGTGGGGCTTCGATTCAAGAGGTATACTGTTGTTGCCATTACTTCTCTCCAATAAAAATTTGGAAGATTTTTTTATTACAACATACTTCATGCCATTTCCATAATGGTACGGTTCTTTCTTTCTGTAATACCATTTTGTTGGGGTGTATATGCTACAATACATTGTTTCATGATGCCATTTTTGTTACAAAAATTAGAAAACTCTTTAGAAGTGAATTTTCCCCCTCTATCTGTTATGAGTATTTTGAGATAATACCTACTTTATTTTTCACCCATAGCCTTAAAAATTTTCAAGCATTCAAAAGCTTCAGATTTATGTATAAGAAAATAAATCTATGTGTGGCAAGAAAAATCATCAATGAATGTCAAAAAATAATGATGCTTACCCAAAGATTCCTCTTACATAACACCACAAATGTCAAGGTGTACAAGCTCTAGAGTATATTTTTCCCTCCAATATTTATTCACCAAAAAACTATCTCGATGTTGTTTGCCAAGTGCACACCCTGAATAAACTTCTTCTTTTGCCTGAATTGTTGGAAGTTCTCTCACCATATGCTTCTTGTGAAGTAAATTTAATCCTTGCAAATTTAGATGACCATAACATTGATGCCATAACCACGAATCATTTGTGGTTGCTTTAAAAACATGCACAGTAGTGGAAAATAATGTGAGAGGAAATAACCTGCTCTCTGTCATAGGAACCTTTGCTACACGATGATAATTCATTAATTTATAAAATATTTTGAAGCAGTTATCTTCAAACACAATTTTATAATTTTTTGCTTCAAGCTACCTAATACTTAAAAGATTATGCTATAATTTGGACACATGCAGTGTATCATGAATATAGGTAGTTTCTCTTTTCTTAGTTTTTACAGCAAGGGTACCTTTTCCCATCACATCAACCTCTTTATCATCACCAAATTTTACTTGAATTTTTATAGAGGCATCTAATTTGACAAGGAGATCAGATTTACCTATTATATGATTACAGCCACCACTATCCAAAAACCATAAATATTTTTTATTTTCTTTCACCAAATTACATGTGAGCAAGGTGGAGTGCTTGGGATCTTTAGATAACTCTTCAGTATAGTTGGCTCTTGACTTGTTCAAGTCATATTTTTTCTTTCTACACTCAGATTCATAATGTCCATAACAATCACAATATTTGCACTGAATGCTTCTCCTATCCACAAAACCTCTGCCTCTTCCTCTTCCTCTATTATAGCTTCTTCCTCTTCCTCTACCACATCCTCTATTATTAGAAGGCTCCCCTTGAGATTTATTTATCTCAGAAAAAGGAGTTGTTGATTTGTCTTCAACCTTCACTATAGACTGGAAAGCTTACACTAAACTCTTCGTAGAACATTGCATATGCTCCTCATGAGATTGTAAAGAACCAACCAACTCTACCACTTTGAAGGTGGTGAGATTTTTACTTTCTTCAATGGCTATCACCACTGGATCAAATTTAGGAAGAAAAGATCCCAATATCTTCTCTACAAATTTTTGTTTTGTAACTGTTTCCCCTTGTATTCTAAACTGATTCACAACATCTTGAGTCCTAGTAATAAAATATTGAATAGACTCATCTTCTTTCTTCTTAAGGTTTGAAGTCTTACCAATCTAAATTTTTCATAACCTTAGTATGCAGTTTTTACGGCCTCCCATGCATCCTTTGACATTGTCATACTAGTTGTATGGGGAAAAATTAAAATATCTAATGCAATTTGGATAGAAAATAGTGCTCGATTGTCCTTCTTTCTATCTTCTTTCAATTGAGTTCATTGATTTCCTGTCAAAACATTTAGAGCATTCTAATTTGCAGGCTTTGTGTATCCTACTTCTACTACTTCCTAGAGATCTTATGATAATAGTAGGGTCTTCATATTTATACTCCAATATTCATAGTTGTCTCCGATAAATACAAGAAGATGGAATCAAACGTTGTAGCTATTTAACATTTTGGAGATAACTAATAAGTTGTTGCTGCCTGCAAAAAAAATATTTTTGCAACCTGCTCTGGTACCAATTGAAATTAAATAATAAAATTTCTCATGAAAAATATACTAAAAAAATATATAAAGATTGAAAAGAAAGACTATTTTATTCTATTATCAAGTGTTGTTCAACATCTCTTATTTAATAAGAAAAGTTGAATGTAAAAGAGGTTTACAAAGCAGAGTTGACAAAATAGTTTGCAAAGAAAACTCCCTATGGTATCTCATGCATGGAATAATAAATAATTAAATAAAACTAACTTATCATGCATTAAACTAACCTATTCAACAGTATTCTAAAAATAAGAATAATCATGCATTGATCATGCAGACATTAGTCTATCATCATGAAAACAAGAGTTTTAAAAATAAATTAAAATAGCA
Organism: Torreya grandis; assembly: GCA_037957365.1. Taxonomy (NCBI): domain Eukaryota; kingdom Viridiplantae; phylum Streptophyta; class Pinopsida; order Cupressales; family Taxaceae; genus Torreya; species Torreya grandis. Next base: position 3,364,406 of record JARHVA010001328.1, read on the forward strand.
CAGTTAATCATGCACTGGTTCATGCACAGTCTTGCACTTTGTTGGTCATGCAACTTCAACACCTGCCTCCTTCTATCCTCCTATCTATCTACATGCATACCCACCTTACTACAAATGCTAGTAAACATTAATTGTTGAAGGGAACAAAAAATCTACAAAATTTGAGTTTAATCATAACATCTAAAATCTTTGGAATTTTGTCCAATTTTTTTATGTTTACATCCATTTTGCCATTATATTTTGTATTTAGCCTTTAATTAATGAAAAATGAGTATCTCAAACTCATTGGGAGTTAGACGTTTATGAGTGTTTGAAGGATTTTGGAATATAAAGTATAAAAGTGTTGTTTTTAAAAAGTTATCCCTAAATTACTAGAGTCTTTGTATTACCTACAAGTCAAGGTATGAGGTACCAAACTTGTCAGATGTGCGCCAAAATAGGCATAAGATGTAAAAGTTCAATACTAAGAAAGAATTGTGCTTTTTTATTTTTGAATGATTAAATTGTCAATCAATATAAAAGGATAGAAAATATTTAATGCAAAAAACTTGTATAGATTGGTTATTTATAGTTTAAAGCATATTGATGACATGGATGATCATGATATTGGTACAAAATTAGTATGTGTTGGTGCATATGGTGTGGCAGTAATTTTAGGAAACAAAACTAGTTTATGCATTTGTCTACAAACAAATATTGCCCCATACATGATTGTAATACATTGCATGGCACATAGAATGAATTTGGCATTTTAAATTATGAACAGATTTCAAAATGTGACAAAAGTGGAGGAGCTTATTCATGACTAGCATGCATATATAACAAGTAGTCCAAAAAGGTTTTTAGAATTCCAAAAGTTTGCAGTTGGAGTGGCTAATGGGGAATTTTTTTTGAATGTATGAACATGTCTATAAAATATTTGAAGAATATGCATCATTAATAGGATTCATGTTTAAACATAGGATGGAAGTACACAAGGCCAAAGATTTGTTGTTTCATTTAAAAGATCTTGAACATTATGTGGTATTCTGTCAATGTTGAAATAAGTGCATTATTTAACAAAACATGTGCAAGAGAGATCCATTTATATTATTGACTTCATATGGCTAAGGAAAAGGGTTTGTAAGTCTCTAGATATGTTATACAACTCGTAAATTTTTTTAAGGGATCAATATTCACTAACTGGGAATTTATAACAAATATTAAGCACCCCAATAGCTATTTGAGATTCAATATTCATGATCATCTACATTTTTTTGCTGATGGAAACGAGATTCCACTCCATTATTTCCAAAAATGCCCTAAATTGGTTGTGGGATAATTTGAAGAACTACATGTAACATGGATTTTATTTAATAATGTTATATATGATACAAGGATGAAATTGAGAAATATTTCTCAATGTTTAGTAGCAAAAATTTGGGACTATTTTAAAATGGATGAATTAAATGCTTCCCTCGCCCATATGGTGTTGTGCAGGGTGGACCAGGTGGTGGTGATGGTGGCATAAAATTACTTCGAGTGGGATTTGACGCTAAAAATTAATTAACAGTGTAAGACATCATGACACACATACAAAAATAAATCATTATATACCAAGTAAAATTAATATTTACCTTCCTATTGAATAGAGCTTGTAGGTTGTTAGAACTGATAACTTGGTGGAACTAGAGGACATGGAGTTTGGGCTACATTCTAAAATCTTGATAGTCATTATAAAAGATTAAAATAATATGATTATAAAATTGTAATTTTTTACTAATGAAATAACAAATACTGAATTAAATTATGAAAAATCATATCAACAACATGACACTGAGCTTGATCATGAGATTGTAGGGGAGGAACAATTGAACTCTTCATGCATTTTCTTGTCAGTGGGGAACAGGTGACGATTCTTGCTCATCTATTTCAATAGAGGCCTAAGCTGGATGATGACATTTTATTTATACTTTCCTTTGAGAAACTAATTGATATATTTTTTTGTCTAACATAAAAAAAATATTTGTTGAATTCGAGATGTCATATAATAATTTTAAAGAAATATATTATAATAATGCATTGAAAAATTACCTCTTGGTCAGTAAGGAAGACTGCCTAGACACCCATTTGTTGATGAAGAACATTAGGAATCTCTGTGCCCTACAACTAGTAAAATGCCTCAATGTATAGTGAGGGAATGTAGTTGGTACAAGAAAATAAAGCATTTTCATTTTTACAAGCCATAATCTATTTCATCCTTAATTCTATTGGAAACATTGGTACTCAAATTAAATTGATCTCCACTAAGCATACATATGATATAAATAATAGCCTAAAAAGGAATGTATGACAACCTTCCCTATAGAACTAATCTTAATTGGAAAAGCTTAATCATGGAGAACATAAGAGGATTTGTAACACATCCAGTTTTTAGCCCCATTTTGTTTTTAATGTGGGAAATTGTAAATATAAAAACATATTATAAATAAATAATATTGAAAATCATTGATAAATATTTAAATTTGAAAGCTATATTCATAGCACTTACCATCTAGCTACAATGCATAGTGGGATTCCATGTATTTTTTCCACATCCATTTTTTTCCACATCCATCAGTTGGATCTTTGTATTGACAGGGTTAAAGTCCATGTGACAAAGCCCTATCAATTTGTGGATGTCCTTGAGTGCAATTCCAAAGGAAAGATAATGGATATCGACAGTGATATCGAATCTTAATGACATGTGGTGTTGAGAGATGACAACAAATGAGCAATAAAGCAACCATCTACATCATACTATAGAATGTAAAAATCTCATGGAAATAACATTTCTTGATCCATTCTAAGTTTGTGGCTTCCTGCTAGAGAAGCTTATGGATGAGGGTGCACATTAGATTCTTGAAATAGGGTTTTCCTTCACTAGGGGGCTTGGCCCAGTAGACATTATTGCATAGGCATGTGCAAGAGGCTTGGTGGAAGCTGAAAGTGGAGAGTTGAAGGGTTGATTGTCATGGAGTCTCAGAGAGGTGGAGGTTGGAGTGAAAAGATTAAAAAATGAAAAATGAGGGCTAGGGCTCTTATTTATAAGCAAACCTAACCATGGTGGAAATTAATTTTTATGGGTAGAGGCATTAATTATGAGTGTTCAAGCAAAATCCTATATAATTGCCTCAAATATCAAGATGATCACCAATAATTCTAGATGAACATCTAGAGAGAACATACGACCACCTGCTAGCTCTAAATGAGTGTCTAAAGTAGACATATGATCATCTAAAATTATTTTAAGATGATATGTTGGAATAAACATATGATTATCTAGAACAGTTAGACCATCACCCAAAGATGACAGATGATCATTTGAGGTGAAATTTAGATGATCATCTGAAGACACTAGACAATCGTCTAATAAAGAATCTAGATAATTATTTGGGGCAACTAGATGATCATCTAAAAATACTGGATGATCGTCTAAGGTAGCATCTAAATGATCTTCTAAAGATGCCAGATCTTATGAGGGGTCATCCAGATGATCATCTATAATAGCTAGATGATCGCCTAGATTGATTGGGTGATTATCTAGATCTTTTAGATGACCTTCTGAAGCATTCAGTCAGTTGCCTATTTTTGTGCCGCTAGTTATCTTAAGTTTGAACCAAAAAATTCCAAGCATAAATATACCGCAAAAAATATACATTGGCTAATGCATTGGTTTTTCCTTCACTATTCTTCACCTACCTACCTAATTTACTGTAACTACAAAATTGATTCACCTTGCCATATTCATGTCTTTTAAGTATAATCTAGTATAATTTTCCCTACACCTTTCTACTTAGCAACATTTTTATTGTAAATTATAGAATTCAAATGAAGAATTGTGGGAAAGTCTCACATTTCAAAATTGTGAAAAATATATACAAAAAGAAATATATTTGTGTAGCCTAAGAGAAACCACGAATGATCCCAAAGTTTCCATCAGTCAACATAAGTAAAAAACCAAGTTGGTCTTCACCTTGTCCTCCAAACAAGATATCGAAGAATAATTTGAAGGATCACAAATATGATGGATGCAACCAAGATAAAAGCCAATAAGCAACACTGATTTGAGGAAAGGCTTTGTTTTTTTACTTATCAAATACATCATCTGCATTTGAGGGCCATGGCACATTTAAAAATTAAGCATATGAGTGTAACTATGGGAAATGGTTTCAATTTGAAATTACATTGAAAGTATTAACCATCATTTAGTAGTAAGCAAAATGTGCTTATGTTTCAGGTGAGCCTTCACTTGCTTCTTTTAACTATAACTTGTTATCTTAATTTTGTATTTGCATTAATTTTATGTTAAGGAATATGTAAAATAAAATACTAATAACTAGAATTCAATTTAACCTTAGTAGTCTCATAGTCCTTAAGATTATCTAAAAGCACCCCACTTTTTCGAGTCCCCACTAATTCTACATCTCAACCACCTACATCGAATTACTAATTTTTATGCAACATATCACAATCATCCTATGCACTAATGTCATAATCAGCAATTCTATTACTTATAAGTTTCCTAAAGGCTTCCTAAAGGCATTTAAAGACGAATCGTTTAAATTTGAATTTTATGAAATACTCAATAATATATGGTGGAACTTTTTTTAATCGATTCTCAACTTTTGATAACGTAATGTATTTAAATTTTTACTTTTGTACTTTAACCAAGATTAAAAATCCATCGTGTGATAGATATTAGTCATGCATCTTTCACTATGTGATACATCAATGAGATAACCCACATGTTTTACATAATGTGTAGCCAAGATCCACTCCTTTTAATTTTGTTAAAGTTACATGAAAAAATAAAATAAAAAATTTAATTTTATTATGCATAATTTAAAATAATCTTTAAATGTTATTAAAAAACCGATCATATTCATCTTCCAAAAACAAAAGTCGATTTTCAATCATGTGTAGAAGGCAAAGCTTAATCCAATAGGTACAAACATTTTAATGTAAAAATAAGCAGTGGAATCGCATCAATGAACACCACCCAAAAAAAAAAGGCAATGAACGCCAAATTAAAATATGGGAAGGGCACCTCGCTTTGTCATGCCTCCATCTAAAAGGGGTCCAAAGACATGCTACAAGAAGAGAGCTCATCTACATTAGATATTTTTTCTCTCCCACTCCTACCAACTAACTTTCATCAAAGAACTCAAACCACATAATTATGTTTCTGAGGTGCTTACATTACAGTAGGATACCATAAACAAATCCAAAAGGCCAACATTGAGCAATATGGTGCATCCATACACACCTGAAATTTCAAACAGCCATACTCGTTCTTCGAAGTACCTACTTAAAGGACTGAGATTTAATACACAAATATGAAATGTTTTGAATAAATTAGCGAGTCAACCCGTAGCAGTAGCGGTACCATCATTCAAGTTGGGCATCGTTACCAGCATGGAATCAAAAATTATTCAATACCTACATAATGATGGGATTCACATTAACCAACATAGCAGGAATTTCATAGAAAAATACATTCATGCAAGGATATTCCAAAGGAGGAGCAAATATATAAAATTGCCATAAATCTATTCGTTCTGAACCATACTCCGTTACACAGTTAACTCGTAGTTCATAAATACAGTATCATCCACAAGTGCATGGAAAATTAGCCAAGAACAGAGCTTTATTATGTTCGATTTTGGCTGAGATGCAACATTTAAACAAATACAACTAGCAATTGCAAAGGCTTAATTATATGCAACATTACATATTATATGTATGTCGGGGGTGTGTTAAGGAACAAAACATTATTATGTTCATGTTTGGCTGAGCTGCAACATTTGAATTTTAAAAAATACAATTGGCGATTGCAAAGGCAGAATTATATGCAAAATGTGGGTTAGTTGAAAAGCCTTGGAAACTTTTTTAAAAAAAATACTGGGAGATGTAAAACCAGGATTTATAAATTTTGCAAAGACCCTCTTGCCATATTTACAAAAGCGAAGCCTAAAAAGCGGGACTGAAGTTTATAATACAGTTTTTACCTAAACAATTCAATTTTTACCAAGGCAAAGTTTCAAAAACAAAGGAAGGCATGCCGGATCGATTGTTTCCAGTATCTGTCCAAATATGTCTGTAAACTGAGAAAACACACTTGGTAAGAAACACAACTCGGTGTATTTTGTCACGAAAGCTAAAAAAAATAGTAAGAAGCTGCCAGAAAACATTGAATCAAATATAACATGGATAAGTAGACAAATACATTTTATGACTGAGAAAACAATTTAGTTTTCCTTTTGTAAATGTTAAATTTGTGAAGAGTGGGTTTACAATGTGTATAATAGAAATAGAATATTAGAAACAAAGAAAATGGTGACCTGTGTTCTAGAAACACTTTAATAAAAGTTGATGGAAGGATGAGCTCTGGATAAAAATGTGCCATCATCCTTCCATTGTGTGGAACAATAGCTGATTTTGAATAGGTAATGGAAATCCATTGCTAAATAATTGAAATTTGTTTTTTAATTCGAAGAATATTTTTGTTAGATATTATAGTTGCAAGTGCCATGATAGACATGGATGAAAAAAATGCATTGGAAATCCATTACTAAATAATTAAAATTTGTTTTTTAATTCGAAGACTATTTTAGTCAGATAGTATAGTTGCAAGTGCCATGATAGACATGGATGCAAAAACTGCAAGCATATGTTAGGCATAAGAACTATTTGAAACAATAGTAATAAATTATTTATTTAAGCTGAATCGTGCTACAAGCTTATTTTATTTAGCCTTGAAGGGATGGATTCTTTATTACAAACAACATGTGTTTTAAAAATCCTTTTGAAAAGATACTTGGAAATTATGCCTTTACTCAACTTCACAACTCTTCCAACTAATGAATTCATAATTTGTGATATTACAAAACTAAAAGAGATGTACCTCGAGATCTATGAAATAATTTGTCTAGTTCTTTAATGCATTACTTCAAGGAAACTTATCAAACCATTGAATTAACTGTGTTATAAAATAAATTAGACCAAAATGTGTTACAAGAAAAAATTAAGAATATCAGATTGCACCTTAATAACATGCCTCATAAAATCAAATGAATTATGAAATATAGTTAAGCACATAATTGAAGCCAAATGATTAATCAAATTGAATTGGGCATTGTAATGGGACAATACAAGTAATCAAACCCAATTAGGTATGCATTTGATTCTAAAATGAGCAATCAAACCTGTATAAAAATGTAAATGGTGTCAAACAAGTAATAAAATATATTTACACATGAAAAACTGATCAAAGACGTTTCAAACCTAATTGATTATGAAATTGGGGTTACACAAGAAATCAAACCCACATGAACATGCAATATGAGTCATAAGAGTAATCAAACCCATGAAGGCATGTAATTATTCCCAAATGAGTAATGAAACCCATTTTTACATATAATTGGGGCTAAATGAGTAATCAAAGTTATATGGGTTACAAGATGAAGATAGATTATAAATCACACATATTTGAGCTTTGGGGTTAAATATGTAATTAAACCTATATATTCATACAAATGGGATTAAATGAGTATTCAAACCCAATTATGCATGCAGTTTGGCCTAGATGAATAATCAAAACAATCTAGACATGCAATTAAACTAATATGAATAATCAAACCCTTCCGACCCTATAAATGGGGCCATATGAGTAACAAACTCGATTGGGCATATAGTTAAGACTGTATGAGTAATCAAACCCATCTAAGCCTACAAATGGGTCAAGACGAGTATTCAAATCCGTCTGGACATAAAATTTGGATCATAAAAGATAATCAAAATCAATTGGAACATGAAAATGGGGTGAGATGAGTAATAAAAATCATATGAACATTTCATATGGAAAAATTAATAATCATATCCAATTAAACGTGTAAATGGGGTCAAATGAGTAATTAAACCTCCCTGAACTTGAAAATAGTACTAAACAGTTAATCCAACACATCTCCCATGCTCGATTAGACTAATTTATGAGATGGTATATATGATATGGTCAATGTTAAATGATTGATTCTTAATAAACATGATTTTAGGGTAACTGTTAAATATAGGTTGTTGGGTTTAGTTTCCTTTAAAAATTGAAAAATTAATTTAAATGTAAATGACTTTTAAAAATGATTATATTCATTCTATAATATTTTTTCAATGTTTGCAAGCCAATGTAAAAGTTTAAATTGACTTAATTTTCACCGAGAGACTGCTCTTTATGCTTATGTTTGGATAAAATATTTTTGTGTTCGCATATTAGAATCTCATAGATGTTTTGACATAAATATTTAATTTAAAATGTAACTGTTGTATGGCACACATAGAATAACCTTCACCGTGGATTTGAAAGCGTTTTAGAGCGGTCTGATAAATCCATGATCTGCATGGCATCGTATTTTTCTTTCGCCAATTTCTTTTTTCGATGGTTGGTAGAGATTTTTGGAATTTGTATTAATAAACAGGGGTTTGATAGGAAATACGTAATGTGTTATTTAAGATAGGAATTACAGTTGTAGAACAAAACGGTACAATACGGTACAATATGAACGTGTTTCTTAGTGTAGTTGTGGTAGTCTAGAATTCTCATTTATTGGCATATTCCATGTTGAGTTACTATAACTATGCATAGGTGCATTTGGTACACGTAGACTAGACATTGAGGGGAGCGGAATTAGTAATCGCCATCCCTCCATCGAGTTTCCTCACCACAGCATCTCCCCTCTTCAGGATGGCCGTCTGCTGGCCGACCTGAAAAGGCATTTCATACGTATTTATTCCCTTTGGAGCATCGAACGACTTGCAGGAGTTTCCGATGTTCTTGAAGAACCAGGGGCTGGGGCTAGCCATGTAGGCTTTCCCCTTTTCATTACAGGCTCTGAGATAGTTTTGATCCTTAGAGCCGGAGGGGGGACTGTTGGGAGCATCATAGGGCCAGGCTGAGGTGTCCCAAGCGAAGAGGCCGTCGATAACATCTTTGAACTGCTCTAACTTGCCCCGGACGCCCTCAGGAGAGCCATCCGTGGGGAAAAACGGAACGAAGAAGAACTTGTTTTTTCTTTTATATTTTTCGAAGTGTATTAATACATTCTTCTTTTCTCTGTTTCCAGATATCTTTCGAAGTCCCATAGCCTAATTTTGACCATTGATGGACTTTAACATATAAATAAAATGAAATTAAATTGAATTTCAAATTTTCCATAAACGCAATTTTACATTTTTTTTCTATATATGGAAGGCAACGTTTAAACTATGAGCGTTGCACTCATATGTACTATTTTGTAAACTATTACTTATTTGTGAATTTTCATTTTTCACCTATAAATTTGAAAAAAAAAACAAAACATAAACATAATTATATTATCAAATTTAAAAATGCAAATAAAATAATTGTATATTTTTTAACCTAGAAAATATTTTTTAATATTCAATTTATTAGATTGAAAGTATGCATTACATTTTTATAAATAAAAAATATTTTACAAACTGATAAAAATATGAGTGTTAATCTTTTTCTTTATTATCCTCCTCTTTAATTATTGTAGCATTTGTTGTAGGTGTTTTTGATGGTGCTATAGAATGTGATGGTAATGAAGTGAGCAAATAAATCCATTCTAAAAGTCTTCCTCAAAGTAATGATCTTACACCTGAAAGCCTCTTCGAAGTTGTTTTAGAATGCCTTGAATTTGATAAAGCTTGCGTTATTTTAAACAATTTACTTTTATTACATACTTTGTTAGTTGGGTCCTCACTAAAAGAACTTTGAAATTTTGGGTCCATTGTACTTGAACAACCCTCCATGGTGTTAAACTTGAGGGAATCCTAAAAAATGACGAAGGTTTTTTTTTTTTTAAACGTTTAATAATGCAAACCATTTTCGAGCCATTATTGCTTATTGTCCCTAGTTTATCCATAACATGTTGGTCATGTTCTCTCATTGGACCTAAGACTTCATAGTCTCTAAACATGCTAAACTTTGAATTCTGATTTGGTTGGAATTTCCTCGCTGCCCCTTGCCTTTTTGGAAGCATCAGTTGATAAAACCCTTAAGGCATTTCATAGGGTTTGAACAAGAAAATTTTTATGCATATAGATTTTAGAACCACGTTTGCATTGAAGTGGATTTATCTAAGGATCTCAAGGCGACCATTGTTATCCAAATAGGTGATTAGTGTTTGACACAACAAATAATTTATATTAATATGCTCAACACTTGTTTTGACTGACCAGCTTGTGGTGTTTGATAGAAGTCAATTTATCATTGAAATCATACATTACGTCCACCACCCAAAGATGACATCTACATGCAAGATAAACAATGAGTTTTTAAATTAAGTGACTTCGTGAAAGGAAATCATCAATCTTACTTCTAAATATTTTTTTCTATTTTAACCGAGGTGGATCAGGGAACCATTAGGCAAAAGAGGTTAGTTAATGATATTTTACTCTTGGATTGTGTGAGGGCTTACTAATAACACTAGAAAATACATTTTAATGTATATGTGTAATTTCTTTGTCAACACTAAAATTATCTACCTGCAAGACGTTAATTTTTCTATATTTTTGCTAACCTCCAATGTTAGAATGATTTCGTCAAGTACTTTTTGCCATATGTTAGTGCATTATAATGGATGTGAGGTTGTGGTAACATTAATTTCCTTCCTTTTCAATCCAATGTTGTCTTTTGGAGGTCAGATTGAACCCATCGAGTTGTGTAGACCGTCTTCAACTTTAATAGTCACTTTATTATTCTTGCCAACATTTATGCTTCCAAGAATGTAGTTAAGAGGGACAATCTTTGACATTGGTTTGTTGACTCACTCCTTGACATCAATTGGATCATTTTTGGAAATTTTAAAATGAGTGAATTTCCAGAGAAGAGAAGTTATTTCTCATACGATAGTGCCCCAGTGAAAAAGAAACAAAATTTTTACATATACATTAAACTTGGTCTTTTTAAATCATAATCACCACACACACCTTCCTTCCATTTCACCTTAATTCATATCATCCAATTTATAATTAAAAAATGTGAAAATATTAAATCGTATTTTAAATATAAAACAAAATATTTTTACTCTCATCAACAATTTTAATCTCATATTGTCCATAATACTTTACTTTCAAACCACTTTCTTATCAAATTTGAAATTAAATGGTCTATTCATCAAATAAGGAATGCCAATATTCAATTCTATCTCAATACCAAACATTTGAGACATTCGTGGACCACAACACAAATTATTACTCCTTGGCACTTCGAGACCTCTGATTGAATTGATTGGTGGAAAAATGCTAGTGAAAAACCTCTTTTTCTCTCATTAAACATTACCTTAAAGTTTACAATAAAATATTAAACACTACAAAACATGATGAAATACTTGTATAAGTTGATTAAGGCTTGATATTACACTTAAGGACACCTAAATACCTATTGAAATTCTTGACTAAGTCTCACCACTCTATGACAAGACTAGATCACGACAAGACCACTATAGAACTGAACTTTAATTTCTCCAAATAAACCTTAAACGATGCTAATAAGGTTTTAAGAAGAATTTTTGAAAGCTATATAAGGCATGACAAGACCTTGAAATAGGTTATCAAGACATGCCCAAAAGTTTTCACCTATATGGGTTGACATTTTGACCTTAGAGGTCAAAATTGGTTAACAATTTGGTAATTCATAGGGGTAGCATGCTTGCAATGCTAAATGGATTATTAGCCTTGTCCTTCCCTTGGGAAATGAAGTCATTTGAACTCAGTTTTAGACCTAACCAAACCTTTAACATGACAAGACAATCTGATTTGACCTTCAAAATGCACAAAACAAAGACACCACACACAAAGCAAAGCAACAAGACTCACACATGTGCTATCAATAACTTAAGGAACATAAGAAACAACATGAGCAAACTAACTATATACAACTAACCTGAAAACAACTTCTTCCTCCTAGTTCAAAGGGTAATCTTGTACTATTTCTTTCTCCATGAAATGAATGATGGCATGAAATAAATTGCCTCTTGAGATGTGCTTTTATTGTCTTCATCCTCTTTTTGAATGCCACTCCTCTTGGATTGTTCTCAAATGAAGTAATGGTGGTTGTAAACCAATCACCTTTGAAGGTGAATTCCTCTTATGGCTTAATCTCTTTTTCATTATCTTTCTTGATGTTTGTGTGTATCTCAAACATGGCCATCTCTAGGATTATAGGAGCAACCTCAAACATGGTACCTTGGAGGTTGTCATATTATCTTTAAAGAAGCAAGGCCACTCAAATAACATATTCAAAATATCTAAAAAGGGGTGTAGGCTATTTAAGATCCTCAAACTCATTACATATATCATAATATTTCTGCCATAAGTTCTCTTGGTGTATGAAGGCAACAACAACCTTGTCTTTTATTGGTTTTTTAAATTCAAACTATTGATCATATTCAAGAGTGTCATAGTCATCATATATTTATCCATCATGTAATTAAAACTCTTCGTAATGTTCTTCAAGACATTTTTTCTCAATAAGAACTTACATTCCTCATCAAAAATATCATTTTACTCTCCTAGAGGTGTTAACTTCTAAAAACCTTCACACTCTTTGAACATATATAAATAGATCTACCACATGTCCTTAAAATATCTTTAAACCTATTTATGAGACTCAATAAATTCAATCAATATGATGTTCCTCTCAAAATCCTTTTCTTCCATGTTTTCATCAACCTCTTCATTAGCCAATGTAGCAATCTTGGCACTCTCCTCATGGGTAGCTACAACGTCATCAAGATCATCTCTTTCTTCATTCAATAAGACTGATTTATGTTTTTATTAAGGGGAGTATTGATAGTGAATTATTCATCATAGACACTTGATTTATCTTCATCATCTTTTCTTTGAATCATACTTGTAGCTGCAATCTCTTCTTAAAATTTTTCCCATATGACCAATTCCTCTTCATGAAGGGATGTGGTGGGAGGGTGACGGGAAAGTTCATGAGTTGGAGAGGGAGCATGAAGTATGGTGGATGGATCATGGATGGTTTTGGGAATGGAAGGAATTATTTTGAAAATTAGGGTCTTGGATATGGAAGGTTCTTGAAGGAACTCTTGGAGAGATAGTAAATTGAGTTGGGTACTAGAAGAGACATTTTCTTCAACAAGAACCTCATATTTCTCATGATCTTCTTGAGGCTCTTCAATAGATACAAATTGATCTTTAACCTTCTCAATTAGAGCCTCCTTGTTTTGAAAACATTCTTGGATAGACTTACAAGATGGACAAGCTAGGATTTCTTAGGGAGAGGGCAATGGGGTTTAATTAGGCACAAAACTCTCTTTGTCTTCAACCTCTTGATTTTGGATTTATTTAAGTCCTTTCATCTTCAAATCTAGCTCTTTGATTTTCCTATCTATACTCTCTTCGAATAGTTTCTATTGAAGGTGGTTAGTGGCTTCATCAAGATAAAGGACATAAGAGGGCTGGTATGAGGTACAAAAGGACTCTGGACGAGGGATGAGATAGACTTGCATAGGTTTAAATTTTTCTTTGCCTTCAACTCCACAATCTATACTTGTTTCACCTTGCCCACTCCATGACTTCACCACTTGATTCCATCTTGTAATATTAAAAGACTTCTTGGGAGGTTCTTGAGGTAGAGAAGTAGCATTTTGGTTCTCGACAATGAGTTGCTCAACAATAGTCTTTTCCTTCTCTTGAATGCTCTCTTGGATGGAATTTCAAGAAGGAAAATTTTGAGGAACACATGGAGAATTTGGAACACTTGGAAGCTCACTTAGAAAGGTCTCTTGGGGAAGAATGGATGGCATATATGAGGGATGAGGTAGTGTGTATGAAGTCAAAAAAGGCTAATGGAGTTGGACCTATTGTTCTTCATGTTTACTTAGCTTATCCTCAATGATTTGAATGAGACCACTTACATCCATCATCTCATTTGAGAAGCTTTGCCAATTTTCTCTCTCAATAGGTACCCATTCTTATTTCATTATTTTCAATGAATCTCTCATGTCATAAATGAAGTGAAAGGGATATCTTGAGCATATCCCCTCTTCTTCAAACTTGAATGAATTGGTTTGAGGAGTAACTATGGACATCTTGATCTTGAGAAGGATGATCATATGCAAGATCATAGTCATGTATAGGGAATGTAGGTTGACTATATGACTAATATGACTCATGACAAGATTGATAAAGATATATCAAGGCTAGTATGGATGACCATAGGGATGAGATACTTCACCAACTTACATGAAACTAAAATTCATCTCAAACTCAGCCATAAAAACTTCATCAAGATAATGAAATGAAACACAACTTACTTTGAATGAGTGACTGGGCTGCTATAACTAGCTGATCATGTGAGAAGTTTCCATTCATGTTTTGAATGCCTCTAAAAGCTGATAAGTAGAATACACTATCAATACTTCTTACACATATTTGGACCTTAATCCCATATGGCATGCCAAAACTATTATCACTCAAATTTGTACCCTTTGGAAGGTAATTCAAGCCTTCCAAATTTGATGTAACATGTAAACATCTGATTGTTTTGGGTACCCTATTAGAGAGGTTACTCTTTAGGTTAAAGGGTTATCTCCCCTTGATGAATCGCTTAGGCTCAAACAGTAATCTAAAACTTGCTGAGAAAATGGAGAGAAACCTAATCTAATGGAGGTGATGCACCAAATATGAATTGATCATTACCAACCAAATATAATTGCACTTAAAATAAGAGACTAATCTGCACATGACACTAATCCAAATCTGCCTCTCTACATCAATGTTTTTCAAGAAGGTTTGTAAATCAAGCTTGAGCTAGGAGGACTAGACAACAGGTCATGACATGAAACTAATGAAAAGACAACTTAATAAACCCATACACACTCCATTTGAATACTTCAAGAGACCTAATAAAAGGATTTAAAACTAAACATGAATACTAAACAAGAACAATCATGTCAAGGAAGTAAGCCTATCACTTATCAAGATTAACTAATCAAGCATGCATATTGAAACCACTCCATGGAGAAGGTAAAAATAGGTTGTTATTTATTGATCAAATGTTGTAAATGGGTAGGGATTCACCATAAACATGTGGAGGATAAAAATTTAGCCAATTAGGGCCCAATATATTGAGAAATTGAGAGAAGGAGAGAAAGGCGTAGGAGAGAGAGAAAGACAAGTGTAAAAAAGAGTTACAAACAAGAAAGGATTTATGAAGCTATCTCAAAATGTCTTAGAAGACAAGTTTACTCTATTTAATATGTTCTCCTCCTAAAAATGGCATGGAAGTTTGAAACTTGGCTTGACACCTTGCATTTACTCTTCAAAATTGCCCTTTCTTTGGCTTGTGGATGGACAAATGGCCTTCTTGATGATCAAATAATGTTGAGTTGCACTTTTGATCTACTCTTGACACCTCTCAACTGTTCTCTTTAGGTTCTCTTTGACACATCACTTCATTCTCTTGTTAGGTGTCTAGAAGTCTCTTCACCTCATGAAGCCAATCTTGCTTACAAGTGTTAAAACATGAATTCATATTTACCAACTCATCCTCTCTCTATGGATGGTCTATTCACATCATATTGGACCTAAAACAATTCATTTGGAGGTCTCAAACTACATTCAAGAATTCATTTTGCACCAAAATCTCCAATTTGGCTTCATTCCTTATAGCCTTGAAATCATGAAAACCTCCTTGTGTAGAGAAATGTACATATGGTAATGGGATACTAAAGGCATATTTTAGGATCTAGTATGGATTTATATCTCCATGCCAAGTTTCATGTCCTTTTCATCTGTTTCTCTCTACTAATTAGGTCTCAATTAGGCCTCCCTGCCTAGAGATTGAATTTTAGATCCAAAATCTTCCCACACATGTGAAACCTCAAATAAACATTTGATTAAGTTTTATAATTGATTTAATATCATCCATGTCAAGTTTTAAGTTTTAACACCTTATACCGACCTCCCAAGTAGCTTAAAATAGTCATTTTTGGCCTATTCTATACTTAAAAGTACTAACCAATCACATGAAGAGATGATTAGGGGAGTTTTGGACATGATTCATGTCATTTAAAAGGTCACACAACTCATATAGAGGCATTAGAATTGTTTTCTCTCTCATTAGGTCAGATTTAGTAATTTAGGTAGCCTAAAAGTGTCTCCTGGTCTTAATAATGATTCATACAGCTTGGGGCATCAATAAACCAAAAAATTAAAAAAATTTCAAGTGCACAAGGTTGGATAACTATACCTAGGATCTCAAGGTCCCATAGAGTCTTTCCATAATGTACTGAGTAAGAGAAGGTGACCTCTCAGGCTAGTGGACTGCAATCTGTGATGCCAAGGAGAATTGAGGCCTGTAGGTGGTGATTTAAGTTTAGTTTAAAGTTAATAATGACCTAAATAGGTCTATGACATCCACCTTGACCTATATAAATGGTCATATTCAACATTTTTCTCCATTAGGTTTCCTGCAACCTCATTTACTCAAGCTTAGGGTTCTTAAGCAATACCAAACAAGAAAACTTATTGATTATGTTTTCTCCGTTATCATTTACTCAGTGATTGGAAAATTCATGGAATAATTTACCATACTTCTCACCATATATTTAGGTTCCTTATGGTCTCAACCCAGATCTAACTAACCATTTCCTTAGGATTGCCCTTGTAGGTCTGTGTATCTAGTTGTATGCTTGTTAGGCCTAAACAAAGATTATCAACATCTGTTTTAATTCAAGTGAACTTGAAGGCCTTATGGAATTATCCTATTTACATAAAAATAACATTCAAATAATTTTCTTTCCTTTAGTCTTCTTACAATCCTTTAAACCTATCAAACAAGCAAATGCTTCTCAAAGTAGGCAAGCCAGTAGCTTGCATTAGTTAAGTATACAAGGTTTCTATTATTTGGCTATTGGGTTTAAGAACCAAATGAGATCCTATTGTCCCTATGAAAACATATTCATATTTTTTAATTTCCTCAAACTCTCATAGGTATTCAACCCTTTTCTTGACTCAATAAAAGTTTCTCATGAGGCAATGCAAACCTGTAGCTATATGACTATGTGTGTAGGGCTGATAGAGCTCTATCTAGTCTTCTTGATCTGACTATTATTGTAGGTCTATTGAGTTTTCAAATATTATATGGTTTCATATCTTTATCATAATATTATTTTAACTCAAACTCCCTTCTCATCCTTCTATCATGCATTTATCTCTCTTTTCAATTTTGAAAAGCAACTTGAACTATACAAGCCAGCTGTGTGCTTGTATTGGGTCTTAACTATACTATGAGGTGTTTATGGTTATTATTAAAGTTAATGTACTCTTAAAAAATTATAAATTAATTTTTTATTCTAATCTAATCCAAACTCCAATGTTCCTTCATGAACTATATCTACTTTCCATCTTGAAACTAACCTACCTTGCCTAATAGACCTATAGGTCTTCTTGAACTCCACAATTGATTTTGTTTTTGACCATAAAAGACCAATGATAGTTTTTAGGATGATTTATATGAACCATGAGTTAATCACTCATTATAATTTACACCCACATCACCATTCGTAGACCTTATTTACTTTACGTACTTTGCCTTCTCTAAAGGTGGCTATAGGTGTTGATTTGAGGTCTAAATGTATGAGGTTTTGAGTTTGTCTCTTTAAAATCCACCATGAAACCTAAAGTAACCAAACATAATTGAGGGATATTTATCACTTCATACAGTGTTCAATTTCCCCCTTTTATCATCTGTAAACCCTTGTTCTCCTATTCAAATTCAAGGTTGTGCATAAGCGTCAAGGCCTCTAAACTTAGTCATAGTAACCCTCATTAGTTTACAAATAGTCCAGGTGTCTTCATAAGTCTTATGAATCCTATTATCATATGAATTTGAGTTATTATTTAATATTAATATGCTTAAACACCATTTTAAATAAGAACGCTTCACATTGTATGCAAAAGAGATCTACAGGCATAGATAGACCTGTAGGTCTTCCCTCCTCATGTTTTGGCCTCTTATTGGTGAAAGTGTGGTACTATCATGTGCTAAGAGAATCCATAAATTTATTACCACCTTGTTCATGGTGTCAGTACTATCACTCCTCTTATAACAATGCAATACAAAGCTTTTACAAACATCCTTATAAACAGTCTTCACACACAATCATTAATTAAGGTTTACTATGAATTAATTAGAGAGAATGGTGTTGGGAATAGCATGGAGGGTGGTTTATAAAGTTTAAATTTAATTTAGGATAATACAAACATGAATAAATACCTTCATTTCAATCATCCAAACATTACAAACCTGGAGCAAACAGAGTCCATGATAGTCAAATTGTAGATTGAGAATAATAGAGATTTCTTGGTAAATAGAGGTCAGCATGCCAAGAAAGTGTTGGAAGATGTTATGAGAGTGACTTGTATACTTATAAATATCATTAAAAAATATCCCCATGATTCAACAAATTCATTCCTTCACTTGAGAAACCCAAAAGTGACCCTATCATGGTTTTGCTCCTAAAAAAGAGCCTTAGATACTTAGAAATTTTTCATATATAAGGAGATAAATCTAATGACCAATGAAACAAATTGGAAGCCCATAGGGGTCCCCAAATTTGGCCAAAATATTAGCCTCCAACTCTACATGTACAGCCTATACCATTTATCTAAAACAACCTTCATGAGCTTGGGAAGGGGACAATGGAGGAGCATAGTTTATTGCATTAGTTGGACTTGAAACCTGATCCAAAGATATAATATGACCTATGGAAGATTAAAGGACATTTCAAAACCATTTTTTACTTGCAAGTGATCTCAACAAGTCTGTACAAGTGCTTTAACTCCCTTCTTTAGCATTGAAACTCAAGATTCTAACTTTTATCTGACTTGATGACATGTGTGGCAGTTATATAATTGATCCAAGGTCCTTGGGAAGTGTTTTTTATGGATTTTTAACTTGGGTATATTTAGTGTACATTGAAGTTAGTCAAAAACCTCTTTTTCCTTCTAAACATTACCTTAAAGTTTACAAATGAACCTTAAACACTCCAAAACATCATGAAATGCTTGTATAAGTTGATTAAGGATTTAAATGACCTTGAAAGACACCTAAAAACCTATAACACTTCTTGAATAAATATCATCACTCTAGGACAAGACTAGACCACCACAAGACCACTATAGGACTTTACCTTAATTTTTCCAAATAAACCTTAAACAATGCTAATAAGGTTTTAAGAAGAATTTTTGAAAGATATATAAGGAATGAAAAGACCTTGAGATAGGTTATCAAGATATGACCAAAAATTTTCACCTGTAGGGGTTGACATTTGGACCTTGGGGGTCATAATTGGTCAACAAGTTTCAAGTGAGGTATGAATATTAGGTTTATCCTAAGGGGGGTGATTAATTCACCATTTAAAAATGAATCTAATTGAGTAATATTTTATTACTCATGGTAATTAGGATATTTAAATAAGATTATTTTAACTTTAAATAGTTCATTTATATCTCTCGTATAATATTAGGGAGTTTGCATAGCTTTTGGATTGGGATAAGATAATGCCTACCCTATTATATAAGGAATATTTTTAGCATTAATATTTGTATAAATTCATAATATTTTTAATGTTTTTATTGAACGGAATGAATATCACTATTATTCCTCCTTAATATATGGTATCAGAGCCACAATATAGGTCCTACACTTGTAAGAAATATGAAAAAGCTTTTGCACTCCACAAATACTTATTTTCTATACTTTTTCATATTGTTTTATACATTATGGGAAGTAAAAAAGTCATAGGATGGTGATTCAAATTATAGATGGTAAATTAAAAAATCTTTTACATGTCCTAAGTAACATCTCTCATAAGGCCCTGGTTGTATATCTCTTTGGAAGCAAAACTGTCCTTGTATCCTTTACTACTTGAAAACTTGCAAGCTGTAACAGGTCCAATTTTTGCCATAAATTTAAGACATTTATCAAAAGGTCTTGAAAATTTAATGGGATGTGTGAAACTTATTGATTCAATTTTAAATAATAGGTTGTATAGTTTTAGATCAGGTTACACCATTCTTATGATGCCTACAAATAGTCTAATTTGTAATCTATATAGGCAAGTTGTTTTCTATAATTTTGGGTCATACAAGTCAAATTTTTGAGTGCCATTTTTTGAATCATGTTATTTAATTCATGTTGGTCCTTATAATTTTTTTATATAAGTGTGCATGCTATTGTACAATACTTTGGGATCTTCAAAGTTCACTAAATAATTTACCGTAGTAGATTGATGGGCAGGTCAGTTTTTCTCCATTCCCAATCGTACAGAAGGAATTTATCATATTTGAGGACTGTCTGAGAATCCTTGATTCATATAAGTCCTCCTCGAATCCTTAAGTATAGTTATGCATAGTGCCATATAGCTATTTGGGTCTCCTAAAAATCTGATTACTATATGGAGAAAAGGAAGATTAATGAGCAAATAAAATTAATTGACTTGTCAATCAAAGAGATCCAAGGTGAATTTCACATCATAAGGTGTGTTTTGACATTCAATTTTACCCTTTTTACCTAACTTAAAGTGAAATTAGTTGTTAAAATATCTCAAGACCACCTATATTTCAATTGGCAAGTTATTCTTTTATTAAAAATTTCATTTATAAAAGGTGCAAAGGTCAATTCCCTCTTGTAGAAAGTTTAGTGATACCCCAAAACTTTTCAATTCCACTAAATTTAGCATAAAAAACCATTTTTAGGGGGAATTTTTAAAAAATTAAAAAAATAAAAGGGGAAATTGGCAATAGAGGTCAACAACAAAAATTGTGTATTTTTATTTATTTGAAAGCATTGTAAAAATATTGAATGACATATTGCAAGATATTTTAATTTCATTAAAATTGCATAATAATCACGAGTTTTTAAAACTCGATCATAGTGTTTAGTTATAGCTATGACTTTGACTCATATTTATGGATAATGTCATTGTGCTTGAGTTATTGCATACAATGCCTAAAATAGCTGTAATAATGACATCTGGGCATCAACCTTTTAAATCATTGGGAAAAAATAAGGTAGATGCACTCATAGCCTTCCCTTCATTCACCCATTCCTTATAATCATAAATCTTGAAGGTGGAATTTCTAAGTATATAGAAAAATTATGCATGTGTATGAGGAATTCCATCTAATTAGGTGCTAGTGATTGGATGAACCCTTTTCAGTACTGTCTAGGTACTAATCACCATTCTTCTCTCACGTGTGTTAAAGTCTCTTTCACATACCGATGGGTATATAGGAAGGATGAGCTCTTCCAGTAGTGATGAGTATAGAGAAAGGTGCACATAAAGAGAGGTATGGTGTATCAGTCTGTCAGTATATAGAAAGGGATACCTATATACCTAAAGTGATAAATAACCAATCCATCACCTATAGTCTTGATATTAGTTACACAAGCTCCAAAATTCTTTTTACCAGATTCAAAACTACTCAAAGGTGACAATTTTGATTGGAAGACAAAGTTCAAATTTGGGAGAATGTCATAATTTTTATCCCTAAACTTTGTGCATTGACCCAGTTGGTCTTGTTAGAGAAGGCATTTTTTCTAGGATTAGATCACCTGACCCCACAGTTGGCATATAGCCTGATATTAATATTGAATTTAAGAAAGATATTTTCTATTCTACTCTAATCGTACATCTCATTATAGACTCCTTCGATGCCTTAGAGGAGAAAAAACAAATTCATAATCCATTAATCATTGTCCTCCCTCAAAATAGAGGTCGACAGTATAATGTAATCCAAACTTAGATCCTCACATCCACCCCTTTTCTTCTTCTCCTCAAGTCTATCCACATTTTATATCATTCGTGCATTTTTGGATGACATTAACTTGGCATAGCCAACCTGAAAGATTTGATCTCATTCTTCGAGTCATTCAACCTAACCTCTCCAATTTCCCTAGTCTTAGCATCGACTAGGAGCTTCACCTTCTCATGATCTCAAAAAATCAAGGACCTTAGATCTCTATTTCTACACAATTGGATGTTCTTAATGAGAATTATGATGTTATTGAAGTCTTTTGGTTCCTTCACAAGAACCCCTTAACACCACATGTTCCAAACCCTATTCTGCTTAACAACTAACCCAATCCATAGCCCATCCAGTACGTCGATTACCTCAGCTTGACTTCAAAGAGTTGAGTGCATATTTTATCATGTGATATTTGTGTGTACACAAGACCCAGTATTTTAAAATTCTTTTAGTGTGGATTGAACCAAAAAAGTATACAACAAGAGTAAACTGATCATAATAACTACAAGCTTTATCAAATTCAGGGCATTCTAAAAATATATGGGAAGATTTTATGTATAATATCATTAATTCATGCAAGAGCTTTAGAATGGATTTATTCACTCACGTCAGTGCTATTGCATTCCATAACTTCATTAGAAGCACTTATATAAAATGTTGCAATAATTAAGGGGGAAATTAAATACAAATATTAATTGGCTAAAGAGTGATGATTGGAAGGACGAAATGCAATTAAAATGTGACCCTATCAAAAAATTAAAAACATAAACTTCCTACCAAGAATAATGGTGCTACAATAAGAAATCATGTGAAAACCCTATTATGCATCTCCTCTCAAACCAAAACCATTGTGGGAGAAAACTTTATATTTTCTATGCATTATTTTAGTCAGCTTTTTATATATATTTTTATTATCTTAAGTATTTAAAAATGAATTTTGATCATAAATTTACTCCCATACTTGAATATTAAAATATTATTATATCTACCTTATTTTGGATCGAAGTATAATATATTTTTAATCTATGGAAATATAATGTATACTTCCAATCTAAAAATAAATAAATACTAAAAAAATATTTAATGGGTGCAAAAAAATACAACTAATTTATTTACAATTTTTAAATCTATAATCTAATTACATTTAATTTAAAAACTATTTGTAATGTTTTAGAGGTTAAAAATGAAAATTCACAAATAAATAATGGTTTAAAAAATAGTACATATAAGTGGATCATCCATAAGGCCTAAATTTGATGGTCTACCATGCTTGCCATAAAAATTTTATGACGATTATCTATTCAACATTTTCTTTCAAATGTTAATATATTTCATAATAAAATTTAAAAAAAATAAAAAAAATACTTATATTTGTTATAATTATCTATAATTTTTGACGGTTTGCTAAAATTTTCCCTGGCATCTAATCCTACACGTAACTCTGCTTTTATTGCCGCTTGACTCCACTTTCAGTCGTGTCTGTCGCTTGTGCTTGACTCGCAACTCAGTTCTTTAATGAATTTGTGGTGCGAAGCTATATGAGTTACGTGACGGAAAGTCACTACTTGTCAGCCTTAGATTTTGAGGAAAGTCATTGTCCAGTTGATCGCATTTTCAAACTAATCAATTCAATCAGAGGTCCCAAAGTGCCAAGGAGCAATATTCTAGATTTTAATAATCTGCGTTGTGATCCAGGAATGTCTCAACTGGTTGGTATTGAGATAGAATTGAATATTGGCATTCCTTATTTGATGAATAGACCATTTAATTTCAAATTTGATGGGAAAGTGGTTTGAAAGTAAAGTATTATGGATAATAGGCAATTAAAATTGTTAACGAGAGTAAAAATATTCTGTTTTATATTTAGAACACGATTTAATATTTTCAATTTTTTTTATTTTGTTAATTATAAATTGGATAATATGAATTAAGGTGAAATGGCAGGAAGGTGTGTGTGATGATTATGATTTAAAAAGACTAAGTTTAATGCACATATAAAATTTTGCTTCTTTTTCACTAGGGCATCATTGTATGAGAAATAACCCTTCTTTTCTAGAGATTCTCTCATATTAAAATTTCCAAAAATGATCCAATTGGTGTCAAGGAGTGAGTCAATAAACCATTGTCAAAGATTTGCCCTCTTAATTACATTCTTGGAGGCACAAATGTTGACAAGAATAATAGAGCAACTATTAAAGTTGAAGACGGTCTACACAACTCGATGGGTTCATTTTGACTTCCAAAAGACAACATTAGATTGAAAAGGAAGGAAATTGATCTGAAAACTGAAAATGCAAGTGTAGCACATTCAGATAACACATTGTTGCATTTAAAAGATCTACTATTTCTCGACTTTTCCGTTTAATTTTTAATAATGAAATAAAAACCATAATTAAAATGAAGATCAGAATGAAAATAAACAGCAGAGAAAATCCGAAAAATTCACCAGCAAATTGATAACAGAGTTCGGCTTCAATAGCCTACATCTTCGTGTCCATTTGAAGTGAGGACCGTTTCCATTAATTTTGTGCAACAATTGGCTTACAAAATCAATACAAGTCTTCGATTCTCTTGTTCTGGTCTCGGCCTCCCTGGAAATATATCTCTTAGACCTGTCATTAATGGCCCAAGGCCATACAAGGCATAAATAAATCTCTAACCTTTTAAATTCTCTTACACAGTCGGCTGAATAATAACCTTCAAATGGAAGTTCGCTCCCTTTATAACACTTATAAGCCCGTGGCTCAAGCGGTCAAGGCTTATCAATTTTGCACGATAGGTGCAAAGGTCAAGACCTTCGGCCTTCCCTTTGGCGCTTTGGTCTTATCTTTATCCCACATTTGTTTTGGGAGAAGAGATTGCATACTTTTAAAGGTTGGCGGCCTCCTTTATGAGTACCGACATCCCTTTTGAAGGAGACTTAGGTGCTAAGCTTAGCTTAAGCCTATACTTAGGCCGATGTTGGAGAATTGTGGGTTAGCACATGGTCTTTACGTGGCATGATGGGTTGGTGTGGCAGATTTGGTTTGCTTGTGACTCTTTACAAAGCTTTAATTATATATCCCACATTGATGGGGTTTCTACGGACTGTGTAACTTAAATACAATGTCACAAATAATGATACATGAAGATTAGGAGGCCAAGGCACCCCTCCATAAGAGTGTGTCAACCCTTGCTGAGGGCCCCAAGCGAGAAAATAGTAGGGCCCACAGATCCTCATATGACCGCCTATCAAAGATCGGAGGCTATCAAAAAACCAAACACCAAACCAATTTTTTTTGCACAAATTCAGATTGCCATGTGTCAAATGATTATTGGACCACTTGGCGTATTTGAACAATGCCACATCATTTTTTGACACTCATTATTATCCTGTTGCAAGAAAACTTCAGCAAGCTATATCTCGAGCATCCAGACTTTGTTTTGCATTCTGGAAGAAGCACCGAAAAGCTCTCGATGAATTGTTTGATGTACAAGTGGTTCAACCAGAAATTGAAGACTTGAAAAATGGAATGGTACATGGATCCACTTAGATCACTTCTCCCCATTGGGAACTTTTGGACCTCCAAAAGTTAAAATTAAGTGGTAATGAGGTGAAGGTTTTTCTCCCTCACGCCTCCAGCTTCCATCCATTTGGCCTTGTTTGGGTGCATCCCTTTTAGACCAACACAAAGATACTCAACATCACCTCTTCATGAAGTCCGCACATTCCTATCAATAATAGTATCTTCCTGCAATTCTGTTAGATATTCAGGAGCAAAATCATCAACAGAAGGAATGGATACACTTTCATCATGATCAATTATCATTGGAGGCTCATACAATTTCAGATTTTACACATTGACAACTGAATAAATCTGCATGTAAGATGGTAAATCTAACTGAAAAGCATTTATGCCAATTTTTTTCGTAATCCAAAAAGGACCATACCAGATTGGTTTCAAATTTTTACCTTCACCTGTCAGTCTTTACTTACTGATGTGAAGCCATACCATATCACCTACAACAAATTGGTGATCAATACAATATTTGTCATGTCTGGGTTTATACTTGGCTTGACTTTTCTCCAATTGAGTAAGAACAGTTTGATATATGAGCTATATTTTTTCAATGAATTGTTAGTTCAAATGGCTTCTTTTGGTTCACCAACGGCTGTATCCTATCCATAGCAAACATCTAGAGGAGATTTAGGCAAGTATCCATAACAAAATTCAAATGGATATTTCATATTAGAAGAATAAAGTGCCTGATTATATGCATGTTGTATGTAACACAAATGTTCATCCCATAACTTTGGATGTTTATTGTTATAACCCCTAAGTAAATATACCGCAGTGCGGTTCACAACCTCTGTTTGCCCATTGATTTGCAGATGAAATGTAGTGCTCATTTTTAATTTAGTGTCCATTAGTTCCCACAAAGTTGACCAAAACTCCCTAATGAACCGAGAATATCGATCAGAAATTATTGAAGTAGGCAACCCAAAATGAACCCATACATGTTTAAAGAACAAGTGTGCAGTGCCTTCACCAGTAATTTGGTTAGTACAAGGAATCAAAACACACATCTTGCTAAATCTATCCACAACCACATATAAATAGTCATGTTTTCTTTGTGTCATAGACAAACCGCCCACAAAATCCATGGAGATACTTTCCCATGGGCGAGTAGGAATAGGTAGAGGAGTATAAAGTCTTAGTTTCCTGTTACTAAGTTTGCTTGTGGCACAAAGAGTACATCCCTTAATATATTTGGCAACATATTCCTGCACATGGGGCCAGTAACAATACATTTTCAAATGTGCAACCGTTTTAGCAACTCCAAAATGACAAGTAATAAGAGAAGTATGTGCTTCTCTATTCATGTGCACCCTCTCATTTTGAGGAATACAAAGTTTACCCAAATGATACAAAAGATCATTATGTACATGATAGTCCAATTCTTCTACTTGTCTACTACTCATCAAGTCTTTATATACATCCTAAAAATCAAGATCATTAACATACTGTTCTTTATAGCTTTCATGAGACAAAGAACCATGTTGTAAAAGAATAGATGCAACAACCATAGGAGGCCTAGATAACATATCTGTAACCTTATTCTGAATACCTTTTTTATAATTAATCACAAGATGAAATTGTTGTAAGAAACCCATCCAATGAAAATGTCTAGACTGTTGTAGCTTGGTTTGTGATTGGAGATATTGTAAGGGCTGATGATCTATATGTATTATTGGTTTGTTGCCCATTAAATAATGTTTTCATTTTTTAGCAGTTTGAACCAATGCATACAATTCCTTATCATAAGTTGGATATTTTTTTACTGCACTTGTGAAGGTTTCAGAATGATAACAAACTGGTTTCTTACCTTGCATTAAAATAGCTCACATAGCATATTCACTTGCATTTGTCTCAATCTCAAATGGTTTTTGTATATTAGGAAGTGCCAAGACCGGAGCAATACTTATATTTTCTTTCAAAGTGTCGAAGGCCTTTTGATGCTTGCCTCCCCATTTTAAGCCCTATTTCACACTTTTCAAAGAATGCAAAGGTGATACAATATATGAAAATTGAGCAATAAACTTTCTCCAAAACTGTATTGCACCAAGAAAATTTCTAACCTCAGTTGTATTAGTGGGTGTAGGCCAATTAACAATGATTGCCACTTTTGCAGGATCAATTTTCAATTTACCATGTCCTACATTGTAACCCAAGTATATCAAAGAGGTTTTTCCAAATTCACATTTTGACATTTTTAAATAAAGTTTTTCCCTTCATAATGCATCCATGACTTTCTTAATTTGGATCACATGCTCTTCCCAAGACTTATTGAAAATCAATATATCATCTAAGTAAACTATAACAAAATCATCAAAGAATTGTCTAACTATATCATTCATCAATATCATGAATGTAGCTGGTGCATTACACAACCTGAAAGGCATAACAAGCCATTAAAATAATCCTTGTTTTGTTTTGATAGCGGTTTTCCACACATCACCTTCATTAATTATTACTTGATGATATCCACTTCTCAAATCTAGCTTAGTGAAATAAATAGCGTGTTTTAATTGATTCAAAAAATCATCAATATGAGGAATAGGGTAACGATTCTTAATAGTAATTTTGTTTAAAGCATGAAAATCAACACACATTACCAAGTGCCATCTTTCTTTGGCACCAAAATTATTGGCGAACCAATAGGAGATGAATTTGGATGAATAATACCTCTATCCAATATATCCATTACCTATTTTTTGATTTCCTCATTTTCCACCACTAATAACCTATACATGCCAATGTTAGGGAGAGGAGAATCCTGCAATGGCTGAATTTCATGTTGAACTCCCCTTTTAGGGGGCAAACCCTTAGGATCCTGAAATACATCATCATAAGTAGAAATTATTTCAACCAATTCATTCTTATGTTTAGGATCACAATTTTTCAAAGCCCGAGAATATTATTTTTCCTTAGACTTAATCAACATGAGACAAAATGTCTTGCTTGAATTAACTAGTCTTTTCTTTTGCCCTATTGTAACCAAGGAAAGACATGTTTTAATGTGATGTGCTCTAACTATATATTCAATGCCATCCTTAACAAGCAAGTACTTATTCTCCTCTCTATAAAAGATTGCTTTTCTATCATAAAGATATGGGTTTCCCAAAATAATCTCACACATGTCCAAAGGGACAACATCCAACTCAGCCTCATCTACGAACTTGGATGTGATGGCAAACCTCAGTCTACAAGTTTGTGAGACTTGTAGCTTCACATTGTCACACACCCAACTTAGTGGATAAGGCTTTGGATGGGGATTGGTTTGTAAGCCTAACTTCTTAACAACCTCTTCAGAAATTAAATTTTCTTGTGAACCACTATCAAATAGAGTGTCAATCTTAGTATGTTTTGAAACAACTCTAATGTTTAACAATTCATATCTTTTCTTATCAACATACAAAAAATTATGTTTAGAAGAAGATGCATCATTTGATGACTTAGTGCTAGAAACTGAAAGAGAGGAATCATTATGTAATCCCATGGCCGCGATCTTAGTTTCATCCCTTGAATATGAACCTAAATATTGAACCATAGCATTAGTCTTCTTTTCCTTCTTTTGAAACCTTTTAGGCCTTAACTCACAGTGTAGTTTCCAACACTTAGACTCATCACGATTTTTATTGCAATGATTACAAAATGGTTTTCCTTCTTTTTTAATAGTAAAAGTGGATTTCTATTTACCCTTTCCTGATGAACTTTCCCCTTTGGATTGCTTAACATTAGATTGCTTATTTTTAACTTTAGGAAAATATTCTTTTGATTGTTTTCCTCTAGCCTCTAAATGAGTGGCTTGGACACATATTGCATCTAAATTAGTTTGATTGAACATAAGAATCATATGTCTTAAGTAACTATGTAGCCCACCTATATATTTTAGCAGTGTTTCTTGTGTGTAAAGATGAACATTCAAAAGTAAAGCTTTTATCTTAAATTCTTATGTATAATCTTGAACATTTTGGCCTCTTCCTTGTCTGAAACTTTGTCAATCCATCATGGCTTGTTGCATATAGCCTAAAGGATAAAATTGCTTTCTGATTTCTTTAACAAATTCATTCCAAGTAGAAATTGAGTTACCTTTTTGAAGCTCAGCTTCCTTCAACTTACACTCCCACTAGATGAGAGTTGTGCCTCCCATACGAAGAGTAGCCAAATTAATTTTTGACTCATCCCCTGCAATCTTTTGGACCCTGAAATAAACTTCAATCTACTTGACCCAATTATCCAACTTTTTGGCATTAACTTCACCATTAAACATTAGTAATTTAAACTTAATATCTAATTTTAGTGAAGGGAGAGATTCCATAGTTTTTTTACCATCATCTGATGAAGAAGGTTTTTTAGTTTCTTTAAATTTTGATTCTTGTGAATCACCTTTCTCATTCTCATATTTCTTTTGTTTATCACAGTACAGTTTCTCAACCATGCTTCTCATCTCCATGAAGGCTCGATGGAAAGCTTGTTTAGATTTCATCTCTTCTTCGGCCATCCCTGAAGCACGCCTTAAGCTAATCTCTGGATTATACTCAGAGAGTTTTCCTTCACCATTTTTAGATTTAGACCTTGTCAACATACACTAGCAACCACTGTTAAATAACAACCACTCTGATACCAAAAATCTGATTTGAAAAAGGAAAATGCAAGTGTAACACATTCAAATAACACACTGTTGCATTTAAAAGATCTACTATTTCTAAATTTTTATATTTAATTTTTAATAATGAAATAAAAACCAGAATTAAAATGAAGATCAAAATTAAAATAAAAAGCAAAAAGAATTAGAAGAATTCACCGACAAATTAATAATAGAGTTCAGCTTCAATAGCCTATGTCTCTGGGTCCGTTAGAAGTGAGGACCATTTTCATTAATTTTGTGCAACAAATGGCTTACAAAATCAGTACAAGTCTTCAATTCTCCTGTTCTATTCTCTGTCTGCCTATAAATATATCTCTTAGACATGTCATTAATGGCCCAAGGCCGTACAAGGCATAAATAAATCTCTAACCTTCTTAATTCTCTTACACAATCAGCTAAAAATACCCTTCAAATGGAGTTTCGCTCCCTTTATAACACTTACAAGCCCATGGCTCAAGCGGTCAAGGCTTATTAATTTTGCATGATAGGTGCAAAGGTTGAGTCTTTCAGCCTTCCCTTTGGTGCTTTAGTCTTATCTTTATCCCACATTTATTGTGAGAGAAGAGATTGCATACTTTTAAAAGGTTGGATGCATCCTTTATGAGTGCCGACGTCCATTTTAAAGGAGACTTAGGTGCTAAGCTTAGCTTAAGCCTATACTTGAGCCGATGTTCGAGAATTGTGGGTTA
This sequence comes from Torreya grandis, assembly GCA_037957365.1. Classification (NCBI taxonomy): domain Eukaryota; kingdom Viridiplantae; phylum Streptophyta; class Pinopsida; order Cupressales; family Taxaceae; genus Torreya; species Torreya grandis. The sequence goes on from JARHVA010001328.1 coordinate 3,395,149, forward strand.
GCACGTGGTCTTTGCATGGCATGATGGGTTGGCATGGCAGATTTAGTTTTCTTATGACTCTTTACAAAGCTTTAAATATATAGCCCACATTGATGGGGTTTCTATGGACTTTGTAACTTAAATACAATGTCACAAACAATGATACATGAAGATTAAGAGGCCAAGGCACCCCTCTATAAGAGTGTGCTGACCCTCACTGAGGGCCCCCAATAAGCAAATAGCGGGGCTCATGGATCCTCATATGACCACCTATCAAAGATCAGAGGCTATCAATAAACCAAACACCAAACCAATTTTTTTTGTACAAATTCAGATTACCACGTGTCAAATGATTATTGGATCACTTGGCGTATTTGAGAAATACCATGTCACTTTTCAACACTCATTATTCCCCTATCACAAGAAAACTTCAACAAGCTATATCTCGAGCATCCGAACCCTATTTTGCATTCTGGAAGAAGTGCCAGAAAGCTCTCAATGAATTATTCGATGTGCAAGTGGTTCGGCCAGAAATTCAAGACTTGAAAAATGGAACGGTACATGGATCCACATAGATCAGAAATTAATGTTACCACAACCTCACATCCATTATAATGCACTGACATATGGCAAAAAGTACTTGACCAATTCATTCTAACGTTGGAGGTTAGCCAAAATATAGAAACATTAATGTCTTGCAGGTAGATAGTTTTAGTGTTGACAAAGAAATTACACATATACCTTAAAATGTATTTTTGAGTGATGTTAGTAAGCCCTCACACAATCCAAGAGTAAAATATCATTAACTAACCTCTTTTGCATAATGATTCCCTGATCTACCTCGGTTAAAATAGAAAAAAATATTTAGAAGTAAGATTGATGATTTCCTTTCACAAAGTCACATAATTGAAAAACTCATTATTTATCTTGTATGTAGATGTCATATTTGGGTGGTGGACGTAATCTATGATTTCAAAGATAAATTGACTTCTGATCAAACACCACAAGCTGGTCCACTCCATCTAGTTGTTTCACCTCAGGGGTTGGTTGTGATGGTTGAGAAATCATTAATTGTCTATGGGAGACAAAGAGAAAATTCACCACTTGAAAAGTGTGAACAATAGGAAGAATCATTACCTATAAGGTTGCTGGGGCTAGTTTCTTTATGATCACCAAAGAACTACCTGTCCGTTTGTACACAAAAGGCATGAATTTTCCTATTGTGTGAGGTTTCCACTTACTCTTCTTATTTATAATAATAGTCTATCCAATCAAGGATTTTTGTGCATTATTATTCACCTCAGTAGAGGTTTTAGGTGGCAAAGTTGGCCTACACTTGGCCATCAATGGGCATTCACAAAATTTTTGGTTCATGGCATGTCAGTCGAAACAAGTGTTGAGCATATTGATATAAATTATTTATTGTGTCAAACACTAATCACCTATTTGGATAACAACTATATCCTTGAGATCCTTATAGAGATACACTTCAATGCAAACATGGTTATGAAATCTGTCTGCGTTAAACTTTTCTTGCTCAAACCCTATGAAATGCCTTAAGGGTTTTATCAAGTGATGCTTCCAAAAAGACAAGTGATCTCTGCAAGTCAATACAAGTGCTTTAACTCTCTTCTTTGGCATTTAAACTCAATATTCTAACTTTTATCTGACTTGATAACATGTGTGGTAGTTATATAACTACTCCAAGGTACTTGGGAAGTGTGTGGTATTGAGTTTTCACTTGGAGATATTTACTATACATCAGAGTTAGTTAAAAACCTCTTTTTCCTTCATTAAACATTACCTTAAAGTTTACAAAAAAAATTAAACACTACAAAAAATGATGAAATGCTTGCATAAGTTGATTAAGTCTTGAAATTGCCTTGAAGGACACCTAAAGACCTATAAAATTTCTTGACTAAGTCTCACCACTCTATGACAAGACTAGATCACCACCAGACCATTATAGAACTGACCTTTAATTTCTCCAAATAAACCTTAAACGATGCTAATAAGGTTTTAAGAAGATATTTGGAAATTTGTAGAAGGCATGACAAGACCTTGAAATACGCTATCAAGACATGCCCAAAAGTTTTCACCAATATGGGTTGACATTTTGACCTTGGAGGTCAAAATTGGTTAACAATTTGGTAATTCATAGGGGTAGCATGCTTACAATGCTAAATGGACCAGTATCCTTGTCCTTCAATTGGGCAATGAAGTCATTTGCACTCAGTTTCAGACCTGACCAGACCTTGAACATGACAAGACAATCTAATTTGACATTCAAAACACACAAAACAAAGACACCACACATAAAGCAAAGAAACAAGACTCACACATGTGCTATCAAGAACTTAAGGAACATAGCAAACAACGTGAGCAAATTAACTATATATAGCTAACCTAAAAAAAACTTCTTTCTCTTGGATTAAAGGGTAAGCTTGTACTATTTCTTGCTCCATGAAATGAAGGATGACATGAAACAAATTGCCTCTTGAGACGTGCTTTTGTTGTCTTCATCTTATTTTTGAATTCCAATCCTCTTGGAATGTTCTCAAATGAAGTAATGGAAATTGTAAACCAATCACCTATGAAGGTGAATTCCTCTTGTGGCTCAATCTCTTTTTCATTATTTTTCTTGATGTTTGTGTCTATCTCAAACATGGCCATCTCTAGGATTATAGGAGCAACCTTAAACATGGCACCTTGGAGGTTGTCATATTATCCTTAAAGAAAAAAGGAAACTTAAATAGCATCTTAAAACTATCTAACAATGGTTGTAGGCTATTTAAGAGCCTCAAACTCATTCCATATATCATAATACTTCTGCGATAAGTTCTCTTGGTGTATGAAGGCAACAATAACCTTGTCTTTTATTGGGTTTTCAAAGTCAATCTATTGGTCATATTAAATAGTGTCATAGTCATCATAGATTAATCCATAATGTAATTGAAACTCTTGTTAATGTTCTTCAAGACATTTTTGCTCGATAGGAACTTACATTCCTCATCAACAATCTCATTTTACTCTCCTAGAGGTGCTAACTTCTCAAAACCTTCACACTCTTGGAACATATACAAATAAATCTACCACATGTCCTTAAAATCACTTTAAACATGTTCATTGGACTCAAAAAACTCAATCGATATGATGTTCCTCTCAAAATCCTTTTCTTCCATGTTATCATCAACCTATTCATTAGCCAAGGTAGCAATCTTGGCACTCTCCTCATGGGCAGCTACAATGTCATCAAGATCATCTCTTTCTTCATTCAATAAGATTGATTTATGTTTTTATTAAGGGGACTACTGATAGTGAATTCTTCATCATAGGCACTTGAATTATCTTCATCAGGTTCTCTTTGAATCACACTTGCAGCTGCAATCTCTTTTTAAAATTCTTTCCATAAGACAAGTTCCTCTTCAAAAAGGGATGTGGTGGGAGGGTGATGGGCAAGTTCATGAGTTGGAAAGGGAGTATGAATTATGGTAGATGGATCATGGATGGTTTTGGGAATGGAAATAATTCTTTTGAAAATTAGGTTCTTGGATATGGAAGGTTCTTCAAGGAACTCTTAGAGATATAACAAATTGAGTTGGGTAATAGAACATACATTTTACTCAATAAGCACCTCATATTTCTCATGTTCTTCTTAAGGCTATTCAATAGATACAAACTAATCTTCAACCTCCTCAATTAGAGCCTCCTTATTTTGAAAATATTCTTGGATAGACTTCCAAGATGGACAAGCTAGGGTTTCTTGGGGATAGGGCAATGGGGTTTGGTTAGGCACAAATCTCTCTCTGTCTTCAAACTCTTGATTTTGGCTTGATTCAAGTCCATTCATCTTCAAATCTAGCTCTTAGATTTTCCTATCTATACTCTCTTTGAATAGCTTCTCTTGAAGGTGGTTAGTGGTTTCATCAAGATAAGGGACATAAGAGGGTTGGTATGAGGTACAAGAGGACTCTTGAAGAGGGATGTGGTAGACTTGCATAGGTTTAAATTTTTATTTGCCTTCAACTCCCCAATCTATACTTGTTTCACCTTGCCCACTCCATAACTTCAACACTTGATTCCATCTTGTAATCTTGAAAAACTTCTTGAGAGTTTCTTGAGGAAGAGAAATAACATTTTTGTTCCCAACAATGAGTTGCTCAACAATAGTCTTTTCCTTCTTTTGAATGCTCTCTTGGATGGAATTCCAAGAAGGAAAATTTTGAGGAACACATGGATAATTTGAACACTTGGAAGCTCAGTTGGAAATGTCTTTTGGGAAAGAATGGATGGTATATATGAGGGCTGAGGTAGTGTGTATGAAGGCACAAAAGGCTAATGGAGTTGGACCTATTGTTCTTCATGTTTACTTAGCTTATCCTCAATGGTTTGAATGAGACCACTTACATCCATCATCTCATTTGAGAAGCTTTACCAATTTACTCTCTCAATAGGTACCCATTCTTATTTCATTATCTGCAATGAATCTCTCATGTCATAAATAAAGTGAATAGGGATATCTTGAGCATATCCCCTTTTCTTCAAACTTGAATGAATTGATTTGAGGACTAACTATGGACATCTTGAGCTTGATAAGGATGATCATATGCAATATCATAGTCATGTAGAGGGAATGTAGGCTATCTATAAGACTGATATGACTCATGACAAGGTTGATAAAGATATATCAAGGATACTATGGATGACCATAGGGTTGAGATACTTCACTAAATTACATGAAACTAAAATTAATCTCAAACTCAACCATAAAAATTTCATCAAGACAAATAAATGAAACACAACTTTGAATTAGTGATTGGGCTTCTATAACTAGTTGATCATGTGTGAAGTTTCCATTCATGTTTTGAATGCCTTTAAAGGCTGATAAGTAGAACACACTACCAATAATTCTTACACATATTTGGACCTTAATCCCATTAGGCATGACAAAACTATTATCACTCAAATTTTCACCCTTTGAAAGGTAATTCAAGCCTTCTAAATTTTATGTAACATGGAAACACCTCAATTTTTTGGGTACCCTATTGGAGAGGTGAATCTTTTGGTTAAGGGGTTATCTCCCCTTGATGAATTGCTTAGGCACAAACACTAATCTAACACTTGTTAAGAAAATGGAGAGAAACCAAATCCAATGGAGGTGAAGCACCAAATATGAACTAATCACTACGAACCAACTATAATTACACTTCAAATAAGAGACTAAACTGCACATGACACTAATCCAAACCTGCCTCTGTACATCAATGTTTCTTAGGAAGGTTTGTAAAGCAAGATTGAGCTAGGAGGACTAGACAAGAGGTCATGACATGAAAATAATGAAAAGACAACTTATTAAACCGCTACAAACTCCATTTGAATAATTTAAGAGACCTAAAAAAAGGATTTCAAACTAAACAAGGATAAGCATGCCAAGGAAGTAGGCCTATCACTTATCAAGATCAACTAATAAAAAATGTATATTAAAACCACTCCATGGATAATGTAAAAATAGGTTGTTATTTATTCATCAAAGGTTGTAAATGGGTAGGTATTCACCATACCAAGGTGGAGGATAAAAATGTATCCAATTAAGGCCCAATTTATAGAGAAATTGTGAGAAGACGGAGAGAAAGGCATAGGAGAGAGAGAAAGACAAGTGTCAAAAAGAGTTAAAAATAAGAAAGGAGTTAGGAAACTATCTCAAAAGGTCTTATAAGACAAGTTTACTCTATTGAATAAGTTCTCATCCTAAAAGTGGCATGGAATTTTGAAATTTGGCTTGACACCTTGCATTTACTCTTCAAAATTGCCCCTTCTTTGGCTTGTGGATGGACAAGTGGCCTTATTGATGATTAGATAATGTTGAGTTACACTTTTGATCTACTCTTGACACCTCTCAACTATTATCTTTAGGTTCTCTTTAACACATCACTTTATTCTTTTGTTAGGTGTCTAAAAGTCTCTTCACCTCATTAGGCCAATCTTGCTTACAAGTGTTAAAACATGAATTCATATTTTATAACTTATCTTATCTCTCCATGGATGGTCTATTCACATCATATTAGACCTAAAATAATTCATTTGGAGGTCTCAAACTACCTTTAAGAATTCATTTTGCACCAAAATCTCCAATTTGTCATCATTCCTTATAGCCTTGAAATCATGAAAACCTCCTTGTGTAGACAAATTTATAGATGTTAATTGGATACTAAAGGTATATTTTATGATCTAGTATGGATTTATAGTTCCATGACAAATTTCAGGTCTTTTTCATCTGTTTCTCTCTACTAACTAGGTCTCAATTAGGCCTCCCTACCTAGAGACTGAATTTTAGCTCCAAAATATCCCCACACATGTGAAACCTCAAATAAACATGTTATTAAGTGTTATAACCATTTAATATCATCCATGTTAATTTTTAAGCTCTATCACCTTATATAAACCTCCCAAGTATTTTAAAATAATCCTTTTTTGCCTATTTTATACTTAAAAGTACTAACCAATCACATGAAGAGATGATCAGGTGAGTTTTGAACATGATTTAGGTCATTATAAAGGTACCAAAACTCATCTAAAGGCATTAGAATTATTTTCTCTCTCATCAGGTTAGATTTAGTATTTTAGGTAGCTTGAAAGTGTCTCCTGGTCTTAATAATGATTCATACAGCTTAGGGAATCAATAAACCAACCAGTTATAAAAATTTCAAGTACACAAGGTTGGATAACTATACCTAATATCCCATGGTCCCATAGAGTCTTTTTTTAATGTACTGAGTAAGAGAAGGTGACCTCTCAAGTTGGTAGACTGCATTCTGTGATGCCAAGGAGAATTGGGGCTTGTAGGCAGTGATTTAAGCTTAGTTTCGAGTTCCTAATGACCTCAATAGGTCTATGACATCCACCTTGACCTATAAAAATGGTTTTATTCACCACTTTTCTCCTTTAGGTTTCTTGCAACCTCATTTACTCAAGTGTAGGGTTCTTAAGCAATACCAGGCAAGAAAACTTATTGATTATGTTTTCTCCTTTATCCTTTACTCAGTGATTAGAAACTTCATGGAATTATTTCCCATACTTATCGCCATATATTTAGGGTCCTTATGGTCTCAACCCAACTCTAACTAACCATTTCATTAGGATTTCCCTTTTAGGTCTATGTATCTAGTTGTATGCTTGTTAGGCTTGAACAAAGATTGTCAACATCTATATTAATTCAAGTGAACTTGAGGGCCTTATGGAATTATCCTATTTCCCTGAAATCATATTCAAATAATTTTCTTTCCTTCAGTCTTCCTACAATCCTTTAAACCTATCAAATAAGTAAATGCTTCTCAAAGTAGGCAAGCCTGTAGCTTGCATTAGTTGAGTATACAAGGTTTCTACTGTTTGGTTATTGGGTCTAAGAACCAAATGAGATCCTGTTGTCCCTCTGAAACCATATTCATATTTTTTAATTTCCTCAAGATTTCATAGGTATTCAACCCTTTTATTGACTCAATAAAAGTTTCTCATGAGGCAATGCAGACCTGTAGGTATGTGACTATGTGTGCAGGGCTGACAGAGCTCTATCTAATCCTCTTGATCTGACTATTATTGTAGGTCCATTGAGTTTTAAAATGTTAGATGGTTTCATCTCTTGATCATAATATTATTTTCACTCAAACTCTCTTCTCATCCTTCTATCATGCATTTATCTCTCTTTTCAAGTTTGAAAAGCAACTTGAACTATACAAGCCAACTGTGTGTATGTATTAGGTCTTAACTATAGTATGAGGTGTTTATGGTTATTCTTAAAGTTATTGGACACTTAAAAAATTCTCAATTAATTTTTTATGATAATCTAATACAAACTCCAATGTTTCTTCATGAACTCTGTCTACTTTCCATCTTGAAACTAACCTACCTTGCCTAACAGACCTATAGGTCTTCTTGAACTCCACAATTGGGATTTATTTTTGACCCTAAAATACCAATGATAGTTTTGAGGATGATTTATAGGAACCATGAGTGATTCACTTATTCTAATTTCCACCCACAACACCATTCTTAGACCTTATTTACGTTATGTACTCTGCCTTTTCTAAAGGCGGCTGTAGGTGTTGATTTCAGGTCTGAATGTATGAGGTTTTGAGTTTGTATTTTTCAACTCCACCATGAAATCTACAGTAACTAAAAATAATTAATGGATATTTATCACTTCATACAATGTTCAATTTCCCCCTTTTTAGCATCTTCAAACCCTTTCTCTTATTCAAACTCAAGGTTGTGCATAAGTGTCAAGGCTTCTGAACTTAGTCATAGTAACCCTCATTAGTTTCCAAATAATATAAGTGTCCTAATAAGTCTTATGACTCCTATTATCATATGCATTTGAGTTATTATTTAACTTACTATGTTTAAACACCATTTTAAACAAGAATGCTTCACATTGAATGCAAAAGAGACCTGTAGGTCTTCCCTCCTCATGTTTTGGCCTCTTATTGGTGAAATTGTAGTCCTCTCATATGATAATAGAATCCATACATTTATTACAACCTTGTTCATAGTGTCAATAACATATTAGCCTCCAACTCTACCTGTATGGCCTATACCATTCATCTTAAAACAAACTTCATGAGCTTATGAAGGGGGCGATGGAAGAGCAGAGTTTAGTGCATCTGTTGGACTTGAAACCTGATCCAAAGATAGAATATGACCTATGGAATATGAAAGGACATTTTGAAACCATTTTTTACTTTCAAGTGATCTCAACAAGTATATACAAGTGCTTTAACTCCCTTCTTTAGCATTGAAACTCAAGATTCTAACTTTTATTTGACTTGCTGATAGGTGTGGCAATTATATAACTGATCCAATGTCCTTATAAATTTATTTTTATGGATTTTTAACTTGGGTATAGTTAGTGTACATTGAAGTTAGTCAAAACCTCTTTTTCCTTCTAAACATTACCTTAAAGTTTACAAATGAACCTTAAACACTTCAAAACATCATGAAATGCTTATATAAGTTGATTAAGGATTTAAATGACCTTGAAGGACACCTAAAAACCTATAACATTTCTTTAATAAATATCATAACTCTAGGACAAGACTAGACCACCACAAGACCACTATAGGACTTTACCTTAATTTTTCCATATAAAACTTAAACAATGCTAATAAGGTTTTAAGAAGACTTTTTGAAAGCTTTATAAGGAATGAAAAGACCTTGAGATAGGTTATCAAGATATGACCAAAATTTTTCACCTATAGGGGTTGACATTTTGATCTTGGGGGTCAAAATTGGTCAACAAGTTTCAATTGATGTATGAATATTAGGGAGTTTGCATAGCTTTTGGATTGGGATAAGATAATGCCTACCCTATTATATAAGGAATATTTTTAGCATTAATATTTGTATAAATTCATAATATTTTTAATGTTTTTATGTAATGGAATGAATATAATTATTATTCCTCCTTAATATCTAGTATCAGAACCACAATATAGGTTCTGCCCCTGTAAGAAATCTGAGAAAGCTTATGCACTCCACAAATACTTATTTTCTACACTTTTTCATATTATTTTATACAGTACAAGAAGTTAAAAATTCATAGGATGGTGATTACAATTATATATGGTAAATTACATATTATTTTACATGTCCTAAGAAACATCTCTCATAAGGACTTGGTTGTATGACTCTTTGGAAACAAAACCGTCCTTGTATCCTTTACTACCTGAAAACCTGCAAGTTGTAACAAGTCAATTTTTTGCCATAAATTGAAGAAATTTTATCAAAAGGTCTTGAAAATTTAATGGGATTTTTGAAACTCATTTATTCAAATTTACATAATAGGTTGTACAGATTTAGATCAGGTCGTACTATTCGTATGATGCCTACAAATAGTCTATTTATAATCTATTTAGGCAAGTTATTTTTTTGCAATTTTGGGCCATACAAGACAAATTTTTTAGTGCAATTTTTTTAATCATGTTATTGAATTCATTTTGGTTCTTATAATGTTTTTGTATGATTTTTCATGATAACGTATAGTACTTTGGGATCTTCAAATTTGACTAAACAATTTACCATAGAAGATTGATAGGTAGGTTAGTTTCTCTCCATTCCCAATCATATAGAAGGAATTTATTAGATCTGAGGATTCTCTGAGATTCCTTGATTCATATAAATCCTCCTCAAATCCTTAAGTATAGTTTTGCATAATGCCATATAGCTGTTTGGGTGGCCTAAAATTTGATTGCTATGTGGAGCAAAGGAAGATTAATGAGGAGCAAATAAAATTAATTGACTTGTCAACCAAAGATATCCAAGGTGAATTCCACATCATAAAGTGTGTTTTGACAATAAATTTTACTCTTTTTACCTAACTTAAAGTGAAATTAGTTGTCAAAATATCTCAAGACCACCTATATTTCCAATCAACAAGTTATTCTTTTATTAATAATTTCATTTACAAAAGGTGCAAAGGTCAATTCTCTCCATGTAGAAAATTTAGTGATACCCCTAAACTTTTCAATTCCATTAAATTTAGCATCAAAACTCATTTTTAGGGGGAATTTTAAAAAAAAATAAAAAAAAGAAAAGGGGAAATTGGCAATAGAGGTCAACAACAAAATTTTTCTATTTTTATTTCTTTCAAAGCATTGCAAAAATATTGAATGACATATTGTGAGATATTGTAATTTAATTAAAATTACATAATAATCACAAGTTTTTAAAGCTTGATCGTAGTGTTTAGTTATATATATGCTTTTGACTCACATTTACAGATAATGCCATCATGCTTGAGTTATTACATACAATGCCTAACATAGCTGTAATAATGACATCTGAACATCAACATTTTAAATCATTAGGAAAAAATAAGGTAGATGCACTCATAGCCTTCCTTTCATTCACCCATTCCTTATAATCAGAAGGCGTAAATCTTGAAGGTGTAATTTTTAAGTATATATCAAAATTACGCTTGTGTATGAGGAATTCCATCTAAGCAGGTGCTAGTGATTAGATGAACCCTTTTCAGTATTGTCTAATTACTAATCACCATTCTTCTCTCACGTGTGTTAAAGTCTCTTTCACATACTGATGGGTATATAGGAAGGATGAGCTCTTCCAGTACTAACGAGTATAGAGAAAGGTGCACATAAAGAGAGGTATGGTGTATCAGTTTGTCAATATATAGAAAGGCATACCTTGAGTGATAAGGAACCAATCCATCATCCATAGTCTTGATAATGGCTACATAAGCTCCAAAATTCTTTATGCTAGATTCACAACTAATCAAAGGTGACAACTATTTTTCTTTGAAGATAAAGTCCATAACTCAACTAACATTTGAGGAAATTTTACCTATTATAGATGGATCCTACACTTGACATACAACAGATGTTGACCAACAATGTAAATATGACAAATTCAATCAAAAGGATAAATTGATCATAATATTTAGGGTATTAGATAAGGTGTAACCACACATTTGTGAAGCCAAAACTACCAAGGAAGTTTGGGACAAAATCCAAACTATATATGAAGCCAAGAATGAGAGCACAATTTTGCATCTACAAAGTCAACTCCACTCTCTCAAATTGAGATCCATTAAAAAAGTGGAGGCTTTTCTCAAATGTGTTACAACATTGAAGGCATCACTTCAATCCTTGGGTGAAGTAGTTTCATATGACTCTCTTGTACCCATTGTCTTGAGAGTTCTACCACCCTCATACAGAATTTTTGTGACCACTTTGACTGTCATAGAATATAAACCAAGTTTTGATTTTTTTTTTAATATGTTTCAACAAGAGTAGTCTTTTAGTACTCAAAAAAAATGAGAAAAACATGTTTTGGATTCTAATCAATAGAAAGGCAAGAAACCATTCAAGTCTTTATCAAAATAGAATCTAAGGTAACATTCACAAGGAGGCAAGTTACAAAACTAATGTCACATTTTCGGTCATCAGGGACATGAATTCAAATATTGTTGGTATAATACCTTCAAGAAAGGTTCTTCTAGTGTTCAAAAGTCCACTAACCAAAAATCATCCCCTACGACATCCAGTAAACCATAAGGATAGAAAAAAGGGAACTTGGTAAAAGAAACCCAAATAATAAGGTAATGTTGTTGAACAAGAAGAAAATGATGATGATAATAGAGACTTCCTATACTTTGCTAATGTTCATGGAGAATCTTCACAAAGTGACATATGCTATGTTGAATTGGGTGCAACTCAATATACAATAGGAAGAAAATATTAGTTTTAAACATTGAAAGACACACCCAATAAAAATCATGTTTCATTGGGTGATGATACCTCATATAGTGTGCAAGGAATTGGTAACATTGACTTACCTCTTATAATGCAAACATGTAGAATAACAAATGTTCTATATGTACCCAGTTTAACTAAAAATCTATTATTAGTCAATTAACTCTTGGACCACAATTTAAAGATTTATTTTGACTGTAAAGGTGGAAATAAAATGTTTTTGATCAAAAATAAACTAAAAAACTCAAAAAATATTGCACAAGCATCCAATGTAAACCGCATGTTTAAGCTTGATTTAATTTAGAAAAATAATCAGACACTCATAATAAAGGACACAGGCTCAACACAATTATGGCACATAAGATTTAGTCACATAAGTTTTAAATATCTTGACACACCCCACCATTATAACTGTTAAGCACGGGATATACTGAGAGGGGGGGTGAATCAGTATATCATATATCTTATAAAACTTTCCCTTTATCAAATTCCACTTAATCAAACATTCAAGATATGCAATAAAACTCAAACAATAAACATCACACAAGATAGAGAGAGAGACCAGATATAACATGGAAACCCAATGTGGGAAAAACCACGGAGAACAATCTCAAGTATATTCATGAGAAACAACCCATAGGAGCACCATACCCCTTTGCCGAGTACCAACCCAACTACAATTCGTGAGCACCAACCCACAGGAGCTTCAAATCCCTTTGCCGAGCACCAACCCAACAACTATTCGTGAGCACCAACTCCTTTGCCAAGCACCAACCCAGCAACAATTCGTGAGCACCAACCCACAGGATCACCAACCCCTTTGTGTATACCACACACCTATCTCTCAATGTTGCTATCTCAACAAATGATAGTTCAATAAAACATCTCTTTCCTCTCTCTCACCTTTGCTCTTCTAAGACAGATATAACAAATACAAATCATATTCATCTCTCAAAATTGCTCTTCTAAGCTAAATATTACAATATCAAATCAACCTCTATATCTCATATTACAAATGGATTCTCAAGCCTTTATTTATAGCTTTCCAAATGACCTTTGGCCTTCCCCCTTTGTGACCCTTCAATCCTCATGGAAAATGGCACCAATCTTGTATGACCCTTCATATTCAAGCCTTTGAAAAGTCATGTGGTGACCCTTCATGACCAAAAACATCTTTCCCACTTTTGTCCTTATCTTTGGTGACTTTTCGTATTCCTTAAAGTGTCCCTTCATGAGAAATTGCGCCCTTACTCTTTTATCTTCACTCGGTGACTCTTGGTATTCCCCAAGATGACTCTTCATGGGAAAATGCGTCCAATCCTTCTTTTGTCTTTACCCCGTGGCTCTTCGACTTCTCCATGGGCCCTTCTTTTGTCTCATATGCAACCAAAAATATATACGTTAATATTAAATAAATATTAACTCATATTAGCCAAGATATATTTATTACAAACAACATTAAATGCAATGGGGCCTTTATCACCAATAATGCTAAACCTTTGACATCAATGACAATATTCCCAACAATAACATGGTAAGAGGATTGCCACCTCATAAAAAAGATATAGATTAATGTCATAATTGTTTAACAAACAAGTAACATAGATCTCTATTTTAGAAAAGTACCTATATATCCAATGGTAAACATGATCTAGTTCACACCAATATGTGTTGACCAATGAAACCAAGTCATGTTGGGTTTAATTACTTCATACTCTTTATTGATGATTTTTCCAAAAAAATGTGGGTCTTTTATGTGAAAACAAAGAGTCAAGCCTTTAAAACTTTCAATAAATTTGAAGTGGCTGTTGAAATAAAATCTATTAAAAAAATAAAGACCCTCCACTTAGATCATGGGGGGAATTCACCAGTAACCAATTCAAATCATTTTTGCAATGTAATGACATTTATCATCAAATGGCACCTCCACACACACCACAAAAAATGCATTTATTGAGTAGAGGAATCATACTATCATGGAAATGGTGTGATGTATGCTACATGATTCAAGTTTGACAAAGGCATTTTGGGCAGAAGCAATCAAAACCATAGTCTATCTGCTCAACAATAACACCACAAGAATCATGGTCAGGGAAAAAACCATCTATATATCACATCTTTGAGTTTTTGGATGCCAAAAAAGTATGCACATTCCCAAATAAGAATGAATTAAATATGATATGAAATCCAAAAACTATTTGTTCTTAGGGTATAGTGAAGAAGTACTCGCCTATAGACTCATGGATCCAAAAACTAAAAAAATCTACACTAACAGGGATGTTGAGTTATTTGAGAAGATAGAAGTAGAAGCTCCTTCTACAAGATCACCTAATAAACCAATCAGCCCCATAAAAAATGTAGAAGATGTCAATCCAATAGTAGATGATAATGATGATAGGGATAATGGTGAAGCTCCAACATCCACATGAACTACTCAATGTATGCCTAAATGGTATACAAGTACACTAAGAGATGATAAACTAGACGTTGTTCTAGATACGTCTACCACTGGACCAAGGACTCATAATATGGCTTGAAGAGAGTTCAATTTGGACTTAATGAGTATAGTTGTTGAATCTATTGAGCCCTCTATAGTTTAGGAATCCATACAATTGAAGCTTTAGAAAGATGCCATAGATGCAGAATATAATTCACTTATGAAGAATAAAACATGGTAGCTTGTAGACCTTCCACTAGGGAAGAAGCCAATCAGATGCAAATGGATCTTCAAGACAAAGTACAAAGAAGATGGCAATTTCAACAAGCACAAGGCAAAGTTGGTTGTAAAGGGGTATGCTCAGAGAGAAGGCATCGACTATGAAGAGACATTTGCTCCCACAACCAAGACAAAAAATAATTAGGATGATTTTTACATAAGCTACATAGTTTGGTTAGAAATTCCACTAAATGAAGGTCAAAAGTTCCTTTCTTAATAGAGACTTATAGGAATAAGTCTACATGACTCAACCAAAAGGTTTTATTATTCTAAAAAAAGAAGATAAAGTTTGTAGACTTGTAAAATCATTATATGGTCTAAAACTGGCTCTCAAGGCATGGTATATCAAATTTGATGGGCATCTCTTAAAACATGGATTCAAAGGGAGTCCATACAATCCCAATCTCTACCTCAAACAACAAGGGGGATATAGTAACTATCATTGTATATGTTGATGATCTAGTCATCATTGATAGTTCAGTAAAAATGAGTGAGTCAACAAAGAAAGATCTAAATCAATTATTCGACATGATAGATCTTGATATTTTACATTATTTTCTTAGTTTAGAAGTTTGACAGAGAGAAAATCATATTTTCGTATCTCAACTCAAATATGCCAGGACAATGCTCTAAAAATTTCACATGATGGATAACAAACTAGTTGCAACACCTATGTAGATAAAAATTTAACTATCTTGAGCATATCCATCACCACAAGTAACTAGAACTCTATATCGATAGTTGATAGTGGGTCTCATTTACCTAACTTATACTAGGCTAGACATTATTTATGTTGTTAGTTATCTCTCAAGGTTCATGAAAGAGCCCAAGGTCAATTACTAGAAAGTAGAAAAGCAGGTATTGAGGTACATAAAAGGAACTATGGATTTTTGCCTAGAATACAAGAAGAATGACAACTTCTTCTTGACAACATACTTAGATTCAGATCATGTAGGGAAAATTGATGATAGAAAATCTACTTTAATATTTGTATTCTTTTTAGGATCTGGATCGATATCATGGGGAAGTAAGAAATAAATTTGTGTTTCAAGATCCTCCAAAGGATCAAAATATCATGCCACAAGAGGAGCTATCTGTGAAGTGATTTGGCTCAAACATATACTTGAAGGATTTGAGATACCATATAATCAACCAATAATTCTTCATGTAGACAATGAAGGATTAGTGAAGCTTGTTTGCAATCCTATATTTCATGAATGCACCAAACACATTAAGGTTCAAGTACATTTCATTCATAAGCATGTTCAGAACAACAACATCCAACTCCAATATTGTTCAACAGATCAACATGTATATGTTTTCACTAAAGCACTTGCATGGGAAAAGTTTGAGGCATTTAGAGAATCTCTCTCTTGTTCACTTGAGACAATGTTGAATTAAGGGGAAGAATATTAGGTTTATCCTATGGGATGATTAATTCATTATTTGAAAATAAATGTAATGGAGTGATATTTTATTACTCATGGTAGTTAGGATATTTAAATAAGATTATTCAATATTTTTATAGTTCGTTTATATCTCCTATATAATATTAGCGAGTTTACACAGCTTGTGGATCAGGATAAGATAATGCTTACCTTATTAAATAGGGAATATTTTTGGCATTAATATTTATATAGATCCATAAATTTTGTACTATTTTCATTAAATGGAATGAATATCACTATTATTCCTCCGTAATAATGACTATTATTTACACTTTTTTCTTTACAAAACCATGCTTTATCAAAATAAAATATTACATTTCGTATGCTATTTATTATATTAATTTACTATAATATAGCATTAATATATAATATTATATTACAATATTATTGTATTTATTAAATTAAAAGAGATATAACATAAACCCATGAAATACCTTGTCATTGCTCCTCAGCATCACCACGCAAGACACCTTGATTTAATTCCCCACTCTCATGCTATGTATGGCCTTGTCCTTCCCCACCATGTTACTATTGCTCAAGTTCGATGTGAAACATAACATCTCCTCTCAAAGCATAGCAGTATCGTATGAAGGAATACATAACCTCATTTTATATCATTACCTCTACCAAAAATTTAAGCTTATTATTTCATGCTTCATACATGAAAAGTGATACAAATCAACATCCTTGAAATAGACTACCAATTTACACTCTTCTACTTTACAAAACTATGTTTTACCAAAATTAAAAAGTACATCCCTTCTAGTGAAATGAAATGTTTCCTCCCACACAACTCATTGTCACACCATATGAATAAACACATATCCTCATATTTTACCATTACCTTTATTAAAAATATCATATTATTTCTTCTTAATGCTTTGTGTACAAAATATGAGATAGGGTCAATGGTTATGAGTTTCAAGTGCAATATGACTATCAATTTATCCTTTCACTTTAAAAAACTCCACTTAACCAACATATGAAATCATATCCCTACTCATAGATCTTGTACCTTTAGAACAACTGGTAATTTGTGTGTGTCTACACACACAATTATATAATAGAAGTATATATTATATAATAATACACATTTATATTATAATTATACTATATATTAGAGTGTTATATTAAACTCATTGAAATATATTAGTTAATATTGTATTTCACTTGTCAACAAATAATAATTTTTATTTTTGGTAATAAAATAAGTAATTTAATTTTTTGTAATTAATGCTTGCAACACAGTAGAATGTGATTGTAACACACATGCTAAACTAATAGTTTATAACACACTAAATGTAGCTTTGCAAGACTGCATACACACTGAATGTTAATGAGTACTTTGATGTTTAGGATTCAGGATGGGATTTCCCAAGTTTAGAAATTGAAAATAATCAATTCATTTTATTTAAATGTATTTTTTAATTTAAAAAATAAAATAAAATAAGAGACTATCAATTTGCTTTGTTAAATTATCATTTAATAAAATTTGTAGCGGTGAAATTTTCATCTTATTTTTGTAAGGTTATGATGGAAAGATTAGAAGTGGGATGTGGATTCTCTTATGTTGTATTATTTCTAATAAGGAATATGAGTGGCTCTCACCTAAATTGTCAATGATTGACGATCTTAATGTTTGATGCGATCTCTAATCCCTTGTTCATATATAGAGCAAAATATTTCACATGGTTTGGATTTTTCGTCCTTGAGTGCCTACTTTATCATTGATTATTTTTGGTTTCACACACACACGCACATGCACATAGAGAGAGGATATTTTAAAAATCAAATGTCCATTTTGTGTCTTTATTGAAACTATTAAGCACTTGTTTTAGTCCTATTATTGAAATCTATTGGAGCTCCAAATTTACGATTTTTTCAAATTTTATAGAGGAAAATTAAATAAGTCTCAATTTGATAGATAAATTAATGAACAAATGTCAATTTCTGGAAAAAAAATCCAAAAGATTCGGATTAGAGTTATTTGAAAAGAAGAGGAAAAAAGGTTCACAAGTTATTGACAAAAATCAATAAGAACATGGATTAACTTTCTTTTAAAAACAACAAATCCCTTAATTTATCCCTCATCATATAATTCAAAAAGATGTAACAAATTATGATACCATAAACACTTCAATAACATAAACATAATTAAAACCATTTCATTCAAATCTAAAGTGAAAAAAATTCTTCTTTCATTCATATGATAAAATCTACATTTCGTTCAAAATCTCTTTCTTTGAATGGCTTCTTATCGCATATAACTAAACTTGTAATCAATTTATTAATATTTTTATAAGATTATGTTCTCTGAATTTTTTGAAATAAGTTGTTATTACAAGTTTATTTTCATGATGCTTTTAATTTAAAAAGAAAAGTGATACAACTAGATTGGGTTCCGAGACTTTTTTGTGTGCTAGTAAGGGAAAAATCAAACGCATCCATGAGCGTAAACTTGTCTGACTTGGTCGAAAGTTCCCTTGGTGATGTGCAAGGAAAGAAAACAGAGTCACAAGTCTTTGTGCCGTGTATGACCATTATATTATTTTTCCCACGTGTTGAGTCGGCTAGGGTTATACACAATTTTCCGTTTGCGTGTGAGAAGGGACGTTTCCTCCATACCTGCAACTTGACTCCGTCTGTCTATAAGATCTCTGCCGATGGAAACTGCTTTGTACCCACCAGCCCCTCTGCAAAGTACATTTAAGATGAGGGTCTTGTTTTTATTTTTCCTTGTTTCCTGCGATTTTGTCTTCGCAAGAGCGGCGGAGGCACCCATGGTGTTTGCTCATTACATGCTATTTCAGCCAGACAGTGTGGAAACGCTTAAAAAGGACATCCAGCTGGCCCATAACAAAGGCATCGATGCCTTCGCTCTCAATACCAACGTCTGGCGGCCTGCTATCGCAGACAATATGTTCAAGGCCGCTCAAGATTCTGCCACCGGCTTCAAACTCTTCTTCTCTGCCGATATGCACATTGACGATCTGGGTTCCCTCTCTCCCACCGATATCAATGACATGCTGAGCACCCGCTACATAAATCACCCCAACCACCTCACTTACAACGGCAAAACCTTCTTCTCCGCATGGCTCCAGGGCAGCACATCCTGGGACGAAATCTTTCGAGCAGCCGGTGGGAAGGATAAGTTCTTCTTCGTTCCGTTTTTTCCCACGGATGGCTCCCCTGATGGCGTCCAGGGCAAGTTAGCGGAGTTCAAAGATGTCATCGACGGCCTCTTCGCTTGGGACACCTCCGCCTGGCCCTATGAAGCTCCCAATGGGCTCCAAAATCCCCGCTCCGGCTCTAAGGATCAGAACTATCTAGATGCCTGTAATGGAAAGGGGAAAGTGTACATGGCTAGCCCCAGCCCCTGGTTCTTCAAGAACATCCAAGGCGAAGGCAACTGCTCCTCCGAACAGTGCATACGCCCTAAGGACATCAACAACATCGGCGACTGTAATTGTCAAGTGAAGGGCAACTACGCGGGTCCAGGGCTTTGGATTGAAAAGTGGAAGCAGCTCGTAAATCTGAAGCCCCCTCTGCTACAGATCGTGACATGGAATGATTGGGCGGAAAGCTCATATGTGGCACCGCCTTACAGCCAAGCCGCTACAAACCAAGGCGTGGAGGCATACACTCACAATGCCTTCTTGGAGTTGGGCGAACACTACATTAGATGGTATAAGTCCGGCAGCGAGCCTCAGATCACCGAAGACTCGGTTTACATGTTTTATTACACGCAGCCTAAGAGCATACGTGGCACCGCCGACGGAGGCCCGGTGCTCCGCTCTGAAAGTCTCGCTGATAATTTGTATGTGACTACGGTGTTGACTAATCCGGCGACAGTCCAGCTCAATTCTGGAGGTGCATCGAAGTTGTTCGATGCTCCAGCGGGAATAAATACGTATGAAATGCCTTTTGAGGTCGGTCAGCAGGCGGCCATTCTGAAGAGGGGAGATGCTGTGGTGAGCAGAGTCGATGGAGGGATTGCGATCAGTAATTCCGTTCCCGACAAAGCCAACCTCAACGTCTACTCTACGTGTACCAAATGCGGCGCCTAGACATTTATAGTTAGTCAACATGGAATATGTTGCCAATAAATGGGAAATTTAGATTCCCACAACTAGAATAAGAAACACCTAGATAACAATATTTTGGTGTTTGCATATTTAAATCTCATAAATGTATGGTCAAAAATATTTAATTTAATATACAATTATCGTATGGTACATATAGAACAACTTTCGTTGTGGATATGACAAAGTTTTAGAGCAGTTTGATAAAGCCATGATCTCCTTGCAATTGTATTTTTTTTTTGATGTGTTTTTTCATCGTTGGTGGATATTGTTAGAATTTATTCCCGCTGATCACTTATCCATTCGATTTTGTATTAATTAACAATTTAAACATCCAAAAATTTAAAAAACACGTCTCTGTTTGAATACTATACTTTTGCATCATCGGCCCACTTTGACGAACATTCGACGAGTTTCATACCTCAATTGTCATTGTAAATGAGGTGATTCAAATGATCTTGGTAGCCGGAGAGCATGTCAAAGGTGTCGGTGGGAGAGAGGGAGCTCATAATGTAAAATTGTAGTATTGATAAATAACTGTCTTTTAAAATTTTGGACACACAAATTTTTAATTAATGTGAAAAGGAAAGGGTAAGTGATAAAAAAGGAAAAAATTATGGAAAATAATTTACGAGTGGGAAAAAATATGGTTTAAAGAAAAATATGTTTGTATTGAGAGCATCATGAGTTGTTTTAAAATTCTATCAGAGCCATAACTAAGACTATTTCACATGTGCCATATGATGGTTTTGGGCTCTTGAGAAAAATTGGGGTGAGAAAACTCTTTGTTTTTTTCATATAAAACCACACTTCCCACTTGTGAGTTGTCCATCGCATAGGTAGGTTGATTTTTTTACAATTGAACAATCATATCAAATTAAGCCTTTATCAATCATGCAAATGGGGATGGAATTGTGAGTCTGCTCACATAGATATCTCTTATTTCTCACTTAGAGTAAAAGTATGAGTGGGTAATATACTATAAAAAACAAATCCCAATGTTAACACAAGCTTTTTATTTTCCATTTCATATTTCGTATTCTTAGCTTATGCAAATTGTTTTTTATGTTTATATCTCATGGACCATATAATTATTAACTTCCTAAAATAACGATAATATTGTGACAACGGTGCTAACTAATCCTGCGACGGTGCAACTCAATTCTGGAAGTGCTTCTAAGTCGTTTAATGCTCCAGCGGGAATAAATACGTATGCCATGCCTTTTCAGGTGGGTCAGCAGGCGGCCATCTTGAAGAGGAGAGATGCTGTGGTGAGGAAACTCGACGCAGGGATTAAGATCAGTAATTCCACTGACTTCTATTGAAACCTTTCTTCATGAAATAACTATCAATCCTTGCATACCAAGCATGAGAAGCTTGCTTCAACCCATAGAGAGTTTTTTTTTAAACTTGTAGACCAAATGTTCTTTTCCTAGAATTTCATAACCACTAGGTTGTTCCACATAGACTTCCTTATCATTATAACCATTCAGGAAAGTTTATTTTACATCCATCTGATATACTAGCCACTTGTGTTGTGTAACAATAGCTAATAAAATCTTGATTGTATCAAGTCTTACAATTGGAGCAAAAGTCTTTGAATAATCTACTCCAAGCATTTGTGTAAATCCCTTGGCAACTAGTCTTGCCTTGTGTCTTTTCACAGAACCATCAACATGATATCTCACCTTATAAATCCATTTGACACCAATCACCTATTTCTCTTTTAGAAGTTGCACTAATTCCCATATATTATTTTTATCAATTTTTTGCATCTCATCATTCATATCATCAATCCATACCATTTATTTTACCACTTCTTCATATATAGAGGGTTCAACTTGAATTTTACTAAGCAAAGCAAAATTAGCAATTAGATTCATGTTACTCCATTGATAAATTTTAGTTAAACTTCATACCTTTCTTGAAGAGCTTGAACTTGATGCTGGACTTGAACTATCCCCTGAAAGTGTGCTAGTAGATGAACCTGGTAAACCTGAGCTTGGAGAGCTCAAACTTGAGCTATTATTGGGGCTTGAACTTCCACTTGAGCTTGTGGGGAGAGGATGAACACTTCCAACTTCTATGTCCATCATTACTGGTGGTATTATTTATTGTGCACCATTTTACCATTGTCGTTCTCCCCTTCATCAAAAATCACATCTCGACTAATAATCCATTTCTATGTCAGGATTATAGAATATGTATCCTTTAGTTGCATCAGAATGTCCAACAAAGATACAATTTTGGGATTTTGCATCCAACTTCTTCCATTTCTAAATTGGAATATGAACATATGTAGAACAACCAAACACCTGAAGATGAGCCACTGAAGGCTTGTGACCACTCCAAGCTTCCTTTAGAGTGATGTTGTGAATTGCTTTTGTGGGGCTTCGATTCAAGAGGTATACTGTTGTTGCCACTACTTCTCTCCAATCAAAATTTGGAAGATTTTTTTATTACAACATACTTCATGCCATTTCCATAATGGTATAGTTCTTTCTTTCTGTAATAATATTTTGTTGGGGTGTATATGCTACAATACGTTGTTTCATGATGCCATTTTTGTTACAAAAATTAGAAAACTCTTTAGAAGTGAATCTTCCCCCTCTATCTGTTATGAGTATTTTGAGATAATACCTACTTTGTTTTTCAGCCATAGCTTTAAAATTTTTCAAGCGTTCAAAAGCTTCAGATTTATGTATAAGAAAATAAATCTATGTGTGGCAAGAAAAATCATCAATGAATGTCAAAAAATAATGATGCTTACCCAAAGATTCCTCTTACATAACACCACAAATGTCAGCATGTACAAGCTCTAGAGTAGATTTTTCCCTCCAAGATTTGTTCACCGAAAAACTATCTCGATGTTGTTTGCCAAGTGCACACCCTGAATAAACTTCTTCTTTTGCCTGAATTGTTGGAAGTCCTCTCACCATATGCTTCTTGTGAAGTAAATTTAATCCTTACAAATTTAGATGACCATAACATTGATGCCATAACCATGACTCATTTGTGGTTGCTTTAAAAACATGCACAGTAGTGGAAAATAATGTGAGAGGAAATAACCTACTCTCTGTCATAGGAACCTATGCTACAAGATGATAATTAATTAATTTATAAAATATTTTGAAGCAGTTATCTTCAAACACAATTTTATAATTTTTTGCTACAAGCTACCTAATACTTAAAAGACTATGTTATAATTTGGACACATGCAGTGTATCATGAATATAGGTAGTTTCTCTTTTCTTAGTTTTTACAGCAAGGGTACCTTTTCCCATCACATCAACCTCTTTATCATCACCAAATTTTACTTGAATTTTTACAGAGGCATCTAATTTGACAAAGAGATCAGATTTATCTATTATATGATTACAGCCACCACTATCCAAAAACCACAAATATTTTTTTATTTTCTTTCACCAAATTACATGTGAACAAGGTGGAGTGCTTGGGATCTTTAGATAACTCTTCAGTATAGTTGGCTCTTGACTTGTTCAAGTCAGATTTTTTCTTTCTACACTCAGATTCATAATGTCCATAACGATCACAATATTTGCACTAAATGCTTCTCCTATCCACAAAACCTCTGCATCTTCCTATTCCTCTATTATAGCTTCTTCCTCTTCCTCTACCACATCCTCTATTATTAGAAGGCTCCCCTTGAGATTTATTTATCTCAGAAAAAAGAGTTGTTGATTTGTCTTCAATCTTCACTATAGACTGGAAAGCTTACACTAAACTCTTCGTAGAACATTGCATATGCTCCTCATGAGATTGTAAAGAACCAACCAACTCTACCACTTTGAAGGTGGTGAGATTTTTACTTTCTTCAATGGCTATCACCACTGGATCAAATTTAGGAAGAAGAGATCTCAATATCTTCTCTACAAATTTTTGTTTTGTAATTGTTTCCCCTTGTGTTCTAAACTGATTCACAACATCTTGAGTCTTAGTAATAAAATGTTGAATAGACTCAGCTTCTTTCATCCTTAAATTTTCAAAATCTCTTCTTAAGGTTTGAAGTCTTACCAATCTAAATTTTTCATAACCTTGGTATGTAGTTTTTACGGCTTCCCATTCATCCTTTGACATTGTCATACTAGTTGTATGGGGAAAAATTAAAATATCTAATGCAAATTGGATAGAAAATAGTGCTCAATTGTCCTTCTTTCTATCTTCTTTCAATTGAGTTCATTGATTTCCTGTCAAAACATTTATAGCATTCTAATCTGCAGGCTTTGTGTATCCTACTTCTACTACTTCCCAGAGATCTTAGGATAATAGTAGGATCTTCAACTTTATACTCCAATATTCATAGTTGTCTCCGATAAATAGCAGAAGATGCAATCAAAAGTTGTAGCTATTTAACATTTTGGAGATAACTAATAAGTTGTTGCTGCCTGCAAAAAAAATATTTTTGCAACCTGCTCTGGTACCAATTGAAATTAAATAATACAATTGCTCATGAAAAATATACTAAAAAAATATATAAAGATTGAAAAGAAAGACTATTTTATTCTATTATCAAGTGTTGTTCAACATCTCTTAGTTAATAAGAAAAGTTGAATGTAAAAGAGGTTTACAAAGCATAGTTGACAAAATAGTTTGCAAAGAAAACTCCCTGTGGTATCTCATGCATGGAATAATAAATAATTAAATAAAACTAAATTATCATGCATTAAACTAACCTATTCAACAGTATTCTAAAAATAATAATAATCGTGCATTGATCATGCAGACATTAGTCTATGATCATGCAAACAAGAATTTTAAAAATAATTTAAAATAGCACAGTTAATCATGCACTTGTTCATGCATAGTCTTGCACTTTGTCAGTCATGCAACTTCAACACCTGCCTCCTTCTATCCTCTTATCTATCTGCATGCATCCCCACATTACTGCAAATGCCAGTAAACATTAATTGTTGAAGGGAACAAAGAATCTGCAAAATTTGAGTTTAATCATAACATCTAAAATCTTTGGAATTTTATCCAATTTTTTTGTGCTTACATCCATTTTGCCATTATATTTTGTAGTTAGCCTTCAATTAATGAAAAATGAGTATCTCAAACTCATTGGGAGTTAGACGTTTATGAGTGTTTGAAGGATTTTGGAATATAAAGTATAAAAGTGTTGTTTTTCAAAAGTTATCCCTAAATTACTAGAGTCTTTGTATTACCTACAAGTCAAGGTATGAGGTACCAAACTTGTCAGATGTGCGCCAAAATAGGCCTAAGATGCAAAAGTTCAATACTAAGAAAGAATTGTGCTTTTTTATTTTTGAATGATTAAATTGTCAATCAATATAAAAGGATAGAAACTATTTAATGCAAAAAACTTGTATAGATTGGTTATTTATAGTTTAAAGGATATTGATGACATGGATGATCATGATATTGGTACAAAATTAGTGTGTGTTGGTGCATATGGTGTGGCAATAATTTAAGGAAACAAAATTAGTCTATGCAATTGTCTACAAACAAATATTACCCCATACATGATTGTAATACATTGCATGGCACATAGAATGAATTTGGCATTTTAAATTATGAACACATTTCAAAATGTGACAAAAGTGGAGGAGCTTATTAATGACTAGCATGCATATATAACAAGTAGTCCAAAATGGTTTTTAGAATTCCAAAAGTTTGCAGTTGGAGTGACTAATGGGGAATTTTTTTTGAATGTATGAACATGTCTGTAAAATATTTGAAGAATATGCATCATTAACAGGATTCATGTTTAAACATAGGATGGAAGTACACAAGGCCAAATATTTGTTGTTCCATTTAAAATATCTTGAACATTATGTGGTATTCTGTCAATGTT
Organism: Torreya grandis; assembly: GCA_037957365.1. Taxonomy (NCBI): domain Eukaryota; kingdom Viridiplantae; phylum Streptophyta; class Pinopsida; order Cupressales; family Taxaceae; genus Torreya; species Torreya grandis. The sequence continues at coordinate 3,421,473 of JARHVA010001328.1, forward strand.
GAAATAAGTGCATTATTTAACAAAACATGTGCAAGAGAGATCCATTTATATTATTGACTTCATATGGCTAAGGAAAAGGGTTTGTAAGTCTCTAGATATGTTATACAACTCATAAATTTTTTTAAGGGATCAATATTCACTAACTGGGAATTTATAACAAATATTAAGCACCCCAATAGCTATTTGAGATTCAATATTCATGATCATCAACATTTTTTTGCTGATGGAAAGGAGATTCCACTCCATTATTTCCAAAAATGCCCTAAATTGGTTGTGGGATAATTTGAATAACTACATGTAACATGGATTTTATTTAATAATGTTATATATGATACAAGGATGAAATTGAGAAATATTTCTCAATGTTTAGTAGCAAAAATTTGGGACTATTTTAAAATGGATGAATTAAATGTTTCCCTTGCCCATATGGTGTTGTGCGGGGTGGACCAGGTGGTGGTGATGGTGGCATAAAATTACTTCGAGTGGGATTTGACGCTAAAAATTAATTAATGATGTAAGACATCATGACACGCATACAAAAATAAATCATTATATACCAAGTAAAATTAATATTTACCTTCCTATTGAATAGAGCTTGTAGGTTGTTAGAACTGATAACTTGGTGGAACTAGAGGACATGGAGTTTGGGCTACATTCTAAAATCTTGATAGTCATTATAAAAGATTAAAATAATATGATTATAAAATTATAATTTTTTACTAATGAAATAACAAATATTGAATTAAATTATGAAAAATCATACCAACAACATGACACTGAGCTTGATCATGAGATTGTAGGGGAGGAACAATTGAACTCTTCATGCATTTTCTTGTCAGTGGGGGAACAAGGGACGATTCTTGCTCATCTATTTCAATAGAGGCCTAAGCTGGATGATGAAATTTTATTTATACTTTCCTTTGAGAAACTAATTGAGATATTTTTTTGTCTAACATAAACAAAATATTTGTTGAATTCGAGATGTCATATAATAATTTTAAAGAAATATATTATAATAATGTATTGAAAAATTACCTCTTGGTCAGTAAGGAAGACTGCCTAGACACCCATTTGTTGATGAAGAACATTAGGAATCTCTTTGCCCTACAACTAGTAAAATGCCTCAATGTATAGTGAGGGAATGTAGTTGGTACAAGAAAATAAAGCATTTTCATTTTCACAAGCCATAATCTATTTCATCCTTAATTCTATTGGAAACATTTGTACTCAAATTAAATTTATCTCCACTAAGCATACATATGATATAAATAATAGCCTAAAAAGGAATGTATGACAACCTTCCCTATAGAACTAATCTTAATTGGAAAAGCTTAATCATGGAGAGCATAAGAGGATTTGTAACACATCCAGTTTTTAGCCCCATTTTGTTTTTAATGTGGGCAGTTGTAAATAGAAAAACATATTATAAATAAATAATATTGAAAATCATTGATAAATGTTTAAATTTGAAAGCTATATTCATAGCACTTACCATCTAGCTGCAATGCATAGTGGGATTCCATGTATTTTTTCCACATCCATCAGTTGGATCTTTGTATTGACAGGGTTAAAGTCCATGTGACGAAGCCCTATCAATTTGTGGATGTCCTTGAGTGCAATTCCAAAGGAAAGAGAATGGATATCAACAGTGATATCGAATCTTAATGACATGTGGTGTTGAGAGATGACAACAAATGAGCAATAAAGCAACCATCTACATCATACTATAGAATGTAAACAATCTCATGGAAATAACATTTCTTGATCCATTGTGAGTTTATGGCTTCCTGCTAGAGAAGCTTAAGGATGAGGGTGCACATTAGATTCTTGAAATAGGGTTTTCCTTCACTAGAGGGGCTTGGGCCAGTAGACATTATTGCATAGGCATGTGCAAGAGGCTTGGTGGAAGCTGAAAGTGGAGAGTTGAAGGGTTGATTGTCATGGAGTCTCAGAGAGGTGGAAGTTGGAGTGCAAAGATTGAAAAATGAAAAATGAAGGCTAGGGCTCTTATTTATAGGCAAACGTAACCATGGAAGAAATTAATTTTTATGGGTAGAGGCATTAATTATGAGTGTTCAAGCAAAATCCTAGATAATTGCCTCAAATATCAAGATGATCACCAACAATTCTAGATGAACATCTAGAGAGAACATACGACCACCTGCTGGCTCTAAATGATTGTCTAAAGTAGACATATGATCATCTAAAATGATTTTAAGATGATATGTTGGAATAAACAGATGATTATCTAGAACGGTTAGACCATCACCCAAAGATGACAGGTGATCATTTGAGGTGAAATTTAGATGATCATCTGAAGACACCAGACAATCATCTAATAAAGAATCTAGATAATTATTTGGGGCAACTAGACGATCATCTAAAAATACTGGATGATCGTCTAAGGTATCATCTAAATGATCTTCTAAAGATGCCAGATCTTATGAGGGGTCATCCAGATGATCATCTCTAATAGCTAGATGATCGCCTAGATTGATTGGGTGATTATCTAGATCTTTTAGATGACCTTCTGAAGCATTCAGTCAGTTGCCTATTTTTGTGCCGCTAGTTGTCTTAAGTTTGAACCCAAAAACTCCAAGCATAAACATACCGCAAAAAATATACATTGGCTATTGCATTGGTTTTTCCTTCACTATTCTTCACCTACCTACCTAATTTACTGTAACTACAAAATTGATTCACCTTGCCATATTCATGTCTTTTAAGTATAATCTAGTATAATTTTCCCTACACCTTTCTACTTAGCAACATTTTTATTGTAAATTATAAAATTCAAATGAAGAATTGTGGGAAAAAGTCACATTTCAAAATTGTGAAAAATATATACAAAAATAAATATATTTGTGTAGCCTAAGAGAAACCACGAATGATCCCAAAGTTTCTATCACTCAACATAAGTAAAACACCAAGCTGGTCTTCACCTTGTCCTCCAAACAAGATATCAAAGAATAGTTTGAAGGATCACAAATATGATGGATGCAACCAAGATAGAAGCCAATAAGCAACATTGATTTGAGGAAAGGCTTTGTTTTTTTCACTTATCAAATACATCATTTGCATTTGAGGGCCATGGCACATTTAAAAATTAAGCATATGAGTGTAACTATGGGAAATGTTTTCAATTTGAAATTACATTGAAAGTATTAACCATCATTTAGTAGTAAGTAAAATGTGCTTATGTTTCAGGTGAGCCTTCACTTGCTTCTTTTAACTATAACTTGTTATCTTAATTTTGTATTTGCATTAATTTTATGTTAAGGAATTGTAAAATAAAATACTAATAACTAGAATTCAATTTAACCTTAGTAGTCTCATAGTCCTTAAGATTATCCAAAAGCACCCCACTTTTTCGAGTCCCCACTAATTCTACATCTCAACCACCTACATCGAATTACTAATTTTTATGCAACATATCACAATCTTCCTATGCACTAATGTCATAATCAGCAATTCTATTACTTATAAGTTTCCTAAAGGCTTCCTAAAGGCATTTAAAGATGAATCGTTTAAATTTGAATTTTATGAAATACTCAATAATATATGGTGAAACTTTTTTTAATCGATTCTCAACTTTTGATAACGTAATGTATTTAAATTTTTACTTTTGTACTTTAACCAAGATTAAAAATACATCATGTGATAGATATTAGTCATGCATCTTTCACTATGTGATACATCAATGAGATAACCCACATGTTTTACATAATGTGTAGCCAAGATCGACTCCTTTTCAGTTTTGCTAAAATTACATGAAAAAATAAAATAGAAAATTTAATTTTATTATGCATAATTTAAAATAATCTTTAAATGCTATTAAAAAACTGATCATATTCATCTTCCAAAAACAAAAGTCGATTTTCAATCATGTGTAGAAGGCAAAGCTTAATCCAATAGGTACAAACATTTTAATGTAAAAATAAGCAGTGGAATCGCATCAATGAACACCACCCCCAAAAAAAAAGGCAATGAACGCCAAATGAAAATATGGGAAGGGCACCTCGCTTTGTCTTGCCTCCATCTAAAAGGGATCCAAAGACATGCTACAAGAAGAGAGCTCATCTACATTAGATATTTTTTCTCTCCAACTCCTACCAACTAACTTTCATCAAAGAACTCAACCACATAATTATGTTTCTGAGGTGCTTACATTACAGTAGGATACCATAAACAAATCCAGAAGGCCAACATTGAGCAATATGGTGCATCCATACACACCTGAAATTTCAAACAGCCATACTCGTTCTTCGAAGTACCTACTTAAAGGACTGAGATTTAATACACAAATATGAAATGTTGAGAATAAATTAGCGAGGCAACCCGTAGCAGTAGCGGTACCATCATTCAAGTTGGGCATCGTTACCAGCATGGTATCAAAAATTATTCAATACCTACATAATGATGGGATTCACATTAACCAACATAGCAGGAATTTCATAGAAAAATACATTCGTGCAAGGATATTCCAAAGGAGGAGCAAATATATAAAATTGCCATAAATCTATTCGTTCTGAACCCTACTCCGTTACACAGTTAACTCGTAGTTCATAAATACAGTATCATCCACAAGTGCATGGAAAATTAGCCAAGAACAGAGCTTTATTATGTTCGATTTTGGCTGAGATGCAACATTTAAACAAATACAACTAGCAATCGCAAAGGCTTAATTATATGCAACATTACATATTATATGTATGTGGGGGGTGTGTTAAAGAACAAAACATTATTATGTTCATGTTTGGCTGAGCTGCAAAATTTGAATTTTAAAAAATAAAATTGGCGATTGCAAAGGCAGAATTATATGCAAAATGTGGGTTAGTTGAAAAGCCTTGGAAACTTTTTAAAAAAAAATACTGGGAGATGTAAAACCAGGATTTATAAATTTTGCAAAGACACTCTTGCCATATTTACAAAAGCGAATCCTAAAAAGCGGGACTGAAGTTTATAATACAGTTTTTACCTAAACGATTCAATTTTTACCAAGGCAAAGTTTCAAAAACAAAGGAAGGCATGCCGGATCGATTGTTTCCAGTATTTGTCCAAATATGTCTGTAAATTGAGCAAACACACTGGGTAAGAAACACAACTCGGTGTATTTTCTCACGAAAGCTAAAAAAAATAGTAAGAAGCTGCCAGAAAACATTGAATCAAATATAACATGGATAAGTAGACAAATACCTTTTATGACTGAGAAAACAATTTAGTTTTCCTTTTGTAAATGTGGGTTTACAATGTGTATAATAGAAATAGAATATTAGAAACAAAGAAAATGGTGACCTGTGTTCTAGAAACACTTTAATGAAAGTTGATGGAAGGATGAGCTCTGGATAAAAATGTGCCATCATCCTTCCAGTGTGTGGAACAATAGTTGATTTTGAATAGGTAATGGAAATCCTGCTAAATAATTGAAATTTGTTTTTTAATTCGAAGAATATTTTTGTCAGATATTATAGTTGCAAGTGCCATGATAGACATGGATGAAAAAAATTCAATGCAAATCCATTACTAAATAATTGAAATTTGTTTTTTAATTCGAAAAATATTTTTGTCAGATACTATAGTTGCAAGTGCCATGATAGACATGGATGCAAAAACTGCAAGCATATGTTAGGCATAAGAACTATCTGGCAAAAAAGAATAAATTATTTATTTAAGCTGAATCGTGCTACAAGCTTATTTTATTTAAGCTTGAAGGCATGGATTCTTTATTACAAACAACATGTGTTTTAAAAATCCTTTTGAAAAGATACCTGAAAATTATGCCTTTACTCAACTTCACAACTCTTCCAACTAATGAGTTCATAATTTATGATATTACAAAACTAAAAGAGATGTACCTCAAGATCTATGAAACAATTTGTCTTGTTCCTTATTGCATTACTTCAAGGAAACTTATCAAACCATTAAATTAACTGTGTTACAAAATAAATTAGACCAAAATGTGTTACAAGAAAAAATTAAGAATATTAGATTGCACTCTAATAACATGCCTCATAAAATCAAATGAATTATGAAATATAATTAGGCACACAATTGAAGTCAAATGATTAATCAAATTGAATTGGGCATTGTAATGGGACAATATGAGTAATCAAACCCAACTAGGTATGTATTTGAGTCTAAAATGAGCAATCAAACTTATATAAAAATGTAAATGGTGTCAGACAAATAATAAAATATATTTACACATGAAAACCTGGTCAAAGACATTTTAAACCTAATTGATTATGAAATTGGGGTTACACAAGAAATCAAATCCACATGAACATGCAATATGAGTCATAAGAGTAATCAAACCCATGAGGGCATGTAATTATTCCTAAATGAGTAATGAAACCCATTTTTACATATAATTGGGACCAAATAAGTAATCAAAGTTATATGAGTTACAAGATGAAGATAGATTAGAAATCACACATATCTGAGCATTGGGGTTAAATGTGTAATCAAACATATATATTCATGTAAATGAGATTAAACGAGTATTCAAACCCAATTATGCATGCAGTTTGGGCTAGATGAATAATCAAAATAATTTAAACATGCAATTGAAGTAATATGAATAATCAAACCCTTCTGACCTTATAAATGGGGCCATGTGAGTAACAAACTCAATTGGGCATACAGTTAAGACTATATGAGTAATCAAACCCATCTAAGCCTACAAACGAGTCAAGACGAGTATTCAAATCCATCTCGACATAAAATTTCGATTAGAAAAAATAATCAAAATCAATTTAAACATGAAAATGGGGTGAGATGAGTAATACAAATCATATAAACATTTAATATGGGAAAATTAATAATCATATCCAATTAAACATGTATATGGAATCAAATGAGTAATTAAACCTACCTGAACTTGAAAATAGTACTAAACAATTAATCCAACACATCTCCCATGCTCGATTCGACTAATTGATGAGATGGTATATATGATATAATCAATGTTAAATGATTGATTCTTAATAAACATGATTTTAGGGTAACTGTTAAATATAGGTTGTTGGGTTTAGTTTCCTTTAAAAATTGAAAAATTAATTTAAATGTAAATGACTTTAATAAGGATTATATTCATTCTATAATATTTTTTCAATGTTTGCAAGCTAATATAAAAGTTTGAATTGACTTAATTTTCACCGAGAGACTGCCCTTTATGCTTATGTTTGTATAAAATATTTTTGTGTTCGCATATCAGAATCTCATAGATGTTTTGACATAAATATTTAACTTAAAATGTAACTGTTGTAAGGCACACATAGAATAACCTTCACCGTGGATTTGAAAGCGTTTTAGAGCGGTTTGATAAATCCATGATCTGCATGGCATCGTATTTTTCTTTCGCCAATTTCTTTTTTCGATGGTTGGTAGAGATTTTTGGAATTTGTATTAATAAACAGGGGTTTGATAGGAAATACGTAATGTGTTATTTAAGATAGGAATTACAGTTGTAGAACAAAACGGTACAATATGAACGTGTTTCTTATTCTAGTTGTGGGAATCTAGAATTCCCATTTATTGGCATATTCCATGTTGAGTTACTATAACTATGCATAGGTGTATTTGGTACACGTAGACTAGACATTGAGGGGAGCGGAATTAGTAATCGCCATCCGTCCATCGAGTTTCCTCACCACAGCATCTCCCCTCTTCAGGATGGCCGTAATCACATGAGCACTCAACACCCCAATGTCAGGTTGAGGTAATCGATGTAATGGATGGGCTATGGACTGGGTTAGTTATTAAGCATAATGGGGTTTGGAACATGTGGTGTTAAGGGGTTCTCGTGAAGGAACCAAAAGACTTCAACATCATAATTTTCATTAAGAGCATTCAGTTGTGTAGAAACAAAGCTCCAAGTTCCTTGAGTTTTTGAGATTATGAGGAGGTAAAGATCCCAGTCAATGTTAGGACTAGGGAAATGAGAGAGGTTAGGCTGAATGAATCGAAGAATGAGATCAACTCTATCAGGGTGGCTATGCCCATTTAATGTCATCCAAAAATGCATAAATGATATAACACATGGATAGACCCGAGGAGAAGAAGAAAAGGGGTGGATGTGAGGATCTAAGTTTGGATTACATTATACTGTTGACCTCTATTTTGAGGGAGGAAAATGATTAATGGATCATGAATTTGTTCTTGCTTCTCTAAGGCATTGAGGGAGTCTACAATGAGATGTACAATTGGAGTAGAATAGAAAATATCTTTCCTAAATTCAATATTAATATTAGGATATATGCCAATTGTGGGTCAGATGATCTAACCCTAAGAAAAAGACCTCTAAAAATACTAATTGGGTCAATGCACAAAGTTTGGGGATAAAAGTAATCACATTCCCCAAAATTTGATTTTTTTTACAAAGGGCATACGCCCTTTTTTTTAAATTATCAAGGCTCAGGCTTGTGCTTCGGCCCCAAGGGTGTACACCTTTCAGAAAGGGTATATGCCTTTTGCAAAACATAAAGGGTGTACACCATTCACTTTTTTTCATTTCATTTCCTTGATACATCTGAAACCCATGGGTATTTGACATTTTTTTCTCTTTGCATTTCTCTTGTAGATCCATGTGGACGCTTTGGATTTGCATTCTGCCAATAAGATTCAACATTTGGGTTAGTACCTCAGATATGTTTATTTTTAAATTTTATTTTTTTCCATTTCTATATATATTTATTTATGCAAGTAGTGTTTTCAATTTAGGTTTGTAAATTATATTCTCTTGTATTGCCTAAAAAAACTTGTATTTCTATGTAAATCTAGATACACAATTGAATGATGGATAAATTTTGTGAAGAAAATGTTAGACAAAACCCTGAATAGTTTGATTTTGCACAAGAAGAAATTCAATTATATGAATAATACAATTCAAAACATTAAAAATTACAAATAATCATCAATAGTTTGTATCACTCCTCAACTGATAGTGCACACATTTCACTTGATAATACATTAGAGATTATTTTTAATGAAGTGGGAAATGTAACTTCACAACTTGATGCAATTTTGCATCGAAGAGAGGCCATGAAACAATTTTATTCTAATAATTTTTCATATGAAGATCTTAAGAAAAACAAAATAACCTGTGTGTTTTATTTTTTAAGTCTAGAATCAACCAACCTCCATCGAAGAATTGTAAATATATTCTCATATTTATTGGTATGTTCATGAAGAGATGAAAAATAACTTTTGGGATAGGTGGTGGATGGTATTTGATGAGCCTCCATGAAAAAATAATGAGGTTTCATTATACTTTTTTATAAAATTATATTTTGAGTTTGTGTTGTAAGAAATTCTAAACTATTTTGACATGAAGGCCTCCCAAGGTAGGGGAGGTGGGTCTTCATTTGATAGATCTGATACTAGGGGAGACCAAAAATATCATAACCAAAGTTAGAGAAATAGAAGTACAATATCGCATACCTTTATTCCTAAAATTTTACATCATAACGTATAAATAGACACCCTTGAGGTGTTTATGAGTATGACACAAGTTATGATTGAGCATGGTAGTCATACTTTACAGACTTATACTCAACCTATAAGTGGTGCTAGTGGAAGTGGCACTAGTGGTGTTGGTGGTAGTGGTAGTGGCGATAGTGGTTATGGTGGTGTTACTGTAGGTGCTAGTGTCCCTCCTCCTACTCATGTTATAGTTCTTATGCATCATTGCATATCATGTGGAAGGAAGTGTACGAGACCTATTTAGGTGTGATATACATAGACTACATTCATGGAGACTAGCATGCCAGAGCATATGCCAACTATAGATGCTTCAAGAGCTCAGGAGAATAGCATACTAGATCATACACCTAGTGTAGATGCTTCATCAACACATGACACTAGCATGTCATACTATGGTAGACGTACTAGATTTACCAACTTCTCTTAGGACATGTCAACCTATTGTGCAGGAGTTATCGACTTCACCATATGTATTTGATACATAAGTTTAATTTTGTAATAGCATACTAAATAGTTTATTTATTTATTTTTATTTATGTGATACACTAGTTTTGAACACAGATTGGTATTCGAGTGATTGGATGGTTTGAGGTTTGGATGGGATTGGTACTAAACAAGGAATGAGTTGTAGTTAGATAATGATAGGACATTGGGGAACATGATTGCTCGCACGAGCTAAAGGACAAAGTCCTGAGATGGTAATGATAGGGTGGTGTGGAGCATGATTGCTCGCACAAGCCAGAGGACTAGGTCTTAGAATGATGAAAGGGCGTTGTGGATCTTGATTGCTCACACAAACCAAAGGATGAGGTCCTGGTATAGAAATGGTTGGGCATTGTGGAGCTTGGTTGTTCACATAATCCAAAAGATGAGGTCTTGGTATGAGAATGGTGTGATATTACGGTCTTGAAATAGAAATGGTACGATGTGGTGGAGCCTGATCACTCGCATAAGCCAAAGCATCCAAGTCTTCCTCATAAATTAGATCATCCCAATCTTGAGTTGGATCATACGCTGGTTCTTGACTATGTTCCATGTACTGATTATTGAAAAGAGGGTATAGATTTGTATCCCAAATAACATTATCTATAGTTTGGTCTTCAAAGTCCTCTTCACATGCCTCTTCATACCAATCAAGGTCTCGATTTGGATTTTGTGGATTTTGACTATGTTTCCCATATGGAGTATTGTAGGGAGAATAATAAAACTCCTTAAAAAAATTTCTCTATAAGGGTTCCTAGCGAGATTTTATACAACCATTCTATCATAAGTTGGATTGTACATGACTCCACCATAAGTGTAGCTAGACATATTTGCATAAATGATGAAATCTCTGAAAATAAAAAGGCTTAGAGTTTTACAAACTCTGAAAAATGATCCAATGGATAAATGGTTCAAACTTGGTCTTACTTGGTCGAAAAGGTGGAGTTGTATTTCTAATGTGGTTTGAAATTGAAGTTCTATCTCCAAAATTATTTGTGTTAATATTTGGAATAAAACAGCCTAATGTCATCACATAAAATTTCAAGCATTTGAATAAAAATTGGCATGCCAAAGGTCTAGTTCAAAGTGTTCCAAACAAGGTCTAAACTAGGAAAGAAAAAAGTTGAGTTACTAGGTCTTTTGTCCAAACACGAAGTCAAAATCTAGGCTCAAACAAATAGGGATACACTAGCACTTTTAGCCAAATGGTATCAAAATATAGACTTGAACCAAAGGCTGATGTGATTTGATTTAATGTAACAAGTTTGGAAACAACTTTGACATAAACCCAGCACATGAAATCAAACATAAACATGATCAATTGGCATAAGACATAAGGCAAAATGCATTTTTAGAAAGATTATGTTTTCCTAAATAAAGGTACAAAAAATGATGAGGATAAGCATTGAACAAACAATCAATAGATTTCAATTTTGGGTAATCGATTAATTAAAGTTATGCAACGTAAAAAAAAGATCTATGTATCAACCCCATGAATTTAAGTTTAAATAGAAATCAATCAATGTTTGGATTCAAACTTGACAAGGCTAATTGAAAACTCAATGATGAAAATTAAGATTTGACCAAACAAGCTAGACAAGATTAGACATCATGGCAGCATAAGACAAAGATCCAAATGGTATACATGACATGGTTTGAAATAAATAGTTTTTGGCACAAGGTTAAACAAGTCTTGAAATAAATTAACCTATGGCGTAAGCATGATTGAATGATGTGGTCAATGTTATGTTTCAAAAGACTCAAAGGTAAAATGTTTTTAATATGTTTTGGGTAGCATAACACTACCCTCTGTAACTCAAATGACGCACACACAAATAAGTTTAGCAAAAATTTCAAGGCACAAGTGTGGTGTAAAACAACCAGTATAACGCCTCTTTAGACAAAAGAGTGATGTATAGACAAACTGATTTTGACATGGATTTATGATTAAACAAACAAGTTTTAGTCTCAAAAACACCAAGTAAGATAAATGACCAAAATACACTAAGTACAATCATCCAAATTCTAGCAAGGGTATGTCAATGTCGGGTTGACTAAACTAGCAAGCTTTCGAACATTTCTAGGAGAATCAATTGCAGAATGACTTTCACATCAAACAATACAAAATAAAAGCATGAAAATTAAGTGACTACGGCATTGGCTAGTTGTAAAAAGGTCTAGCCCTTTTACAACCACTACATCCTGTTGTTTGCTTAATGTAGTGCGATGTCTAAATGTAGATATGTCCTATGTACAAATCAAAAGGAGTAAGTGAAGTCAATGCCAGAAGATTAAACCCCAGGTCAAAGCTTCCCTAAAGAACTCATAGGAGGTAATGACGTCCCCCTCACAATCCAAGTTTTCATAAAAATAAATGACTAAGATAAAGACTTTAGGATCATTTTCAAGGTCACCCAAATTTTGACGAGTTTTAAGGGAGTGCTTTAGATGACATTATTTCTAAGCCTTGGACTAGGCTTTTTGCAATAGGAATGACACTTTTGATTCCAAAGGTTCCCTAAAGGGGACAAATAAAAGAGAATACACGGAACATCTCTCTTTTTGCTAAATAAAATTTAATCTAAACAACTAAGTAAATATAATTTTTTTTGAAAAGGTGAGTTCATTTTTAAGCCCAAATGGAAAATGAGGTGGTGTTCATTTGACCCCTTGGTCTTAGTTGCAAACTTTGAAAACATTCACCATAAACATCTAAATTTTTTGTTGAACACCAAAACAAGGTTCCTAATTGATTTTTAACCTTGTAAAAGTTGATCTAAACATATTTTTAGCACATGTCAAGCTTGGTCCTGCAGCAAAAATGTTAGCATATTTTAGCCTTGAAGCTCTTTTGGGTTTGAAACAATGAACTTTAGAAAAAGAGCTCTTGGTCTATGTTTTAAGAAAAATATAGTGATCAACATTGGTTTATATAACTGACGACAGTTACATTTTTTAATCGATGTTGCTTATCTAACCGCCATTGGTTATACCAATGTGATCGATAGCAGGTATCCAATTGATGTCGATTTTATTAACAGATGTGAGTTAAGTTATCCAATTGATGTCGGTCTTACTAACCGACATCGGTTACTATGTAAACCCATGGCAAACAAAATGATAAAATAAAGTTAGAAAATTAATTTGTAAGAGTTTTAATGGTCCAAATGAATATTTTAAAGCTGTAAAATAATTTTTTTTAGGTGTAGGAAGCGTCTAATCCCACCAGACATGCCATTATGTGGATCTAAGAATTTGACTCAAGAGAGGATGGTTAATATCAGATTAGTTTCAAAATGAAAATAAAATAAAATAAACACACTAACTCACATAACATCTCTAGGCCTATACACTAGGGAAAGCCTAATTAATAAAAATAAATGACAAACACAACTAAAAAGTAAAGAATAAAACACAAAAATTCCTTCACCTTCCTTGGATGCTTTAAAATGCTTATTGTAGTGGCTTGCTCAGTTTGTGCTCATGAAGTCTTCATCAAAGGAGGCTTGGTTATCTCCTCTTCTCCTTGGCACTTTGTGGCTTTGGCTTGGCTTGGCTTGAAATCAATTTAGCATGGTAACACTAATTTCAATGGCTTTTGGAATCATTTGTGCATTATAATTTTGCATTATCAAATCTTTGAAGATATTTGAGCATAATAACTTTGCACCAAAATAGATTAGAAATAATGTTCATGGCCTCTCTATTTATAGATTTTTGAGAATGTCTAAAATCAACCTGAACCATCCATCTCAAGATTGAGATGTGTGGTTGAGGATTAATTCAATTTTTGGAATTAAGTTTGTAACTATCCTCATCATGACATTGGAAGAAGGGGTAATTAAGAGGCATGGAGGAAAGTATGGAAGGCATTGATGAGGTATGGAGGGCTTTGAATACTAATATTTGTGGCATTTATGGCCTAGGGACATCTTCTCAAGAAATGAGGTCACCTGATGATGCAAATATTCAATATTTATTTCTAAAAACATGTTTTCAACAATTTTCCATGAAATTATTAATTAGGTTTTGATTTGGATTAATTAGCTCTTAGGCATGATTAAACACTTTATGCACAAATCACTCAAATTGATCAGAATGCCTTGTTATTGGTGTAAAATTTGACTGTATTGAAATTAGAAGGCAATGTTAGATGCGTTGGATCTGTTATCCCATTTAGGATGTTACCAAAAACAAATAAAAAAGGCACACGTCTTATGCAGAAGATTTGATAGGAAAGATCAATTCAAAGCACCTAGGTGTAAAATTAGCATTTTAACTCGAAATGATCTGATCAAATTTAGTTGGCCCATAAATTGCATTGCCCCATTTAGGGATACCCTGGCCAAAATTGACATTTGAATATGTTAGTTTCACATCATTTCGCATGTTTTGTTTTTTCAAAGCCAAATTGTACATTTTGGGTGGAAATTAGTCAAAACCTTGGTTGGAGGTCATTGGAGGCCAGATTTAAGTGTCTACACCTACCAAATAACTTATATAAATTATAAGGAAAATAAAATTTATCCATGCCACCAATGGTTCAAACTTTCATTCAGAGAACTCAACCACATAATTCTATTTTTGAGGTGCTTACATGACTCTAGGATACCATAAACAAACCCCAAAACCCAACATTGACTAATATGAGGGCATCTATACACCCCTGGAATTTCAAATAGCCATGCATGTTCTTCGAAGTAACTAGTCTACCCAAGTGGTATCGTTACCAAGAGCATGGCATAAAATAATATTCAATGCCTACATAATGATGGGATTCACATTCACTAACATAGCAAGAATGTCACATCAAAATAAATTCATGCCAGGATCTTCCAATGGAGTAGCAGATATATAAAATTTCCATAAATCCATTCCTTCTAATCCCTACTCCATTACATAGTTAACTTGTAGTTCATAAATACAGTATCATCTACAAATGCATGAAAAATTAGCCCAGACCCAGACTTTATAATGTTCAATTTCACTGGAGATGCAATATTTAAACAAATACTACTAGCAGTTGCAAAGGCAGAATTATATGTAAAAATTGAGTTTGTTGAAAAGGCCTTGGAAATGTTTTAATATATATATATATATATATATATATATATATATATATATATATATATATATATATATATATATATATATATATATATATATATGCATATGCATGGACAATAATCAAAGATCAAAACATTGTTATGTTCAAGTTTGGTCGGGCTGCAACTGCAACTGGCAATTGCAAAGACAGGATTATATTAAAAATAAATGGGCTTGTTTAAAAGGCCTTGGACATTTTAAAACAAAATCTATTAGAAGGTGTAAAACTAGGATTTACAATTTTTGCAAAGACCCTCTTGTCATGTTTGCAACAATGAAGCCTAGGAAGCAAACTTTCAATAACAAAGGAAAGCATCCCAGATCGTTTGTTTTCAGTAGCTGTAAATTGAGTAAAAACACTTAGTAAAAAATAGAACTTGGTATATTTTCTAATCAAATATAACATGGATAAGTAGACAATTACCTTTTTATGGCTGAGAATGTAATTTTATTTTCCTTTTGTAAATTTTGAATTTGGGAAGAGATTTGTTGCAATCTGTATGATATAAATATAATATTAGAAACAAAGAAAATGGTGACTTATGTTTTAGAAACACTTTAATGAATGTTGATAGAAGAATGAGTTACTTGAGAAAAATGTTCGAGTTAGAAGAATGTTAGAAGCGTATGTTAGGCTTAATAGTTATTTGAAAAAATGCATAATTGCTTTGTTCACCATGAACTATGCTACAAACTTGTTTTATTTAACCTCAAAGGAATGGATTCTTAATTATAAATAACATGTGTTTAGTAAATTCCTTTTGATTTAAGATGCTTGCACATTATGTCTTTATTCAACTTTTAGAACTTTTCTTACTAGACTCATAAATTGTGATATTTGAAAATTAAAAGAGATTTATCTTGGGATTATTGCTATAATTTGTTTAATTTCTTATTGATTATTGAATTATTTCGAGGAAACTCTTCAAACTATTGTAATGTAATAATTATACATTTACTAAGAGTCTCTCCTCCTTCGTAAAAATATTTGTTCTATATTTGTTATGAGCCATACAAAACAAACTAGACCAAGATGTGTTACCAAAAAAAAAAGAAATTTTGTTAAATTATATTCCAAAAAAAAAGCCCATAAAATCAAATGAGTAATGACACATAATTGGACATACAATTGAAGCCAAATGATTAATCAAACAAAATTAGGCATTGAAATGGGGTTGTATAATTAATCAAACTTAACTAGATATGCAATTGAGTCCATACGATCAATAAAAGCAATATAAGCATACAAATGTTGTTAGGGGAGTAATCAAACCCATTTGTGCATGAAAAGTGGGTGAAATAAGTAATCCAACCTACCTAGTCATGCAATTAAGATTAGACAAGAAATTAAACCCATATGATCATGTTATATGAATCAAAGGGTTAATCAAACCCATATGAACATATAAATATGCCCAAATAAGAAATAAATACCATTTTTGCATGTTATTGGGCCAAATGAGTAATCAAATTTATATGGGATAGAAGATGGAGATAAATGAGAAGTCATGCCCATCTAGGCATTAGATCCAAATGAGCAATCAACCTTATTTATATATGCAAATTGGGTTAGACAAGTATACAAAGCCAATTAGGCATACAATTTGGGCCATATAAATAATTAATACAAATTAGGCATGCAATTGAGGCAACATGAATTAAAAAATTCACTTGGGCTTGAAAATTGGGCCATGTAAGTAATAACACCAAATTGGGCATATAGCTAGGGCTAGATGAGTAATCAAACCCATCTGGGCCTGTAGATGGGTCAAGACGAGTACTCAAATCCATGTTGGCATGAAATTTGGGCCAAGAAAATAATCAAAACCAATATGGGGATGAAAATGGGGTGAGACGCATAATCCAACTCATATGGACATTTCATGAAGCCAAATTAGTAATTATATCTAGTTGAACATGTAAATGGGGACAAACAAGTAATCAAACCTACCTAAACTTGAAAATAGTGCTAGAGAAGTACTAAAAAAATATCTCCTATACTTTTTTAGACTAATTAATACAATTATATATATGATATAATTGATATTTGATGATTGATTCTTATTTAGATGTGTCTTTTAAAATGGATTTTATTCATTATAGAATATTTATTTAATGTTTCCTAGCCAAATATGTATGTTTAATGACATAATTTTCATTGTGAGATTATCTTTTACAGTTGTGTTTAGATAAAACATTATACATATGAATTTGAAAAATATAGATAACAATATTTTTGTGTTTGCATATTAAAATTTCATAGATGCATAATAAAAAATATTTAATTTAATATGCAATCATCGTATGGCACATATAGAACAACCTCCATTGTAGATATGACAAAGTTTTAGAGCAGTTTAATAAAGTCATGATCTCCTCGCAATTGTATTTTTCTTTTAACGTGTTTTTTCATCATTAGTGGAAATGGTTAGAATTTGTCCCATCTAATCAATTACCCATTTTCTTTTATATTAATTAAAAATTTAAACATCCAAAATTTCAAAAAACATCCAACCACCCTGGGTTCAAGCCTTGTTCCCTATCGACAGCCTCCCAAATCTAAAATTGCATGAAAAAAAAAAAACACGTATCTGTTTCAATACCGTACTTTTGCATCATGGGCCCAATTTGATGCACATCCAACGAGTTTTGTGCCTTGTTCTCCATTGTAAATGAGGTGATTCGGATGATCTTGGTAGTGGAAGAGCATGTCAAAGAGGTCGATGGGAGAAAGGGAGCCCTAATCGGCAGAGAAGAAGAGTAATCGCAATTCGCTCATCAATCATTTCACGGATTGAATTTCGCAATTTGTGTTCTCATGTGATTTGAATTTTCATGGAGTAATCGCAGTTTGTGTTCTCATGTGATTTGAACTTTCATGGAGTAACACGTAAAAGGGTCACATGGTTTGATTCAGAAGTCGTTTGTTAGTATCTACATATCTTATATACAGAGGTAATATTTTTCAGTCAATGATTCATAAATAATAAAGGTAATGTAGCTTTAGTTTGTATCATTTTTGTAGAGAAGTAATTTTATAAAATTATATGAAGTAACATAATATTGGTTGATGATGCAAATTATTTATGAAGTATGGAATATTTTGTAAATATTATTTTGAATATAGATTGAAGGAAATGAAGGGTGAGAGTATATTATAATAACAAAAAAAATTATAAAGTCAATTAATTGTTTCAATAATTTTTATAATAAATTATAACATATTAAAAATCAGCTCTGTATAAAATAAAAAATGAATACCAAATGTGAAGTGTCTAAGAATAATTTATGAACTAGCGTTGAAAAATCATGCTCCCCATGAATTATTCTAAATAATCCATGTAGAATAAGTTAGATTTCAAAAAATAAACCTTCTTGGATTATCTTGTCATTTTTCATGAAAAAATCTTAAGATGATTAATTTAAAATAAAATTTCTTGGTTTTCATTGTCATATGTGATATTCAAATTATTGGGTGGATATTGTACTTAGGATTTGGTTTTTAGTAGTGGATGGTGTCACATGAAAACTAGATTTTGTAACCCACTTGTCTAAAGCGTGCAAGCCAAGACAAATTTAGTTTAACCACTATAGGAGTTTCCACACATTAAGAGAGTGCGGTGGGTCCATTTATTGCATTTATTTGTCTAAAAGATTATGTTTGAATTTGTACAACACAATATTATTGTTATTTTAGGAAGTTAATAATTATATGGTTCATAAGATATAAACATAGAAAATAATTTTCATAAGATATAAACATAGAAAATAATTTGCATAAGCTAAGAATATGAAATATGAAATGGAAAATAAAAAGCTTATGTTAACGTTGGGTTTTGTTTTTTAATAATATATTACCCACTCATACTTTTACTCTAAGTGAGAAATAAGTGATATCTATGTGAGCATACTCACGAGTCCATCTCCATCTACATGATTGATAAAGGCTTAATTTGATATGACTATTCAATTTTAAAAAAATCACCCTTCCTATGCAATGGACAACTCACAAGTGAGAGGTGTGGTTGTATATAAATAAAAAAAGAGTTTTATTAACCCAATTTTTCTCGAAACCCCAAAACCGTCATATGGCACATGTGAAATAGTCTTGGTTATGGATTTGGTAGAGTTTTAAAACAACTCGATACAATGATACTCTCGATGCAAGCATATTTTTCTTTAAACATTATTTTATCCGAGTAGTAAATTATTTTCCATAATTTTTCTTTGCTCTTTCATTTTCACATTAATTGAAAATGTGTGTCCAAAATTTTAAAGGACATAGTTATTAGTCCCCACTATATACTGAATTCTTCAATATGCTTTAACCATTGATTAAACTTTGCATTTTAGACCAATCAAAACGCATTATGTTTTGTGCATACAAAAATAACATATTTTTAAAATATTGAGTTCCACAATTCTTAACCAAAAATATGGAAAAACCTATCTCAGAGGGGTCAAAACTATGTTCATGTTATTTAAGGGCGGATTGCTGATATCATCGTAATGAATGGACTGTCTGTTGCAGCGTATCTTTGGATGGCAGTGTATCTGGTGCTTTTAATTGTCGTTGGGTACAGCTAGCTGCGTTGGCAGCTTAGAATTGTTAGCGCTTATTCCCAGTTATCTCCGCTTATTCCCAGTTATCTCCGCAGTTTACTCTTTCCTCTTGCGCCGGTTAACTCTGTTGTGCATGAATAACGGATGCTCTGTTATTTATGCCTCTTACGCCTAGTTAACTCTGCTGTGCATGCTAACAAATGCTCTCTAACTGTTGCATTTGCGTGAGTTAAGCTCATGTGCGTGAGTTAAGCTAACAAAGGATGTTTACATAATGTAAGATGAACGCATCTTTGGTAATATGAAAAATTCTAAGTTTGTTTTTCAACAAGCTGCTCTTTTTTTTTTCTCTTCTCTGTTTTTTTTTTGCAAGTTATCAATTTAATACTGTTTTTCTAGCAAGGTCTATAATTTATTTTGCAGATTCCACTGCAATTTTACATGGTATCAGAGCCTGGTTGCTAGAAAGAAGTACAGTATTTATTTTTGCAGATTAGAAGATCAGAGCTGAAAAATGGAATGTTCACCCTCTGCCATTCTCACACCATACAACTATTTTGATTGGAAGCCAAAGATTCTACTTCAGCTCAGAAGTAGAGGCCTCTATCGGATAGTTATGAATACAGAGGTTGAACCCAATCCAGCAGTTGAAAAATCCAAATACTTCAACCGCATGGATGAAGCATTTGGTTTGCTATGCTTATCCATCTCTCCAGAATTGTTGTTTCATGTTGAGGCATGTACAACTCCAAACCAAGTTTGGAATACATTGGAGACTCTTTTTGGAAAGCAAGATGAAATGCGGGGTCATATCCTTGAAAATGAGCTCAACTCATTAGATCCAAGGATTTTTGATAATATTCAAGATTTCTTCACAAAGTTCAAGGCTTTATTGCTTCAGCTCAAAGGATCTGGTATTGACAAATCCAAGGAAGAAAGCAAATTAATCCTTTCTATTCTATCAAAGTTGGGTCCAGAATATGCAGTGTTTGTCTCTGCTTTCCACACAGTTAGGCTCACAACAGGAGCAACTTGGAAGATGCCCACACTGGATACCTTCATTGAGTCTCTAGTACATGAGTAGGATAAGCTTATAAAGATGGGCACATTGAAGAATTCCAAAGCTCATGCACTTGTTGTGCATGCAAGTGGGAAGAACAATTCCAAATCCAACCAGCAATTCAAAGGCAAAGAAAAAAAGGATTCATATCCAAGAAAGGAAGGCAATCCCAAACCTCCAGATGGATCTACTGGCTCAAAAGAAAAGAAGGACAAAAAGGGCAAATCAAAGTGCAGCTATTGCAACCGTGGGTACCATCCAGAATCATCATGCATGAAGAAGACCATTGATCTCATGGCTCAGACACTTCAACAACATAATCTTGGTAGCCTTATCCCTGAGAGTGCCAAGAAGAAGCAGGAAGAAAAAGCACCTGAAACAAGAGACAATGCTCATGCATTGATTGCTATTCATTCTTCTTCAGATGCATGGATCATAGACTCTGGAGCTTCACACCACATGGCAGCCACAAAAGAAGCTCTTTCTTCTTTGAAACCATATTTTGGTTCTCCTATTCTCATGGGAGACAGTTCTCCTGTAGAGGCAACTGGAATAGGGAGGGTAGAGGTTGGAATTGGAAGTTTTGAGAATGTCTTACATATTCCAAAGCTTTCTGTTAATCTTCTTTCTGTGTATCAAATGACACATACTGGAACTGGTAGGAGATTTGAATTCACCCCTGATTCGGTGACCATATTTGACATGCAAGACAACTCCAAAATTGCTGTTGGTAAGGCAAATCATCACTCTCATCTGTACACTTTTTCTGATTTTGTTGCTAAATCAGATTCTACTTTACTTCTAACACATGCAAATGATGAAAGTAGAATTTGGCATGAAAGATTTGGTCATTTAAATTTTAGATACATGCAGCAACTTAACAAACAGGGAATGGTTATAGGCTTGCCAGCGATAGACTTTTCTGATGGAATTTGTGAAGGATGTGCTCTTGGAAAGCATCCACAAGAAAAGTTTCCAAAGGGGAGTGCATGGAGAGCCTCTTCTCCTTTAGAGCTTGTTCACAGTGATCTTATGGGTCCATTTCCTGAACCTTCCATGAGCAAAGCTAGATATGTGTTAACATTCATTGATGATTACACAAGATACACATGGGTGTATTTTCTCAAATTCAAATCTGAGGTGTTTGAGAATCTCAAGATTTTCAAAGCCCATGTAGAGAAGCAGTCTGGGAAAATGATCAAGATCCTCCGCACAGATAATGGAGGGGAGTATGTCAACAATGATGTCCAACATCTTTGTGATGAAGCAGGAATACAATTGCAGAACACAGTTCCATACACTCCACAACAAAATGGGGTAGCTGAGAGAAAGAACCGATCTTTGAAAGAGATGGCTAGCTGCATGTTGCATGCTAGGTCCCTTCCCTCCAAATTGTGGGCTGAAGCAATCAACTGTGCTTCATACATACAAAACAGATCTTTTCACAAATCTGTCACAAGACAAACACCTTTTGAAGCATGGAGAGGCAAGCAACCAGAAGTCACACATTTTCGCATCTTTGGATCTCGTGCTTGGGCACGCATTCCTGCAGATAAGAGGAAGGCTTTGGAGCCTCAAAGCAAAGAATGCATCTTTGTTGGATATCCAGATGGTGTAAAGGGATACAGACTACTAGATCTTTCCACAGAAACACTCTTCATTGAAAGGAGTGTCTACTTTGATGAAAATCTTCCACATGCATCTCAGGTACAACATGCCACCACCTCTATGCTTCCTCATCTTACAAATCTCAGAGATACATGCAATCATTCTGATCTTATTTCAGATATTTCTGAATCTAATTCAGAGGAACATGAGCATGCATATGCTGATCCACAACCAATCCTTGATTTGGATTCGAGTGATGATTCAGTATCCCATGCGGAAAATCAAAGAACAAGGAGCTTAGCTGATATATATGAAGTTCCTCATGCACTCTCAGCTACCGAGCCCATCATGCCGATGCATGCTTATGTGGTTCTAGTATCTGACCCTCAAACTTATGCAGAAGCTACATGGAATCCGCTTTGGGAAGCAGCCATGGATGAGGAGTACAACTCCCTCATTGCAAACCAAACTTGGGATTTGGTTCCACTTCCTTCCAATCGCAAGCTTGTCAGATGTAAATGGGTCTATAGGACAAAGAAATCAGCAGATGGACATGTGAGCAGATACAAAGCACGGTTGGTCGCCAAAGGTTTTCAACAAGTTCATGGCATTGACTATGATGAGACTTTTGCTCCAGTGGCAAAAATGGACTCCATTCGATTGGCTCTTGCCATTGCAGCATCAAGAAGGTGGGAGGTTCATCACATGGATGTGAAGAATGCATTTCTTCACGGTGATCTTGAGGAGGAGATCTACATGGAGCAGCCACAAGGGTATATACAAAATTCCTCATTGGTATGTAGACTCAAGAAGTCCCTCTATGGCCTCAAGCAGGCACCTAGAGCTTGGTATGCTAAAATGGATTCTTATCTTCTGTCTCAAAATTTCATACGATGCAAATCTGATCCAAATGTTTATATGCTAAAAACATCTGATTCCTTGTTGCTCATAGTACTCTATGTAGATGATCTACTAATAACAGGTGATTCACCCACCGCCATTGCAGCAATTAAAACTATTTTCCATGATAGATTTTCTATGACAGACATGGGTCTCCTACATTTTTTTCTTGGCCTTGAAATCAGCCAGAATCAATCAGGAATCACAGTTGCTCAATCCAAGTATGCACGAGATCTCTTGGTTCGGTTTCACATGACTGACTGCAAGTCAGCTGTCACACCTTTCCTATCAGGGGTCAAGCTTGAAGATGGCAAGGATACACCATTGGTTGATTGCACACGCTACCGTCAACTTGTGGGGAGTCTTCTTTATCTCACTCACACTCGTCCAGATCTCTCATATGCAGTGGGGGTTGTTTCTAGATACATGCAAGAGCCGCATGAGCTACATTGGAAGGCTGCCAAGCGTATACTTCGCTATGTCCAGGGAACCATTTGCTATGGGATTCATTATTCAGCAAGTTGTGCTTTGGATCTCATTGGTTACACTGATTCTGACTGGGCTGGTGATAACATTGATCGCAAGTCCACTTCAGGATATGTTCTTAGTTTGGGATCAGGGCCCATTTGTTGGTCAAGTAAGAAGCAATCTACCATTGCTTTATCATCAACAGAGGCTGAATATAGAGGTGCAGTCAACGCTACCATTCAAGTCATTTGGCTGCAACACTTCCTAACTGAGCTTGGTATCCTCTTTCATCATCCGACTGTCATTTGGTGTGACAATCAAAGTACACTGAAGGTTTGTAGAGATCCCATACAACGGCAACGGACCAAACACATCGAGATCCACATGCACTTCATCCGCGAATTGATACATGATGGAGTCATCGACTTGCAGTACTGTGCCACTTCTGAACAGATTGCCGACATCTTCACGAAGACATTCACTGAGCAAAAGTTTCACTTTCTACGAGACCTTCTTGGTGTGAAGAACACTGCAACACAGTAGCGGCCATGCACACTTAGTGTACTTTTGAGGGGGGGTTTTATTCCCACAGGGTTTTCCCTCTTTCCTTTTTTTTTTGTCTCCTTAGTTAGACTTAAGGGGGGGTGTTAGCGCTTATTCCCAGTTATCTCCGCTTATTCCCAGTTATCTCCGCAGTTTACTCTTTCCTCTTGCGCCGGTTAACTCTGTTGTGCATGAATAACGGATGCTCTGTTATTTATGCCTCTTACGCCTAGTTAACTCTGCTGTGCATGCTAACAAATGCTCTCTAACTGTTGCATTTGCGTGAGTTAAGCTCATGTGCGTGAGTTAAGCTAACAAAGGATGTTTACATAATGTAAGATGAACGCATCTTTGGTAATATGAAAAATTCTAAGTTTGTTTTTCAACAAGCTGCTCTTTTTTTTTTCTCTTCTCTGTTTTTTTTTTTGCAAGTTATCAATTTAATACTGTTTTTCCAGCAAGGTCTATAATTTATTTTGCAGATTCCACTGCAATTTTACAAGAATTCACACAAATTCGTGACCACCGATGAAAATGGAAGAAAAGGACAGCATCGTCTCATCACATTTATGGGTGGGGGCCTCTGCTGACACGAACCGGATCTACTTTGGGATGTGTTTTTATTGGAGTTGATGAATGCAAGTTGAATTTGAATGGATGGTGTCTTTGTATCTGTCTAAGGATTTACTCTCAAACAGCCACGATCTGAACCATAGAAATCACTAATTTACCTTTGATCTGTTGCCAGTTCAGCTCAGATTGTTGTGTTGCTAGGATATGAGAAAAATGGCGTAGAATTTGACCACATAATGAGAAGGAAAGAATAAATTTAGCCCCGGAGACTTTTCTATTCGAAATTTTAGTGCCACTGGAGACGGTCGCGGCCGTTAAAATGACATTTAGTGCAGATGATTTGACTGCGGTTTTGGATCCGATTGGATAAAATTTACTCAATGGACTGACAATCAGGTTGCAGATTTTACAACGGGTTGTTTCCCCTGCTTTGGATTGCGCAAAAAAGATGTAAATTCCATCACGGGTAAAAATGAGGTCTCTAGCAAGGAAGATCATCCTGTTTCGTCTATCGCTTCACATAATTGATTTAAATTTTTGAGCTCAGAAGCTTAATATTTGATGAGGTTTTGCAAATAAAATATTGTCTTTTTTTTTTGGAAAATTGCGGGCAAATTAGTGCTACAAATTTTATTTTTTGGAGCTCTTGAAGGTCGTAATTGTAAATAAATGTATTTATTTGGTTAAGAGTGTGATCGAGCAGAGATAGGCCAAATAGGGAGCTGTTGTGCGGCAGATATAACGACATAACAAAGGACTTTCCATAGTTTTTATTTTTGAGTAATAGATAGAGCTCGCTTGGAGCTTTCTGGCCAAACATACTGTATGTCAAAGTTTCTGTTTGTTGTTTGTTTGAAACGTGTTATTTGTTGATGTCGCTGTGTATTTTTGGTAAAACCGATTTAACTTTTTTTTTTTTTTTGAGAAACCCTCATTATTTCAATCTTTTTATTATTTTCATCATCTTTTTTGAGAAACCCTCATTATTTGTGAGAAACTTGTGGAATACGAATCAAGCCTTGAATTTTTGTGCCAGATCGAATGAATTTTCTACTGGATAGATGTATAATGTATGTGGATAACTGTAGCTGATAAAATCCTTGCAGAGCACAATTTTTTGCTACGAAAAAATAATTATTTTAGTCCAGGGCAATTAAATGTTAACAAAACTAACTGATCTTTGCTTTCAACGAAGCTAAATGTGCTGAAAATGTTTCCAAAATTGATCGAGATGAAATGTTTTTAAGAGCTCCGCCGAAAGCTAAAATCCACTAGCATGACGGACAGGGTCAGTCAAATTTCACTATTTTTTCATTCAATGCACGTGTTTTACTAAAAGAATAACAGCGATCTTGCTTTATACTCGTAATTTGAGGTTTTTATTTTTTAAAAATTCTTTATATTTATTTTTTTGTTGAGATTTCAGTGCTAATTTTCCGCAGAGTTGACGATCAAATGAGGGGCATAGCATCTCCATGGTTTCCTATTACAATGAAGTCACTCGACAAAGTGATTTCTTTAAGTTTGGTAAAGAAAAAGATTCATAGATGGTTTTTCTGGATGGTTCAGTTTTAGCAGATGATTGATACTTGGGATCTGCAAGAAATTTTTATCCTTAGCAGTTCAATGCCATAAATCTAATTTCCAACCTGAGCACATTCTTGACATTTTGAGGTTATTGAAATCTTTTTGGGGTCAAGTTTCCCACTTCGCTCAAAAATAATTATATCTGTAAGGTAGTAACAAGGCCTGGTAGAAACCACTTCCATTTTATTTTGAATTTGGTATGCTAACGCTGTTATATTGAATGTTCTAATGATAGAAACATTTATATTTTGAGTTAAATATAGACGCAAAAATATCTGCGGTTTGTTAGCTACTTTAATATTTTTGTTTGGGTATATTGGTATTGCATGATCGTAGGCTCTTGAGCATTGGGCGCTTGATTTGTTGATTTCTTTTTATATATTTGGGGTAGCCATGACAAAGAATCATCTCAAAAAACGTTCCAGTAAAGAACAACCAGACTACATGGGGGGCATATTTAGTCTATTTGATTTTAACTAACATCATTCAGGAAGGAAGCAAATTTCAGAAAAGGCCCATGCAGATAATAAGTGGGCTACAATAGTCAGAAAAGCCTCCTCCATTTTCACTGCAATTTTTTCATACATATATATATAGCATTAATTGAAATACCTTTTAAATATATTTCAGCGTGTAGTATGTATACAGTTCAAATTGGAGAAAAGATGGATCTTGTACTGGGTGAATGGAAACAGCAATACCTTGTCTAATAGGGATTTTTGTTTCTATTTCTGGGGCTTGCTCTGCAGTAGTGGGACTGAAATTCAAAGGCCAATTTATTCCAATAATCCAATTTAAGTCAGTAAGAGAAAAAAGATAAGCGAGAACTTGCAGGGTTTTGATTTATTTATTATTGTGTTGTTGCCTTGATCATTGC
This sequence comes from Torreya grandis, assembly GCA_037957365.1. NCBI lineage: Eukaryota > Viridiplantae > Streptophyta > Pinopsida > Cupressales > Taxaceae > Torreya > Torreya grandis. The sequence continues at coordinate 3,448,724 of JARHVA010001328.1, forward strand.
AACCCCTTTATACGGGTGAAAGACTCATGTGGCTAATTCTACTTTGGATTGAAAACCAAACCATGCAATCTTGGAATGGAAGCAGTATGTTTAGAATCTAGGAAGATGGATTGTGGCTAGTAAAACAAAATATGTTTCTTGTCTAGGCTATGAAAAAAGTGGGGCATTTTTTCCTCTATGTTTGATTGTGATGAAGGTCTGTATAGAGCTTGTCTTGTAGCATCAGGTGTCTTGTATTTATATGAGTTGCAGTGACTTACTACGATTGTCAAAGAAGGGACTTTAGGGGAAGTGAATGAAGTTTAATCGGTATGCCAATTTGGAAATAGCAAAAATGGTACTGCAAATGCTTTATGCCCCTCTTAACTTTTTCTATTTAGTCAGAAATGTTCCCAGAGTTTCTGTTTGCCTGAGAGGAAGTTTCTAGTACCTGGAAACATTTCCAGAATGATGAAATGAGTATCCCACCTTCGTGAGACAGTTTTTAAGATTCAGAAGTTTATAATCTGATATGCTTGATTTCTATTTTAGGTCATCTGGATTTTCTTTAGATGTACAAATATCATTTTGTTTTTACTTGTTAAATATGCTAGGGCAGAAAGTCCCTGTTACATGTCTATCTATTTAGAAAAATGCTAATGTTTTACACGGTTTGCTTTAAATGAGTTTTTCTCTTTGGAGCTTTCTAAACGCATTTTCATTGATTTTTGACGTCTTTTATTTACTTTCAGTCATCCTTCCCTTATTGATGGCAACCTACGCTAGATTATTATTTTGTAAATTTAGTTTCACTTGGCAAATTAATACCTTATGCTCATTTTGAACATACTGTAAGACCCATGTTTCTTGTCCTTGCTTGCTATGTAAGGAGGGGCTGTAAATTTTAACTGCATGTCCATGTTGAGCTTCATTGTATACATAGCTACAACAAATATTATTCTCATTAGAGACAATATCAAGAAATTAAAAAAATAAATACTCAAAAGTAGTTCGACAAGAGCCAAACCAATATAGGAAGAGAAATTGGAATTGCTTTTCATGGATTTGGGAAAAAATTCAACCTATCTCCCACATTAGGTCTATGTTTTGAGTTCCCCAAAAGGTGTACATTATCAAATCCCATTATGAAGCTATCGCAGCTGAAGAATTGTGGCCCACCTTAGGTGTACTCTCTTAGTCATTTAGAAACTGTCCCCACATTGCCTTCAGATTTTTAATACAAATAAGGACCCAGAGTTGGGTCATTTTTACCGACTCTGTGTCGCATGACCTTGTTACAAGAAAGTTAGAAACCCTTTTAACACATGAAAATTTAATCTAAAACATCTTTTTAAAGCTTGCTTGAAGTGAGATTGGGACATGTTAATGACACATTCTACTTTTGAGCTTTTCAATTATAAATAAAAGAGTTAGTGGGGTATTTGCTTCAGAATTTGTTCAAATCAAGTTTAGGTCAAGTTTATATAAGTTTTACCAGTGATCAACATGGATATAATTATATGTTTGTATAGCAAAATGATAAAATTATATGATAAATCTTGCCACGATTTGGAAGTAAACATGTGGTATTTAACGATTGTATAAGAATTAGTTTCCCTTTTGTTATTCATCTTTGTTTTAAAGTAAAAGATGTATATTTTTATTAGGTATAAGATCAGTTTCATTTGTTACTTTTGTTAATTTATTGGTCCTTTTTTAAGTAGAAGATATCTTCTTCTAGAAGAAGATTTGTTTGATTTCTTATTCGTTTTAATCTAATGATCTAATGATTTCCTAGACATTATTAAAAAAATTAATTCTTCCATTTATTTTTAATTTAAGAAATTTATTATTATAAATACTAACAATATGCTTGAGAGGTGTAAAAAGGTTTCAACAAAATTTACAACTATGTTGTTAACAGACTGAGTATTATGGAAATACAATATCTTTATCATGTTTATGATAGTTATACCCAAATAATGCATAATGTAAAACATTCAAATGTATAAAATATAATGTTTTCAAAATACATGTCAAGATACCATACAGTGAATGGCATTTGATACAAAATAAAAGCATTATGGTACTCTAGATCATCATTATAATTGTTAATGATTTATGAAATGCATGTCTCTTTATAATTTTGGTCTATTAGAAATATTGATGTATTTTTCATGTATATTTGCACATGTCACAATGTATTATATATTTAAATGTTCAAAATTTAGAATGTTTGAGATGATTGTTTAAAAATAAGATACCCAAACCAGCAAAAATAACTTAAAAAATGTATTTAGCACTGCCAATATCTATGTATTATGTTTTCCATCAACGAGGAGATTTAAGCACAATGCCTCCGTTTAAGTTAATGAGCATAGGTGTCAATATGTTTTGATTGCCCATGCTTTTAAAATCAACTTTTTATGATTTAGAAAATTCCAATACTTTAAATAATAAGCTTAAATTTCTTGTGGGTTTCCACCAAGAGGTTCTATACACCAAATTTGTTGGCTCATTTGGTTCATAGTAATTTGATAATATTATAACTATTCTTAAAAATATTTGCTTGATAAAAAATACACTCTATGATCAATAATTTAAAACAAATTTTAAAACTATTCTAAACTTCCGAAAAAACTTGACACATAATGCCTTATTTATCAATACTATAATTTTATATTATGAGCTCACTTTGGTACACATACAAGTCTAAAACCTCGTACCTTTTTTATGTGTCATCCTTTGAATGCTATTTATCATTAATTTTAGAGCTGACTTCAAACTCTTCTCTATTGATATGCACAGTGACAATCAAGGTTCCCTCTCTCCCAACGACCTCAATGACATGCTCACCAGCTACAGAGATTACTCGAACCACCTCATTTACAACGGTAAACGCTTCTTCTCCGCATGGCTCCAGAGCACCACATCCTGGGACGAAATCTTTCGAGTAGCGGGCGGAAAGGATAAGTTCTTCATTCCATTTTTCCCCACGGATGGCTCCCTTGGTGGCGTCCAGGGCAAACTAGGGGAGTTCAAAGATGTTATCGATGGCCTCTTCGCTTGGGACACCTCAGCTCGGCTCTCTGAAGCTCACAATAGGTTCTAAAATCCACCCTGCGGCTCTAAGGATCAGAACTATCTAAATACATGTAACGAAAAGGGGAAAGTGTACATGGCTAGCTCCGCCCCTGGTTCTTCAAGAACATTGAAGGCTCCTGCGCCTTCGACCAGTGCATACGCCCTAAGGACATCAACAACATTGGTGACTGTAATTGTCAAGTGAAGGGCAACTACGCGGGCCCAGGGCTTTGGATTGAAAAGTGGAAGCATCTCATAAATCTTAAGCCCCCTCTGCTATAGATCGTGACATGGAATGATTGGGTGGAAAGCTCATATGTGGCACTGTCGTACAGTGAAGCCGCTACAAACCAAGGCGTGAAGGTATACACTCACAATGCCTCCATCGAGTTGGGCTAACACTACATTAGATGGTATAACTTTGGGAGCGAGCCTCAGATTACCGAAAACTTGGTCTACGTGTTTTATTACACCCAGCATAAAACAATACGTGGCACCGCTGATGGGACCCTGGAGCTTCGCTTTGAAAGTCTCATTGATAATTTGTATGTGATAACGGTGCTGACTAATCTTGCGACGGTGCAGCGTAATTTTGGAAGTGCTTCTAACTCGATTAATGCTCTAGCGGGAATAAATACGTATGCCATGCCTTTTCAAGTGGGTCAACAGGTGCCATCTTGAAGAGGGGAGATGCTGTGGTGAGGAAACTTGATGCAGGGATTGCGATCAGTAATTTTGCCCCCGTCAAAGCCAACGTGAACGTCTACTCTGCTTGTACGAAATACGCTTATGCATAGTTACTAGAGACAAAATATGCCAATCAATAGGAAATTTAGATTCCCAGAACTAAAATAAAAAACACGTTCATATTGTACCTTTTTGTTTTGCTCTTGTAATTCCTATCTTTTTATAGTAAGATGATATTGGGTTTTAAATAAAAAATTAGATATTTCTTATCAAACCCTGCCTCTTTCCGTCTACCTATCTATTTGCATGCATCCCCACCTTACTGCAAACACCAACGAGCATCAATTGTTGAAGGGAAGAAAAAATCTGTAAAATTTGAGTTCGAGCATAACATCTAATATCTTTGGAAATTTATTCAATTTTTTCTCGCTTACATGCGTTCTACCATTGTATTTGGTAGCTAGCCTTCATGTAATGAAAAATATGTCCAACTCATTGGGAATTAGACGTTTGAGTGTTTGCAGGATTTTGGAATACAAAGTATAAGTACGTGTTGTTTTTATAAAGTTATCACTAAATAATTGAAGTCTTTGTATTCCCTATAGGTCAAGGTACGAGGTACCAAACTTGTCGGATGTGTGCCAAAATGGACCCATGATGTAAAAGTTCAGTAATTAGAAAGAATCGTGTTTTTTAATTTTTGGATGCTTAGATTGTCAATTAATACAAAAGTAAATGGGTAGGTGATAAAAAATGAAAAAATCCAACAAAGTATCCACTAACAATGGAAAGTAATTGAGAAAATAAAAATATGCGAAGGATGGTTTTATCAAGCTGTTCTAAAACTCTATTAGATTGGTGGAGGTTTATTCATGCATGTCATACGACAATTATGGAGTGTAAAGAAAAATTGAGGTTATAAAACTTAAACTTATTTTGTATATATAAACATACCTTTCACTTGTCAGTGGTATAAGGTGGCCTAGTTTTTTAGTTGGTTAATATATTAAATTCTTCACACATCATAATGTGTATCTGTAAAGTAATCAACGATCCATCATAGAAGTGTTGTCCTTCTGTAGCATCATTAGATGCATAAATATTAATAAAACAAATTTTTTTTTGTTAACATTGAATGGTACCTAAAGAACAAAGTTCAAGGGGTCCCACCCATGATCTGCATAGTGTGTCTATTATTATCAAGCAATAAATATTATCAAGCCACCACATTTGGGGACATGATCGTTGTTCATGGCTATAATTGAGCAAAAATAATATTATTAATAGTTAGAAAAAATATCAGCACCTTGACTTCTTACAAGGAAAAAATATTCATTTCTAGAAATTGAAGCCAATTTTACACAATATACTTACAATTTAAGTCTCTAAGACCTTGTACATTCTATGAGAATTAATCCACGGATTACATGAGTCAAGAGACATATAAGTTCTCTAAGGAACCAAGCCTATTATGTAATAATTATTATTGTTTTTATTGTAAAAAAATTATTACGCTGAAAAACTTGTTGAGATTTTGAAACATATTTTCCTTCTTCAAAATGATAAGGAGTATTTCAAGAGCATCAAGGTGATTCCTATCACAAAAAATAAAGGCAAAAAATCGAATGTGAATATTGATATTAAATTTTACAAAAAGATTGTGAAACTAATAAATCATTTACATTTAGAGGTGTACTTAACAAAACAAGGACCAGTCTTAACCATATGTTTCCATATATTTTAGGATATTACATGGAATTTCACCACCTAACCTCAATATATCAAAAAATAAAAATGGATCCAAGTCTAAATAGAGGGAAAATTTAGGTTTTGCAACATTATGGCTTTTATGCCATCAAGACCAACTATGATGTGTGAAATCGAGATTCTTAATGAATTCAAACAAATACAACCTAAGAATAAAACATAGACCTTGTGGTCCCATTACTATTTTCACATTTTTTCCAATGATATTCCATGGGAGCTCACCATTATCAGTTGATTAAGATACACCAAAAATTAAGATATTCAAGTCTAGAGAAAGATAAAACATTAGTTTTGTGACTCTATGATATGAAAGCTACTAGATTTTGATAGACATTTGGTCAATTATTTTTTGAAATATTAGCAACAAAAAACCACCAAACAAAGTCGAAGGTTCAATTCAAACTTGATAAGAAAGACTATTCTCATAAATATCAAACAAATATAAGTATAATGCAACACTAATAAATTTATTGCCATGATAACTCCTAAACTGCAGTGGATGCTATTCTCACTATAACACTCCCACAAATCCAATCAAATTGTGTTTTTTATTTTAAAACACAAAAGAAAGAAATAGAAATACATAGAATTGACAAACATGAATGGCACACAACACTACACATCCCAACAATGGCCACTCTCAATAGGACCTTAAAATTTTCAAAAAATTCTAATTAATATTTTTGAGATGCGCTTTCTGTAATCCAAGCACAATAGAAGTATTATCCACTACAAAAAGGGGGTAAAATTATTAAACATTATCCACTATAAAATCAAACAAATATAACATTGTTATAACCATTGAACCCAAATTTCTTGACCTATATGAATTCCAAGCTTCTAGTAGAAAGGATCTTCTTACCTCTTAGACTACTATTTCAATTCAGATGGATTTGAACAAGACTTGAGACAATGCTTTTGTGAAGAGGGGACAATAAAATCTAATAGTTGTGACACATTGAATATGCCAGAGGCATTAATCATAGAATGTCGTGCCAATGTACCCAATAATAATTTGCACTATGTCTAGGGACCACTAGTCATGTTACTCTTGAAAACAACCATAATTTTTTTCAAAACCGATAATCCAGCAAAAAAAAAAATCTCTTAAAGATCTTGGTTGGACAAAGGAAAAAAACATATTTTCATCAATCGACAAAATCGCCGTACAAAGTTAGGAAATAATTTTAAACCAATAAAATACAAAATAAATATTAGATTTTTTAGAAAATAAAGTTAATTTTTCAACCAAATTACATCAAAAAATTTATGTTTGAAAAATTACACGCCATGATTAAGTGTTGAAAACCCACTAATAGAAAACTTGAAACCTTTATAATTGCCTTCGAAAAGATAATAAATGGAGATTATGTTGTTTGTTGAACATTTCCTATCAAATACCTGCGTCCTTTTGAGTTCCCATATATTTTCATGCATCCCCACCTTACTATAAACACAAACAAGCATCAATTATGGAAGGGAAGGAAAAACCTATTAAATTAGACTTCAAGCATAATATCTAATATATTTGGAAATTTATTTAGTGTTTTTGTTGGTGTAGGATATTACTTTCCTACTTTTTAGCTTACTTAGGTGTTATTTCCTTTGGATATGTTTATCCCACATTCATGAGAATGATGGGTCTATGCCTTACTGCCATCTATATTGGAGAAATTAGTCCCACATGCTTGAGATGGTGAGGGTTCTCCTATTCTCTGACTATTTGTGCATCTTCATTTTAATTTATTTGATATACAGAATAAAATATAATACTGACGATTTATTTTGTTTGTGTATATGGAAAAACTTTTATGGATGTAGTAATGGCTTATTAGAGAGATCTTGACTAAAGTGTTATAAGAACTCTTTCATGGTATCATATCCACCCTCCAATAGTCATTACTCAATTTTAAGTTTCTCTCATTGAAAAAATCCACCATTATTTTATTGATTGAGCCTTCTTTTCATAGCTATTTTCTTAGCCTTTTGAGCCATTTTTTATAGTCAACTATTTTTTGGAGCATTTTCAAGTCTTCTAACCTACACCATTAAATTTGGAAGGCCTCAAAATGCTAGGATCACTTATCAATTTGTTAAAAGCAATTTTTTTTGAAAAAACTCATTTTTTAGCATTTTTTGGTGTTACCCACGTACAGATCTGTACAACAAATTTCTTTACTTTATTTCAAGATTTTTTTTGGTGGTTTTCTAGGTTATGTGAGATTTTTAATGGTTTTCAAAAAAATTCTACACCCAATACCTCTGTTGTAGATCTGGTTGTCACAGATGCATGGAGGAAATGATGTATTTTGGTGGCAACATTTATTGACATAGTCTAGACTTACCATGGCTCTTGGTAGTGTACTTTGTCTCTTTTTGTATCACCCTGCTAGCTTTAAATCATGGCATTTGGTTTTGATTAGTTGTAATCTTTGCTCTAGGTTTCTTTGGGGTGTGAATTGACCATGAAGGCTCTTGAAAGGTCAACATTAGTAGGGGTGCAAGTGTGACCTTATGGAAGAAGTTCTTTCCATATCAACTACTTTTGTATTATTTGGATTGAGTTTCATTATTGGAGACACTATAGGTGCCCTGATTGCAGTCACCATAATAGAGAATGGACTCATGGAGGGTGTGGTAAATTCTACTTCTAGAGTAGATACTCGCCAACATCCAAGTGGCTCAACCATTTTTTTTGGATAAATAACAAGCCCACCCAATTTGTAAGATTCACCATTTCTCCATAGTGGTTTGCTTCTTCCTTTACATGACATACTAGCGTGGCACAATCTCATATGACGTTGAAAGCTTTCTTGGCATTGGTATTTATCGCTTATACTTTCTTCCTCTAGCTGTTCAATGTACCGCCTAATGCTTATCTCCCTCCATCAGACGAACCACCCACTCACCAAGTCAAAGCCATGTAAGAGATTCACATGTTTTTTAAATTAGCCAAGTCATTTTTTTTTGGACCAATTCATGGTATTTTGCATTTTTTTGGTTTTGATGAATATTTAGTGATTATGAATTTACACCCTAATGACTCATTGCTTTTAGGAACTTGTTTCAAAGGTTATGATACCTGATTCTTAATAAACTTAATGACTTATTCAAATCGTCTAATGAAATACAAGTATAACCCCTATATACTAACAATTGCACATCCTAATGTGCACCACATGTAGGTATTTTAATGCCATGCAATTTCTAAAACACGATTTAGTATTTTAGTTGTAACTACTAAGCATATAAATCAACTAATAAAGTAGTTATAAATACATGAAAAATATCCATTGCAAACAATAGACCATAACTTTGTCTAATACGAGGTAATTATGTTTTACCTCTTTGATTCTATTTACTCATTGTTATGGTTATCTAAAAATAAATAATTAAGAATCTGGTTATGTATTACCACTCTCATACTAGATTCATCAAAACAAGTTTTATGCCCATTGATAAAATAACTCGATTGTTGCTGTAGTGTTAGGAGGAATCTAACATAAGATTAGAAAGTATATAATAAAAACCTGATTTATTTCATTATATAAATCAATCTATAAACCCCAATTGAGTCCCGCTACAAGGATAGATAATTATATATTTATTCCAATAACGTTTCTATGTAAAAGGTATGTTTACCTATAGTCTCGATTCAAATAGAAACATCTGACGGAAGTAAGACTTTTTAAAACTATTTAAATTCGATTAACTTTTCGTCAACATTTTAAGTTTAGAGAATAACATTCTATTTCCAACCACAACTACAATTACTTAAGGAAATCTTATTACGTTTCCGATCAATCAATTTTATAATTTTTTGTTTATTCATCACACCTAATTAAATACAAAAAAGATTTCATAACTCTTAGTTAAAGGAATGGGGTGATCCCCTAAAATTGATTCTAATATATATGTTTATTGCCATCCTTTTTTAATGTCAACTTCAACAATATAGAATATATAAAGGCAAGAATAATTTCAATCTTGCACCCACTTCTAGCGCCATATACCGTTTTGATTTTCATTTATCAAATTAGGCATTTAAAAATGGATAGGAGCCTATGGTTGTTTGAAATCAGCCAAGCATTATATCATGCCCAAGTATTAATATACAGCTGGCTGAAGTTTTCAGGAAGCATTTACAATATATTATTAGAAATATTTTCGTGTAAGCCCACCGTCGATTACTCAGAAAACCAGTTATATGTAATTGAAACCCAATCGCTTTTATACATATCATTAGCATTTCAATTTCTTCTATTCAATTTGTTCAACACCTGTAGGGAAAAGCTAGATAAAACAGTTCTATTTATTACAATTTCTACTTGTCAAAAGAAAATAGATATATATAGTTCGATGCCCTATCAAACACTTCTACGAAACTAATTATTTTCACTATGTTATCATTGATTAATAGTCTATTATGACAGAGCAAATAAGACTCAGATATATATAAATCCTCTTATGTATGGAAACGTCTAGCATGAGATCTGAATAAATGTGATGCCATACTAAAATTTGCGGGAAAAGTGACAATTTATAACCAGATTTATGACGCCCAAAACAAAAGACCGGTTTTAAATGGTGATGCTATGCTAGATGAATAATATTTTAAGACTTGAATTAAATTATTCACTATCTATAAAGACTGTATATAATAGGTTAAGGATATACTATTTAAAGCTTTCAGTTTAAAAATTATCTGCTCATAGCAGTTCAAACATATTCAGGGCCTATGTAATTATGTAATGGATATATACATATTACAAAAAGTTTTTTTTTTATATCTACGAATGTCATAATCACCATATGACATCACTCTTTTTATGGAAGTGTATATGAATATATATTTTAATTACTTCACTCGCTGCATACACTTAGATCGCCCCAACTAAATCACTAACATTTTTTTGTTACTAACAATAATCAATGCTCTTTATAAGAATTATTATTCATATAGTATATGAATCACTATTTAACATATTCTAGAAAAATTATTACTTAAAAAAAAAAAGTTAAATTATGTAAACTATATGAATCTCTTATACATTTATACCAATTAAAATAGAATCAAAGTCTAAGTGAATAATTTGTATAGCCTCGTAAATTTAATATCAAATACCCAGTGTTATATTTTTTCATAATTCACATAGAAATTCTCACAAAATTTCAATAATATCGTCTACCTCTTTGTTGGCATCCCGCTTTCTCCCCAAGTCATGCTTCCTTCTTGCTAAAACTATCTCTTTATTTCTTCCATAATTCTCTATCTTAAAAAGAAAATAGATGCTAATTCTTTTCTAGATTTTTTTTTTGGCTTTTTTTTGTTTTATCTTTTTTTTTCCGTCAATTTAAGACCTTTAATTCTTTTCTTGCTTTTTTTAGATTTTAATTTATTTCAATTTTTTTTAAAAACAATTTCCTTTAATATGAAATTCCAATTTCATATTAAACTAATTTGATATTACACTTCAATAATTTTAATGGTAAAACTATAAATAATAACCCTATTAAATTTTTATTTAAAAAAAAAAATTCTTTATGCTATTAATGGTATATCAGAGTAAACACACAAGGGAATTTATTTCTATAGTTTTACCTATTCAGACAAACATAAAAAATAAAAATTTAAACAAACATTAATACAATCATTTAAAATGCATTTTCTACCATGACTAACTATCATGGTGTGTGTAGGGTTTTGTTAGCAATTTGTCGACCAATGATGTCTCCATCTACATCATCCTTCCGATAATGCTCTCCCTTCGATATGCTCGAGGTAAGAATTTTATTGTGTTTACCTCAAAACGCACATGTAATTAGATCTTTTCACATGATAATCATATGCAACAATATATAATTAAAACAATTGATTAATATGCTTAAAATATAAATGCATACATAAACCAATTCATAATAAGCAATCATGTATTATCATCTAGCTAAGCAACATTCTATTTTTTTGAAATAGCATAAATCTCAAACGTACTAAAAAATATAATATAAATTTTTTAACTATAGATAATCACAGATAATCTTAGATTATTTGTCTAACAAAGAATCAGATTGTAACATAGTTGATCGTTGAAATCCTTTAATTTCAATAAATACTCAAATATTGATCCTCATTTATAGAAATTAATATAAAACAACATAGTTTTCAAATACAATGTTCTTTAAAATCATGAACCCTGATATTTGGTTTCTATATTTGTCCATAATATTAATGCAACAATGAGAATTTTATAAATATTAAAGATTATTTATGCCTTTTATCATAATCTTCTACATCATCCATTAGTCTTTGTTATTTGAGTGAACCAATCTAGTCAAGATCTCTATAGTTACAAATCTTAAGTGTTTTATAACCCCACATTGTAATTATTTACGTTAAATTTTTATGACTAAGGCAAGATTATATTCTGTAAACTGTCCATTTTTAACCTCACAACTAGACCCCTAAGGCCATTAAAATAATAAAATTTGAAAAATAGTACCTTTTTAGCAGAATATGAACAAACTTGAAAATTTTCAGCAAACTAGAAATTTTCAGCCCCAAACCTCCCCCTTCTGCTTAAAAGTTACATAATTAAGTATGCTAAGAAAAAATCAATAACTTTTAATATAAGTTCATACAATAATAAACATTAATAAAAAAAATATTAATTATGATATTATTTTTATACTAAATAAATATAATAAAAAAAATATATCAGAAGACTTCAAACATTTACTTAATTACTAATGGCTATTACCAGCCTTACTAACATCGCTTGATGGGATGATACCATCAATAACACCAACATCAGTAGCAGCTCTAACCATCCGAACATCTCCAATAACCACCACCGGTCTAGCAAGCCTTTTGAGATTTGAATATGTGTGGAACTCGACATAACCAAACCTCTTAATCACTCCACCTACATCTCATTGGCATTGTACGAATAAATTGGCCAAGACACATAAATACAATTACTTCTTAGAGTTGCGCCACCTCTTCTAGGTACCCTTAAAAATGATTATTTGTGGATGCTTTGTTGCAAACATAGAAATAAAAAAATCCTCAGGTTTGATGATCAATATATTTCTCCATAACTTAATATTATGTGGAACAATCTCAACCTACTGAAACATTCTCGATTGCATAGAAATAGATAGGGATCATCTACCAAATATTATAGCTATAGATGCTCTCTTCCTAGAAGAAGAAATATAGAGGGTAGGGACAGGGGTGTTGCAGGAGTCTCTCACCCTCCAGATAAATTCAGTGTTAATAGATGATATTAATGCAATATATGTATTTTGGCTTATATATAAAAATGTATGATATTTTATTTTATTTTAAATAAAAAAAATGTTTATGTATTTTGTAAGATTGATATTTGAATATTTTTAAAAATATTTTTTGGCTAGTTAATGAGACACAATATTATGCTTTTATCCTGGTGTAATGTTTGGGTTTACATTTAGTATCCAATGTGGAACTCCTTAAATCATATTTTCAACCTTTGCTAGATCTAACAACAACACAACATCCTTTAGATTTAGACCTTAAATGCTCATGCCTAACATCAAAGGGTCAAATTATTGATGTGAAAAAAATGTGCACCATCCAAGGCACAAATCAATTATTATGAGTCGTCCAAGGTTGGGTTATATGTTGATCAGGGTAAGTGGTCAAACATTCAACGACTTTAGGTTCAATTTCTATAGCTGACCAAATATGTAACTGATACCATTGCTCGTCAAGAAAGGGTGAATAATACGTGTGAGTCTATAGAATACACCTAAGATAATGTGCACAAATTGTATAGTCTTATGTTACCTTTGTGCATTATCATAAAACTTAGAAACATACTACACAGTGACCTGGGGTTACGTAGGAAAATAAATACTCAACATTCATGTGTTAGCTTTTTGTTGTCATGCAACATGTCAATTAACATTTCATAGACTCATATCCTATCAACAATGCTATCACATACCATGACTTTGGAAGTTCAACTATCACACTTGCAAGAGGGTGAACTACTACTGTTTTATAATCATTCACTTTTATAGTTTTATTCTTATAATCAGGTATATATTGCAACCATGTGAACCATAAGGGATCAAAGACAAGAAAGATCATAGAAGCCAAGAAGAGAATATTAGTATTCCCTAAGTATCTAGCATACCATAAAATTTGTAAACATGCCCAATCTAACTAAACCAAAGGAAGTTTGATCACAGGGGTTTGCATTCCCAACCTTACTGCACTGACACCTTCTACAACCCATAATTTGATTCTAAGGACAATGTTGTCCACCACACCAATGGTGCTTGGTAAGGCACTCACAAATTTTTTATTTATTGTAGCCTTTTTTAAAGTGAGTTTGTAAAATTTACTTGACATAGAACATGTCATTTGTCCACTTATAAGATTTAAACTTAGATCAATTGACTTATCCAAAATTACAATTTCAAGATCTATTGTAGAAGTGTTGTCCTTTTGTAGCATCATTAGATGCATAAATATTACAAAAACTAAAAGAAAATTTGTTAATATTGAATAATACCTAGAGAACAAAGTTCAAGGGGTCCCACCCATGATTTACATAATGTGTCTACCATTATGGATCAATAAATATTATCAAGCTACCACATCTGGGTCATGATCATTATTCATGGGTAGAATTGAGGTAAAATAATGTTGTTAATAGTTGTAAGAAAAAGTCCTAACACTTTGACTTCTTGCAGACAAAGAATGTCCATTTTTAGAAATTGAAGCCGACAATCTTATAGGGAACCATCAATATTACACAATTCAAGAGACATATAAGCCCTCCAGGGAACCATCAATATTACACGAGTCAAGAGACATATAAGCCCTCTAGGGAACCAAGCCTATTATGTAGGAATTGTTGTTGGTTTTATTGTAAAAAAAAGGATTAAGTTGAAAAAATTGTTGAGGTTTTGAAACATACTTTCCTTCCTCAAAACGACAAGGAGTATTTCAAGAGCATCGAGATGATTCCTAACATGAAAAATCAACACGAAAAATCAAATGTGAATAGTTGCATTAAACTTTATAGGAAGATTTTGAAACTAATAAAACACTTAAATCAAGAGGTTTACTAAACAAAATAGACACCTCTCAAAACCATATGTTTTAGAATATTACATGGAATTTCACTACCTAACCTCAATACATCGAAAATAAAAATGTATCCAAGTCTAAATAAAGGGAAATTTTAGGTTTTGAAATGTTGTCGCTTCTATGACATCAAGACCAACTATGATGTTTGAAACCAAGATTCTCAATGGATTTACATGGTTCACTAAAGACAACCTAAGAACAAAACATAAACCTTGTGGCCCCATCATTATTTTCATCTTTTTTTACAATGATATTACATGGGAGGTCACCATTATTAGGTGATTGTGATACACCAAAAATGAAGGTATTCAAGACTAGAGAAAGATAAAACATCAATTTTATTACTCTATGGCCTCTATGACATGAAAGCTGCTAGATTTTGATAGAAACTTGGTCAATGTTTTTTTGAAATATTAGCAACAAAAAACCACCAAAAAAATCAAAGGTTCATTTCACACATGATGGGAAAGACTATTCTCACAAATATTGAACAAACACGACAGGTATAATACACTACGAATAAATTTATTGCCATGACAACTCATAAACCACAGTGGATGCCATTATCATTATAAAACTCCCATAAATCCAATCAAACTATGTTTTTTATTTTAAAAACACAAAAGAAAGAAATAAAAATACATAGAATTGACAAACGTGAATGACACATAACACTAATAGCATAAACACATCACAACAATAACCTCTCTGAATAGGACCTTAAATTTTTCAAAAAATTACAATTAATATTTTTGAAGATGTGCTTTATGTAATCCAGGCACAATAAGAGTATTATCCATTGTAAAAAAGGGGGTAAACTTCTTGGTGTTTGGGACTAGTTTCTTTATGATCGCCAAAGAACTACCTATGCATTTGTACATAAAAGGCATGCATTTTCCTATTGTGTGAGATTAGCAGTTACTCTTCTTATTTGTAATAGTAGTCTATTTATCCAAGGATGTTTGTGCATTCTTATTCACCTTAGAAGAGGTTTTAGGTGGCAAAGCTGGCCTACACTTGGCCATCAATGGGCATTCACATAATTTTTGGTTTGTGGCCTGTCAACGGAAACAAGTGTTGAGCATATTGATAGAAATTATTTATTGTGTCAAACACTAATCCCCTTTTTGGATAACAATGGTCTCCTTGAGATCCTTAGAGAGATCCACTGCAATGCAAATGTGTTTCTGAAGTCCGTTTGCATAAAACTTTTCTTGCTCAAACCCTATGAAATGCCTAAAGGGTTTTATCAGCTGATGCTTCCAGAAAGGCAAGGGGCAACGAGGAAATTCTATCCAAATCAGAATTCAAAGTTTGGCATGTTTATAGACTACGAAATCAATAAGAGAACAGGACCAACATGTTATGGATAAACTAGGGACCATAGGAAACAATGGTTTAACAATGGTCTCCATTATTAAATATAAATAAAAAATACCCTTGGTATTTTTTTAGGATTCCCTCAAGTTTAACACCATGGAGGGTTGTTCAAGTATAATGGACCCAAAATTTTGAAGTGTTTTTAGCGGGGACCCAACTAACATAGTATGTAATAAAAATAAACTATTTAAAATAACTACAAACTTTATCAAATTCAAGGCATTCTAAACCAACCTCGTGGAGGCTTTCAGGTGTAAGATCATTACCTTGAGGAAGACTTTTAGAATGGCTTTCTATGCTCGATTCATTACCATTACATTTTATAGTTCCATCAAAAACACCTAAAACAAATTTTATAATAATTGAAGAGGAGGACAATAAAGAGAAAGATTAACACTTATATTTTTATCGGTCTGTAATATATTTTTAATCTATAAAAATGTAATGCATACTTTCAATCTAATAAATTAAATATTAAAAAATATTTTATAGGTTAAAAACTATACAACCATTTAATTTGCATTTTTAAATTTGATAATTTATAATTATGTTTATGTTTTTTTTTTCAAATTTATAGGTGAAAAATAAAAATTCACAAATAAGCAATGGTTTAAAAAAAAATACATACGAGTGCAATGCCCATGTTTTAAATGTTGCCTCCTTATGTAGAAAGAAAATGAAAAATCGCGTTTATGAAAAATTTGAAATTCAAGTTAATTTCATTTCATTTATATTTAAAGTCCACCAATGATCAAGATTAGGCTATCGGACTTCAAAAGATATGTGGAAAAAGATAGAGGAATAATGTATTAGTACACCTCAAAAAATATAAAAGGAAAAAATTAAATCTAAAATGAGTAAATGAGAATTAAGTGTTTAAGATAATCTATTAAGAGATAATGAATTATTTTTTAATTTCATAATAAGGAGAGTATTTGAAAATAATATGGTCTTTATTTTTAAAGTTTGAAGAAAAAATCTGACAAATATAATGCTCTTAAGAGATAAAACATTGAGTTAAATTCATTACCAAATTGTAAATATAATTCTGAGTAGTATTGATATTTCGAAGTAATTGACTTTTTAAGTTAAGACCATTTATATTGAAGTAATGAGTAGGATTATGTCAAATTATTTAAGGATGATTATGTGAGGGATTAATCTCTTACCTTATATATGTTTAGATAAGGTTGCAACAATTCATTTTAGTCCTCAAACTTAAAATCCCAAAAAGTAAAAAAAGGGACCCGTAAACAAAAGAGGTGGATCTTTATGTGAATGTGAAACTGAAATTAGTGTTCATTATCGAATAGGGTGTAGTCCAACTTGTGAGGATGATGGTTGCTTATATCTATCCACCGTGGTACAAATCCCTCTAGATATTTGACACGTAGAGTCAAGTAGTTAAGGTCGAGATCATGTCCTGGGTGATTTGACAATATGAATGCCCCTTACTCATAACTGCTTAACTGAAGGAGCTCATTGATTTGAATGTATACTTACTCATCATTATAATTTACTATATATTTATTTCCAAAATATAAACTAAAATACCAACATTCTATATAATACAATGATTTCATATAAATATGCCTATATAATAAAATGATTCCATATAAATAATACCATATAATACAATGATTCTATATTATATGCAAACTAAAAATAATGTTCATGAATACTTGTTCGCTATTGATGGACGCAAATAAATTATTTAAAAATTCTAATTAATATTTGTATTGTAAAATACATGTTCCTAACTTTCCGTGCATGCGAGACTCGATTGAATTGAATGATTTTTTTGGTGTGATTTCTAAGGAAAAATCAAAAGCGTCCATAAAGAAGCTTAAACTTATTTGATTTTTTCGGATTTGAAAGAAAGGAAACAAAGTGGAAACACTGAAAAAGGAAATTCAGCTGGCCCATAACAAAGGCATCGATGCATTCGCTCTCGATACCAACATGTTCAAGGCCGCTCAAGAGTCGGGCACCGACTTCAAACTCTTCTTCTCTGCCGATATGCACAGTGACAATCAGGGTTCCTTCTCTCCCACCGACCTCAATGACATGCTCACCCGCTATTGAGATCACCCGAACCACCTCATTTACAACTAAAAACGCTTCTTCTCCGCATGGCTCCAGGGAAACACATCCTGGGACAGAATCTTTCGAGCAGCCGACGGAAAGATAAGATCATCTTCGTTTCATTTTTCCCCATGGATGGCACCCTTGGTAGCGTCTAGGGCAAACTAGGGGAGTTCAAAGACGTTTCGACGACCTCTTAACTTGTGACACCTCAGCTTGGCCCTATGAAGCTCCCAACGGGCTCCAAAATCCCCCGTCCGGCTCTAAGGATCAGAACTATCTAAATGCCTGTAATGGAAAGGGGAAAGTCTACATGGCTAGCCCCAGCCCCTGGTTCTTGAAGAACATCCAAGGCTCCTGCTCCTCCAAGGAATGTCAAGTAGATAAGGACATCAACGAGTGTAATTGTCAAGTGAAGGCCAAACTGCGTCTAGACATGCATATTTACTCAACATGGAATATGCCAATACGGGGGAAATTTAGATTCCCACAATTAGATTAAGAAAAACCTTCTTATCATGCCGTTTTGTCATTCTCATGGGCATCCTATCTTTTAATATCATGGGAGAAGATATTGGGTTTTAAATAAAGTAATGAAAAATGAGTCGCATTAATTGGTAATTTGTCGTTTATTAGTGTTTGCAGTATTGTGGCATTGTTGGTTTTTAAAATTATTTGAGTATGTATTTTTTAATTTTGATTTTTTTTAAATAGTTTAAATTTTGATTATATGATTTTCGAATAAAATTGTGTGTTTGTTTTTCATCGACGCGTTTTGAATCATAATCTGTGATTTATTATCAGAAAAATGTCATGAATAAAATTGCAGCTCAATTTCCTTTTTAAGATCTCCAAAACAAACAGTGAGATGTATTATTAACGCTGATAAATGTTGAAGGAATGAACGGCTAAAGGAACGAATAAAAGATTCATAAATGTGGAGGATCGTTCTCATAGGGTGTGCATAGGGGATAGAGTATAGTCTCCAAAGCAGTTTGACCAAGATGCATGACAAATTTCAGGTCTTTTTCATCTGTTTCTCTCTACTAACTAGGTCTCAATTAGGCCTCCCTACCTAGAGACTGAATTTTAGCTCCAAAATATCCCCACACATGTGAAACCTCAAATAAACAAGTGATTAAGTGTTATAATCCATTTAATATCATCCATGTTAATTTTTAAGCTCTAACACCTTATACAGACCTCCCAAGTATTTTAAAATAATCCTTTTTTGCCTATTTTGTACTTAAAAGTACTAACCAATCACATGAAGAGATGATCAGTGGAGTTTTGGACATGATTTAGGTCATTCTAAAGGTACCAAAACTCAACTAAAGGCATTAGAATCATTTTCTCTCTCATCAGGATAGATTTAGTATTTTAGGTAGCTTGAAAGTGTCTCCTGGTCTAAATAATGATTCATACAGCTTGGGGAATCAATAAACCAACCAGTTATAAAAATTTCAAGTAAACAAGGTTGGATAACTATACCTAATATCCCATGGTCCCATAGAGTCTTTTTGTAATGTACTGAGTAAGAGAAGGTGACCTCTCAAGCTGGTAGACTGCATTTTGTGATGCCAAGGAGAATTGGGGCTTGTAGGCGGTGATTTAAGCTTAGTTTCAAGTTCCTAATGACCTTAATAGGTCTATGACATCCACCTTGACCTATGAAAATGGTTTTCTTCACCATTTTTCTCCTTTAGGTTTCTTGCAACCTCATTTACTCAAGCGTAGGGTTCTTAAGCAATACCAGGCAAGAAAACTTATTGATTATGTTTTCTCCTTTATCCTTTACTCAGTGATTAGAAACTTCATGGAATTATTTCCCATACTTAACACCATATATTAAGGGTCCTTATGGTCTCAACCCAACTCTAACTAACCATTTCATTAGGATTTCCCTTTTAGGTCTATGTATCTAGTTGTATGCTTGTTAGGCTTGAACAAAGATTGTCAACATCTATTTTAATTCAAGTGAACTTGAAGGCCTTATGGAATTATCCTATTTCCCTGAAATCATATTCAAATAATTTTCTTTCCTTCAGTCTTCCTACAATCCTTTAAACCTATCAAATAAGTAAATGCTTCTCAAAGTAGGCAAGCCTGTAGCTTGCATTAGTTGAGTATACAAGGTTTCTATTGTTTGGTTATTGGGTCTAAGAACCAAATGAGATCATGTTGTCCCTCTAAAACCATATTCATATTTTTTAATTTACTCAAGATTTTATAGGTATTCAACCCTTTTATTGACTCAATAAAATTTTCTCATGAGGCAATGCAGACCTGTAGGTATATGACTATGTGTGCAGGGTTGACAGAGCTCTATCTAATCCTCTTGATCTGACTATTATTGTAGGTCCATTGAGTTTTAAAATGTTAGATGGTTTCATCTCTTGATCATAATATTATTTTCACTCAAACTCTCTTCTCATCCTTCTATCATGCATTTATCTCTCTTTTCAAGTTTGAAAAGCAACTTGAACTATACAAGCCAACTGTGTGTATGTATTAGGTCTTAATTATAGTATGAGGTGTTTATTGTTATTATCAAAGTTATTGGATACTTAAAAAATTCTCAATGAATTTGTTATGATAATCTAATACAAACTCCAATGTTCCTTCATGAACTCTGTCTACTTTCCATCTTGAAACTAACCTACCTTGCCGAACAGACCTATAGGTCTTCTTGAACTCCACAATTGAGATTTATTTTTGACCCTAAAATACCAATGATAGTTTTGAGGATGATTTATATGAACCATGAGTGATTCACTTATTATAATTTCCACCCACAACACCATTCTTAGACCTTATTTACTTTATGTATTCTGCCTTCTCTAAAGGTGGTTGTAGGTGTTGATTTCAGGTCTGAATGTATGAGGTTTTGAGTTTGTATTTTTCAACTCCACCATGAAATCTAAAGTAACTAAAAATAATTAATGGATATTTATCACTTCATACAATGTTTAATTTCCCCCTTTTTAGCATCTTCAAACCCTTTCTCTTATTCAAACTCAAGGTTGTGCATAAGTGTCAAGGCCTCTGAACTTAGTCATAGTAACCCCCATTAGTCTCCAAATAGTATAAGTGTCCTAATAAGTCTTATGACTCCTATTATCAGATGCATTTGAGTTATTATTTAATCTTATTATGTTTAAACACCATTTTAAACAAGAATGATTCACATTGTATGCAAAAGAGACCTGCAGGCCTAGGCAAACCTGTAGGTCTTCCCTCCTCATGTTTTGACCTCTTATTGGTGAAAGTGTAGTCCTCTCATGTGCTAATATAATCCATACATTTATTACAACCTTGTTCATGGTGTCAATAAAATATTAGCCTCCAACTCTACATGTACGTCCTATACCATTCATCTTAAAACAAACTTCATGAGCTTGTGAAGGGGGCGATGGAAGAGCAGAGTTTAGTGAATCTGTTGGACTTGAAACCTGATCCAAAGATAGAATATGACCTATGTAATATGAAAGGACATTTTTAAACCATTTTTTACTTCCAAGTGATCTCAACAAGTATATACAAGTGCTTTAACTCCCTTCTTTAGCATTGAAACTCAAGATTCTAACTTTTATTTGACTTGTTGATAGGTGTGGAAATTATATAACTGATCCAATGTTATTAGAAATTTATTTTTATGGATTTTTAACTTGGGTGTAGTTAGTGTACATTGAAGTTAGTCAAAAACCTCTTTTTCCTTCTAAACATTACCTTAAAGTTTACAAATGAACCTTAAACACTTCAAAACATCATGAAATGCTTGTATAAGTTGATTAAGGATTTAAATGACCTTGAAGGACACCTAAAAACCTATAAAATTTATTTAATAAATATCATAACTCTAGGACAAGACTAGATCATCACAAGACCACTATAGGACTTTACCTTAATTTTTCCAAATAAACCTTAAACAATGCTAATAATGTTTTAAGAAGACTTTTCGAAAGCTATATAAGGAATGAAAAGACCTTGAGATAGGTTATCAAGATATGACAAAAAGTTTTCACCTATAGGGGTTGACATTTTGACCTTGGGGGTCAAAATTGGTCAACAAGTTTCAAGTGATGTATGAATATTAGGTTTATCCTAAGGGGTGATTAATTCACCATTTAAAAATAAATTTAATTGACTAATATTTTATTACTCATGGTAGTTAGGATATTTAAATAAAAATATTTTAACTTTATATAGTTCGTTTATATCTCTCATATAATATTAGGGAGTTTGCATAGCTTTTGGATTGGGATAAGATAATGCCTACACTATTATATAAGGAATATTTTTGGCATTAATATTTGTATAAATTCATAAGATTTTTAATGTTTTTATGTAATGGAATGAATATAATTATTATTCCTCCTTAATATCTAGTATCAGAGCCATAATATAGGTTCTGCACCTGTAAGAAATCTGAGAAAGCTTATGCACTCCACAAATACTTATTTTCTACACTTTTTCATATTGTTTTATACAGTACAAGAAGTTAAAAATTCATAGGATGGTGATTCCAATTATATATGGTAAATTACATATTATTTTACATGTCCTAAGAAATATCTCTCATAAGGACTTGGTTGTATGACTCTTTGGAAACAAAACCGTCCTTGTATCCTTTACTACCTGAAAACCTGCAAGCTGTAACAAGTCAATTTTTTGCCATAAATTGAAGACATTTTATCAAAAGGTCTTGAAAATTTAATGGGATTTGTGAAACTCATTGATTCAAATTTACATAATAGGTTGTACAGATTTAGATCAGGTCGTACCATTCGTATGATGCCTACAAATAGTCTATTTATAATCTATTTAGGCAAGTTATTTTTTTGCAATTTTGGGCCATACAGGACAAATTTTTGAGTGCCATTTTTTAAATCATGTTATTGAATTCATTTTGGTACTTATATTTTTTTTGTATAAGTTTTCATGATATCGTATAGTACTTTGGGATCTTCAAATTTGACTAAATAATTTACCACAGAAGATTGATAGGTAGGTTAGTTTCTCTCCATTCCCAGTCATATAGAAGGAATTTATCAGATCTGATGGTGATTCAAATTATAGATGGTAAATTAAAAAATCTTTTACATGTCCTAAGTAACATCTCTCATAAGGACCTGGTCGTATATCTCTTTGGAAGCAAAACTGTCCTTGTATCCTTTACTACTTGAAAACTTGCGAGCTGTAACAGGTCAATTTTTTGCCATAAATTTAAGAAATTTATCAAACTTATTGATTCAATTTTACATAATAGGTTGTATAGTTTTAGATCAGGTTATACCATTCTTATGATGCTTACAAATAGTCTAATTTGTAATCTATATAGGCAAGTTGTTTTCTATAATTTTGGGTCATACAGGTCAAATTTTTGAGTGCCATTTTTTGAATCATGTTATTTAATTCATGTTGGTCCTTATAGTTTTTTTATATAAGTGTGCATGCTATTTTACAATACTTTGGGATCTTCAAAGTTCACTAAATAATTTACCGTAGTAGATTGATGGGCATGTAAGTTTTTCTCCATTCCCAATCATACAGAAGGAATTTATCAGATTTGAGGACTATCTGAGAATCCTTGATTCATATAAGTCCTCCTCAAATCCTTAAGTATAGTTATGCATAGTGCCATATAGCTATTTGGGTCACCTAGAAATTTGATTACTATATGGAGCAAAGGAAGATTAATGAGGAGCAAAGAAAATTAATTGACTTGTCAATCAAAGAGATCCAAGGTGAATTATACATCATAAGGTGTGTTTTGACATTCAATTTTACCCTTTTTACCTAACGTTAAGTGAAATTAGTTGTCAAAATATCTCAAGACCACCTATATTTCAATTGGCAAGTTATTCTTTTATTAAAAATTTCATTTACAAAAGGTGCAAAGGTCAATTCCCTCTCTGTAGAAAGTTTAGTGATACCCCAAAACTTTTCAATTCCACTAAATTTAGCATAAAAAACCATTTTTAGGGGGAATTTAAAAAAAAGTAAAAAAATAAAAGCGGAAATTGGCAATAGAGGTCAACAACAAAAATTGTGTATTTTTATTTCTTTCAAAGCATTGTGAAAATATTGAATGACATATTGCAAGATATTTTAATTTTATTAAAATTGCATAATAATCATGAGATTTTAAAACTCAATCATAGTGTTTAGTTATAGCTATGACTTTGACTCATATTTATGGATAATGTCATTGTGCTTGAGTTATTGCATACAATGCCTAAAATAGCTGTAATAATGACATTTGGGCATCGACCTTTTAAATCATTGGGAAAAAATAAGGTAGATGCACTCATAGCCTTCCCTTCATTCACCCATTCCTTATAATCATAAATCATGAAGGTGGAATTTCTAAGTATTATGCATGTGTATGAGGCATTCCATCTAAGTAGGTGCTAGTGATTGGATAAACCCTTTTCAGTACTGTCTAGGTACTAATCACCATTCTTCTCTCATGTGTGTTAAAGTCTCTTTCAAATACTGATGGGTATATAGGAAGGATGAGCTCTTCCAGTAGTGATAAGTATAGAGAAAGGTGAACATAAAGAGAGGTGTGGTGTATCAGTCTGTCAGTATATAAAAAGGCATACCTATATACCTAAAGTGATAAATAACCAATCCATCACCCATAGTTTTGATAATGGTTACACGAGCTCCAAAATTATTTTTACCAGATTCACATCTACTCAAAGGTGACAACTATTTTGATTGGAAGACAAAGTTCAAAGCTGGGAGAATGTCATAATTTTTATCCCTAAACTTTGTGCATTGACCCAGTTGGTCTTGTTAGAGAAGGCCTTTTTCCTAGGATTAGATAACTTGACCCCATAGTTGGCATATAGCTTGATATTAATATTGAATTTAAGAAAGATATTTTCTATTCTACTCTAATTGTACATCTCATTGTAGACTCCTTTGATGCGTTAGAGGAGAAAAAACAAATTCATAATCCATTAATCATTGTCCTCCCTCAAAATAGAGGTCGACAGTATAATGTAATCCAAACTTAGATCCTCACATCCACCCCTTTTCTTCTCCTCCTCGAGTCTATCCACATTTTATATCATTCGTGCATTTTTGGATGACATTAACTTGGCATCCAACCTGAAAGATTTGATCTCATTCTTTGAGTCATTCAGCCTAACCTCTCCAATTTCCCTAGTCTTAGCATGGACTAGGAGCTTCACCTTCTCATGATCTCAAAAAATCAAGGACCTTGGATCTCTATTTCTACACAATTGGATGTTCTTAATGAGAATTATGATGTTATTGAAATCTTTTGGTTCCTTCACAAGAACCCCTTAACACCACATGTTCCAAACCCTATTCTGCTTAACAACTAACCCAATCCATAGCCCATCCATTACGTCGATTAACTTAGCTTGACTTCAGAGAGTTGAGTGCATATTTTATCATGTGATATTTGTGTGTACACAAGACCCAGTATTTTAAAATTCTTTTAGTGTGGATTGAACCAAAAAAGTATACAACAAGAGTAAACTGATCATAATAACTACAAGCTTTATCAAATTCAGGGCATTCTAAAAATATATGGGAAGATTTTATGTATAATATCATTAATTAATGCAAGAGCTTTAGAATGGATTTATTCACTCACGTCGGTGCTATTGCATTCCATAACTTCATTAGAAGCACTTATATAAAATGTTGCAATAATTAAGGGGGAAATTAAATAGAAATATTAATTGGCTAAAGAGTGATGATTGGAAGGACGAAATGCAATTAAAATGTGACCCTATCAAAAAATTAAAAACATAAACTTCCTACCAAGAATAATGGCGCTACAATAAGAAATCATGTGAAAACCCTATTATGCATCTCCTCTCAAACCAAAACCATTGTGGGAGAAAACTTTATATTTTCTATGCATTATTTTAGTCAGCTTTTTATATATTTTTTTATTATCTTAATTATTTAAGTATTTAAAAATGAATTTTGATCATAAATTTACTCCCATACTTGAATATTAAAATATTATTATATCTACCTTATTTTGGATCGAAGTATAATATATTTTTAATTTATGGAAATATAATGTATACTTTCAATCTAAAAATAAATAAATACTAAAAAATATTTAATGGGTTCAAAAATACACAACTAATTTATTTACATTTTTTAAATCTATTATCTAATTACATTTAATTTAAAAACTATTTTTAATGTTTTAGAGGTTAAAAATTAAACGTCACAAATAAATAATGGTTTAAAAAATAGTACATATAAGTGGATCATCCATAAAGCTTAAATTTGATGGTCTACCATGCTTGCCATAAAAATTTTATGACGATTATCTATTCAACATTTTCTTTCAAATATTAATATATTTCATAATAAAATTTTAAAAAAATCAAAAAAATACTTGTATTTATTATAATTATCTATAATTTTTGACGGTTTGCTAAAATTTTCCCTGGCATCTAATATGAAAAGTTTAATGTAAGAAAAGTTTAATTATCTATATATTAATGTGAGACTCGATTGGATGACTTTTCTACGCTTATAAGGAAAAATCAAAAGAATCCATAAAGCTTAAACTTTGATTTTTTTTCGAATGATAACTTCCTGATGGCTATTGTGTTGAGGCGGCTGGGATAAAACAATATCTCAACACTGCATAATTTTCCGTTTGCGTGTGACAAGGGACGTGTTTAATCCAACACGTAACTCTGCTTTTATGAAATATTGCCGCTTGACTCCACTTTCAGTCGTGTCTGTCGCTTGTGCTTGACTCGCCACTCAGTTCTTTAATGAATTTGTGGTGCGAAGCTATATGAGTTACGTGACGGAAAGTCACTACTTGTCAGCCTTAGATTTTGAGGAAAGTCATTGTCCAGATGATCGCAATTTCCCACCAATCAATTCAATCAGAGGTCCCAAAGTGCCAAGGAGCAATATTCTAGATTTTAATAATCTGCGTTGTGATCCAGGAATGTCTCAACTGGTTGGTATTGAGATAGAATTGAATATTGGCATTCCTTATTTGATGAGTAGACCATTTAATTTCAAATTTGATGGGAAAGTGGTTTGAAAGTAAAGTATTATGGATAATAGGTAATTAAAATTGTTAACGAGAGTAAAAATATTCTGTTTTATATTTAGAACACGATTTAATATTTTCACATTTTTTTTATTTTGTTAATTATAAATTGGACAATATGAATTAAGGTGAAATGGCAGGAAAGTGTGTGATGATTATGATTTAAAAAGACTAAGTTTAATGCACATATAAAATTTTGCTTCTTTTTCACTGGGGCATCATCGTATGAGAAATAACCCCTCTTTTCTAGAGATTCTCTCATATTAAAATTTCCAAAAATGATCCAATTGGTGTCAAGGAGTGAGTCAATAAACCATTGTCAAAGATTTGCCCTCTTAACTACATTCTTGGAGGCACAAATGTTGACAAGAATAATAGAGCAACTATTAAAGTTGAAGACGGTCTACACAACTCGATGGGTTCATTCTGACCTCCAAAAGACAACATTAGATTGAGAAGGAAGGAAATTGCTCTGAAAACTGAAAATGCAAGTGTAGCACATTTAGAGAACACATTGTTGCATTTAAAAGATCTACTATTTCTCGACTTTTCCGTTTAATTTTTAATAATGAAATAAAAACCATAATTAAAATGAAGATCAGAATTAAAATAAACAGTAGAGAAAATCAGAAGAATTCACCAGCAAATTGATAACGGAGTTCAGCTTCAATAGCCTACATCTTCGGGTCCATTCGAAGTGAGGACCGTTTCCATTAATTTTGTGCAACAAATGGCTTACAAAATCAATACAAGTCTTCAATTCTCTTGTTTTGGTCTCGGCCTCCCTGGAAATATATCTCTTAGACCTGTCATTAATGGCCCAAGGCCATACAAGGCATAAATAAATCTCTAACCTTTTAAATTCTCTTACACAGTCGGCTGAATAATACCCTTCAAATGGAAGTTCGCTCCCTTTATAACACTTATAAGCCCATGGCTCAAGCGGTCAAGGCTTATCAATTTTGCATGATAGGTGCAAAGGTCAATACCTTCGGCCTTCCCTTTGGCGCTTTGGTCTTATCTTTATCCCACATTTGTTGTGGGAGAAGAGATTGCATACTTTTAAAGGTTGGCGGCCTCCTTTATGAGTACCGACATCCCTTTTGAAGGAGACTTAGGCGCTAAGCTTAGCTTAAGCCTATACTTAGGCCGATGTTGGAGAATTGTGGGTTAGCACATGGTCTTTACGTGGCATGATGGGTTGGTGTGGGAGATTTGGTTTGCTTGTGACTCTTTACAAAGCTTTAATTATATATCCCACATTGATGGGGTTTCTACGGACTGTGTAACTTAAATACAATGTCACAAATAATGATACATGAAGATTAGGAGGCCAAGGCACCCCTCCATAAGAGTGTGCCGACCCTTGCTGAGGGCCCCAAGCGAGCAAATAGTAGGGCCCACGGATCCTCATATGACCGCCTATCAAAGATCGGAGGCTATCAAAAAACCAAACACCAAACCAATTTTTTTTGCACAAATTTAGATTGCCATGTGTCAAACGATTATTGGACCACTTGGCGTATTTGAACAATGCCACATCACTTTTTGACACTCATTATTCTCCTGTTGCAAGAAAACTTCAGCAAGCTATATCTCGAGCATCTAGACTTTGTTTTGCATTCTGGAAGAAGCACCGAAAAGCTCTCGATGAATTGTTTGATGTACAAGTGGTTCAACCAGAAATTGAAGACTTGAAAAATGGAATGGTACATGGATCCACTTAGATCACGTCTCCCCATTGGGAACTTTTGGACCTCCAAAAGTTAAAATTAAGTGGTAATGAGGTGAAGGTATTTCTCCCTCATGCCTCCAGCTTCCATCCATTTGACCTTGTTTGGGTGCATCCCTTTTAGACCAACACAAAGATACTCAACATCACCTCTTCATGAAGTCCGCACATTCCTATCAATAATAGTATCTTCCTACAATTCTGTTAGATATTCAGGAGCAAAATCATCAACAGAAGGAATGTATACACTTTCATCATGATCAATTATCATTGGAGGCTCATACAATTTCAGATTTTCCACATTTACAACTGAATAAATCTGCATGTAAGATGGTAAATCTAACTGAAAAGCATTTATGCCAATTTTTTTCGTAATCCAAAAAGGACCATACCAGATTGGTTTCAACTTTTTACCTTCACCTGTCAGTCTTTACTTACTGATGTGAAGCCATACCATATCACCTACAACAAATTGGTGATCAATACAATATTTGTCATGTCTGGGTTTATACTTGGCTTGACTTTTCTCCAATTGAGTAAGAACAGTTTGATGTATGAGCTATATTTTTTCAATGAATTCTTAGTTCAAATGGCTTCTTTTGGTTCACCAACGGCTGTATCCTATCCATAGCAAACATCTAGAGGAGATTTAGGCAAGTATCCATAACAAAATTCAAATGGATATTTCATATTAGAAGAATAAAGTGCCTGATTATATGCATGTTGTATGTAACACAATTGTTCATCCCATAACTTTGGATGTTTATTGTTATAACCCCTAAGTAAATATACCGCAGTGTGGTTCAAAACCTCTGTTTGCCCATCGATTTGCAGATGAAATGTAGTGCTCATTTTTAATTTAGTGTCCATTAGTTCCCACAAAGTTGACCAAAACTCCCTAATGAACCGAGAATCTCGATCAGAAATTATTGAAGTAGGCAACCCAAAATGAACCCATACATGTTTAAAGAACAAGTGTGCAGTGGCTTCACCAGTAATTTGGTTAGTACAAGGAATCAAAACACACATCTTGCTAAATCTATCCACAACCACATATAAATAGTCATGTTTTCTTTGTGTCATAGACAAACCGCCCATAAAATCCATGGAGATACTTTCCCATGGGCGAGTAGGAATAGGTAGAGGAGTATAAAGTCTTAGTTTCCTGTTACTAAGTTTGCTTGTGGCACAAAGAGTACATCCCTTAATATATTTGGCAACATATTCCTGCACATGGGGCCAGTAACAATACATTTTCAAATGTGCAACCGTTTTAGCAACTCTAAAATGACAAGTAATAAGAGAAGTATGTGCTTTTCTATTCATGTGCACCCTCTCATTTTGAGGAATACAAAGTTTACCCAAATGATACAAAAGATCATTATGTACATGATAGTCCAATTCTTCTACTTGTCTACTACTCATCAAGTCTTTATATACATCCTAAAAATCAAGATCATTAACATATTGTTCGTTATAGCTTTCATGAGACAAAGAACCATGTTGTAAAAGAATAGATGCAACAACCATAGGAGGCCTAGATAACATATTTGTAACCTTATTCTGAATACCTTTTTTATAATTAATCACAAGATGAAATTGTTGTAAGAAACCCATCCAATGAAAATGTCTAGACTGTTGTAGCTTGGTTTGTGATTGGAGATATTGTAAGGGCTGATGATCTATATGTATTATTTGTTTGTTGCCCATTAAATAATGTTTTCATTTTTGAGCAGTTTGAACCAATGCATACAATTCCTTATCATAAGTTGGATATTTTTTTACTGCACTTGTGAAGGTTTCAGAATGATAACAAACTAGTTTCTTACCTTGCATTAAAATAGCTCCCATAGCATATTCACTTGCATTTGTCTCAATCTCATATGGTTTTTGTACATCAGGAAGTGCCAAGACCAGAGCAATACTTATCTTTTCTTTCAAAGTGTCGAAGGCCTTTTGATGCTTGCCTCCCCATTTTAAGCCCTATTTCACACTTTTCAAAGAATGCAAAGGTGATACAATATATGAAAATTGAGCAATAAACTTTCTCCAAAACTGTATTGCACCAAGAAAATTTCTAACCTCAGTTGTATTAGTGGGTGTAGGCCAATTAACAATGATTGCCACTTTTGCAGGATCAATTTTCAATTTACCATGTCCTACATTGTAACCCAAGTATATCAAAGAGGATTTTCCAAATTCACATTTTGACATTTTTAAATAAAGTTTTTCCCTTCATAATGCATCCATGACTTTCTTAATTTGGATCACATGCTCTTCCCAAGACTTATTGAAAATCAATATATCATCTAAGTAAACTATAACAAAATCATCAAAGAATTGTCTAACTATATCATTCATCAATATCATGAATGTAGCTGGTGCATTACACAACCTGAAAGGCATAACAAGCCATTAAAATAGTCCTTGTTTTGTTTTGATGGCGGTTTTCCACACATCACCTTCATTAATTATTACTTGATGATATCCACTTCTCAAATCTAGCTTAGTGAAATAAATAGCGTGTTTTAATTGATTCAACAAATCATCAATATGAGGAATAGGGTAACGATTCTTAATAGTAATTTTGTTTAAAGCATGAAAATCAACACACATTACCAAGTGCCATCTTTCTTTGGCACCAAAATTATTGGCGAACCAATAGGAGATGAATTTGGATGAATAATACCTCTATCCAATATATCCATTACCTATTTTTTGATTTCCTCATTTTCCACCACTAATAACCTATACATGCCAATATTAGGGAGAGGAGAATCCTGCAATGGCTGAATTTCATGTTGAACTCCCCTTTTAGGGGGCAAACCCTTAGGATCCTGAAATACATCATCATAAGTAGAAATGATTTCAACCAATTCATTCTTATGTTTAGGATCACAATTTTTCAAAGCCCAAGAATATTATTTTTCCTTAGACTTAATCAACATGATACAAAATGTCTTGCTTGAATTAACTAGTCTTTTCTTTTGCCCTATTGTAACCAAGGAAAGACATGTTTTAATGTGATGTGCTCTAACTATATATTCAATGCCATCCTTAACAAGCAAGTACTTATTCTCCTCTCTATAAAAGATTGCTTTTCTATCATAAAGATATGGGTTTCCCAAAATAATCTCACATATGTCCAAAGGGACAACATCCAACTCAACCTCATCTACGAACTTGGATGTGATGGCAAACCTCAGTCTACAAGTTTGTGAGACTTGTAGATTCACATTGTCACACACCCAACTTAGTGGATAAGGCTTTGGATGGGGATTGGTTTGTAAGCCTAACTTCTTAACAACCTCTTCAGAAATTAAATTTTCTTGTGAACCACTATCAAATACAGTGTCAATCTTAGTATGTTTTGAAACAACTCTAATGTTGAACAATTCATATCTTTTCTTATCAACATACAAAAAATTATGTTTAGAAGAAGATGCATCATTTGATGACTTAGTGCTAGAAACTGAAAGAGAGGAATCATTATGTAATCCCATGGCCGTGATCTTAGTTTCATCCCTTGAATCTGAACCAAAATCTTGAACCATAGCATTAGTCTTCTTTTCCTTCTTTTGAAACCTTTTAGGCCTTAACTCACAGTGTAGTTTCCAACACTTAGACTCATCACGATTTTTCTTGCAATGATTACAAAATGGTTTCCCTTCTTTTTTAATAGTAAAAGTGGATTTCTATTTACCCTTTCCTGATGAACTTTCCCCTTTAGATTGCTTAACATTAGATTGCTTATTTTTAACTTTAGGAAAATATTCTTTTGATTGTTTTCCTCTAGCCTCTAAATGAGTGGCTTGGACACATATTTCATCTAAATTAGTTTGATTGAACATAATAATCATATGTCTTAAGTAGCTATGTAGCCCACCTATATATTTTAGCAGTGTTTCTTGTGTGTAAAGATGAACATTCAAAAGTAAAGCTTTTATCCTAAATTCTTATGTATAATCTTGAACATTTTGGCCTTTTTATTGTCTGAAACTTTGTCAATCCATCATGGCTTGTTGCATATAGCCTAAAGGATAAAATCGCTTTCTGATTTTTTTAACAAATTCATTCCAAGTAGAAATTGAGTTACCTTTTTGAAGCTCAGCTTCCTTCAACTTACACTCCCACTAGATGAGAGTTGTGCCTCCCATACGAAGAGTAGCCAAATTAATTTTTGACTCATCCCCTACAATCTTTTGGACCCTGAAATAAACTTCAATCTACTTGACCCAATTATCCAACTTTTTGGCATTCACTTCACCATTAAACATTAGTAATTTAAACTTAATATCTAATTTTAGTGAAGGGAGAGATTCCATAGTTTTTTTACCATCATCTGATGAAGAAGGTTTTTTAGTTTCTTTAAATTTTGATTCTTGTGAATCACCTTTCTCATTCTCAGATTTCCTTTGTTTATCACAGTACAGTTCCTCAACCATGCTTCTCATCTCCATGAAGGCTCGATGGAAAGCTTGTTTAGATTTCATCTCTTCTTCGACCATCCCTGAAGCACGCCTTGAGCTAATCTCTAGATTATACTCAGAGAGTTTTCCTTCACCATTTTTAGATTTAGACCTTGTCAACATACACTAGCAACCACTGTTAAATAACAACCACTCTGATACCAAAAATCTGATTTGAAAAATGAAAATGCAAGTGTAACACATTCAAATAACACACTGTTGCATTTAAAAGATCTACTATTTCTAAATTTTTCTATTTAATTTTTCATAATGAAATAAAAACCAGAATTAAAATGAAGATCAAAATTAAAATAAAAAGCAAAAAGAATTAGAAGAATTCACCGGCAAATTAATAATAGAGTTCAGCTTCAATAGCCTATGTCTCTGGGTCCATTAGAAGTGAGGACCATTTTCATTAATTTTGTGCAACAAATGGCTTACAAAATCAGTACAAGTCTTCAATTCCCCTGTTCTATTCTCTGCCTGCCTATAAATATATCTCTTAGACATGTCATTAATGGCCCAAGGCCGTACAAGGCATAAATAAATCTCTAACCTTCTTAATTCTCTTACACAATCAGCTAAAAATACCCTTCAAATGGAGTTTCGCTCCCTTTATAACACTTACAAGCCCATGGCTCAAGCGGTTAAGGCTTATTAATTTTGCATGATAGGTGCAAAGGTTGAGTCTTTCGGCCTTCCCTTTGGTGCTTTAGTCTTATCTTTATCCCACATTTATTGTGAGAGAAGAGATTGCATACTTTTAAAAGGTTGGATGCATCCTTTATGAGTGCCGACATCCATTTTAAAGGAGACTTAGGTGCTAAGCTTAGCTTAAGCCTATACTTAAGCCGATGTTCGAGAATTGTGGGTTAGCACGTGGTCTTTGCATGGCATGATGGGTTGGCATGGCAGATTTAGTTTTCTTATGACTCTTTACAAAGCTTTAAATATATATCCCACATTGATGGGGTTTCTACGGACTTTGTAGCTTAAATACAATGTCACAAATAATGATACATGAAGATTAAGAGGCCAAGGCACCCCTCTATAAGAGTGTGCTGACCCTCACTGAGGGCCCCCAATAAGAAAATAGCGGGGCTCATGGATCCTCATATGACCACCTATCAAAGATCGAAGGCTATCAACAAACCAAACACCAAACCAATTTTTTTGGTGCAAATTCAGATTACCATGTGTCAAATGATTATTGGATTACTTGGCGTATTTGAGCAATACCATGTCACTTTTCAACACTCATTATTCCCCTATCACAAGAAAACTTCAACAAGCTATATCTCGAGCATCCGAACCCTGTTTTGCATTCTGGAAGAAGTGCCAGAAAGCTCTCAATGAATTATTCGATGTGCAAGTGGTTTGGCCAGAAATTCAAGACTTGAAAAATGGAACGGTACATGGATCCACCTAGATCAAAAATTAATGTTACCACAACCTCACATCCATTATAATGCACTGACATATGGGAAAAAGTACTTGACCAATTCATTCTAACATTGGAGGTTAGCCAAAATATAGAAAAATTAATGTCTTGCAGGTAGATAGTTTTAGTGTTGACAAAGAAATTACACATATACCTTAAAATGTATTTTTGAGTGATGTTAGTAAGCCCTCACACAATCCAAGAGTAAAATATCATTAACTAACCTCTTTTGCATAATGATTCCCTGATCTACCTCGGTTAAAATAGAAAAAAATATTTAGAAGTAAGATTGATGATTTCCTTTCACAAAGTCACATAATTGAAAAACTCATTATTTATCTTGTATGTAGATGTCATATTTGGGTGGTGGACGTAATCTATGATTTCAAAGATAAATTGACTTTTGATCAAACACCACAAGCTGGTCCACTCCATCTGGTTGTTTCACCTCAGGGGTTGGTTGTGATGGTTGAGAAATCATTAATTGTCTATGGGAGACAAAGAGAAAATTCACCACTTGAAAAGTGTGAACAATAGGAAGAATCATTACCTATAAGGTTGTTGGGGCTAGTTTCTTTATGATCATCAAAGAACTACCTGTCTGTTTGTACACAAAAGGCATGAATTTTCCTATTGTGTGAGGTTTCCACTTACTCTTCTTATTTATAATAGTAGTCTATCCAATCAAGGATTTTTGTGCATTATTATTCACCTCAGTAGAGGTTTTAGGTGGCAAAGTTGGCCTACACTTGGCCATCAATGGGCATTCACAAAATTTTTGGTTCATGGCATGTCAGTCGAAACAAGTGTTGAGCATATTGATATAAATTATTTATTGTGTCAAACACTAATCACCTATTTGGATAATAACTATATCCTTGAGATCCTTATAGAGATACACTTCAATGCAAACATGGTTCTGAAATCTGTCTGCATTAAACTTTTCTTGCTCAAACCCTATGACATGCCTTAAGGGTTTTATCAAGTGATGCTTCCAAAAAGACAAGTGATCTCTGCAAGTCAGTACAAGTGCTTTAACTCTCTTCTTTGGAATTTAAACTCAATATTCTAACTTTTATCTGACTTGATAACATGTGTGGTAGTTATATAACTACTCCAAGGTACTTGGGAAGTGTGTGGTATGGAGTTTTCACTTGGAGATATTTAGTATACATCAGAGTTAGTTAAAAACCTCTTTTTCCTTCATTAAACATTACCTTAAAGTTTACAAAAAAAATTAAACACTACAAAAAATGATGAAATGCTTGCATAAGTTGATTAAGTCTTGAAATTGCCATGAAGGACACCTAAAGACCTATAAAATTTCTTGACTAAGTCTCACCACTCTATGACAAGACTAGATCACCACCAGACCATTATAGAACTGACCTTTAATTTATCCAAATAAACCTTAAACGATGCTAATAAGGTTTTAAGAAGATATTTGGAAATTTGTATAAGGCATGACAAGACCTTGAAATACGCTATCAAGACATGCCCAAAAGTTTACACCAATATGGGTTGACATTTTGACCTTGGAGGTCAAAATTGGTTAACAATTTGGTAATTCATAGGGGTAGCATGCTTACAATGCTAAATGGACCAGTATCCTTGTCCTTCAATTGGGTAATGAAGTCATTTGCACTCAGTTTTAGACCTGACCAGACCTTGAACATGACAAGACAATCTAATTTGACATTCAAAACACACAAAACAAAGACACCACACATAAAGCAAAGAAACAAGACTCACACATGTGCTATCAAGAACTTAAGGAACATAACAAACAACGTGAGAAAACTAACTATATATAGCTAACCTAAAAAAAACTTCTTTCTCTTGGATTAAAGGGTCAGCTTGTACTATTTCTTGCTCCATGAAATGAAGGATGACATGAAACAAATTGCCTCTTGAGACGTGCTTTTGTTGTCTTCATCTTATTTTTGAATTCCAATCCTCTTGGAATGTTCTCAAATGAAGTAATGGAAATTGTAAACCAATCACCTATGAAGGTGAATTCCTCTTGTGGCTCAATCTCTTTTTCATTATTTTTCTTGATGTTTGTGTCTATCTCAAACATGGCCATCTCTAGGATTATAGGAGCAACCTTGAACATGGCACCTTGGAGGTTGTCATATTATCCTTAAAGAAAAAAGGCAACTTAAATAGCATCTTAAAACTATCTAACAATGGTTGTAGGCTATTTAAGAGCCTCAAACTCATTCCATATATCATAATACTTCTGCGATAAGTTCTCTTGGTGTATGAAGGCAACAATAACCTTGTCTTTTATTGGGTTTTCAAAGTCAATCTATTGGTCATATTCAATAGTGTCATAGTCATCATAGATTAATCCATCATGTACTTGAAACTCTTGTTAATGTTCTTCAAGACATTTTTGCTCGATAGGAACTTACATTCCTCATCAACAATCTCATTTTACTCTCCTAGAGGTGCTAACTTCTCAAAACCTTCACACTCTTGGAACATATACAAATAAATCTACCACATGTCCTTAAAATCACTTTAAACATGTTCATGGGACTCAAAAAACTCAATCGATATGATGTTCCTCTCAAAATCCTTTTCTTCCATGTTATCATCAACCTATTCATTAGCCAAGGTAGCAATCTTGGCACTCTCCTCATGGGCAGCTACAATGTCATCAAGATCATCTCTTTCTTCATTCAATAAGATTGATTTATGTTTTTATTAAGGGGACTACTAATAGTGAATTCTTCATCATAGGTACTTGAATTATCTTCTTCAGGTTCTCTTTGAATCACACTTGCAACTGCAATCTCGTTTTAAAATTCTTCCCATAAGACAAGTTCCTCTTCAAAAAGGGATGTGGTGGGAGGGTGATGGGCAAGTTCATGAGTTGGAAAGGGAGTATGAATTATGGTAGATGGATCATGGATGGTTTTGGGAATGGAAACAATTCTTTTGAAAATTAGGTTCTTGGATATGGAAGGTTCTTCAAGGAACTCTTAGAGATATAACAAATTGAGTTGGGTAATAGAAGATACATTTTACTCAATAAGCACCTCATATTTCTCATGTTCTTCTTAAGGCTCTTCAATAGATACAAACTAATCTTCAACCTTCTCAATTAGAGCCTCCTTATTTTGAAAATATTCTTGGATAGACTTCCAAGATGGACAAGCTAGGGTTTCTTGGGGATAGGGCAATGGGGTTCGGTTAGGCACAAATCTCTCTCTGTCTTCAAACTCTTGATTTCTGCTTGATTCAAGTCCATTCATCTTCAAATCTAGCTCTTAGATTTTCCTATCTATACTCTCTTTAAATAGCTTCTCTTGAAGGTGTTTAGTGGTTTCATCAAGATAAGGGACATAAGAGGGTTGGTATGAGGTACAAGAGGACTCTTGAAGAGGGATGGGGTAGACTTGCATAGGTTTAAATTTTTATTTGCCTTCAACTCCCCAATCTATACTTGTTTCACCTTGCCCACTCCATAACTTCAACACTTGATTCCATCTTGTAATCTTGAAAAACTTCTTGAGAGTTTCTTGAGGAAGAGAAATAACATTTTTGTTCTCAACAATGAGTTGCTCAACAATAGTCTTTTCCTTCTTTTGAATGCTCTCTTGGATGGAATTCCAAGAAGGAAAATTTTGAGGAACACATGGATAATTTGAACACTTGGAAGCTCAGTTGGAAATGTCTTTTGGGAAAGAATGGATGGTATATATGAGGGCTGAGGTAGTGTGTATGAAGGCACAAAAGGCTAATGGAGTTGGACCTATTGTTCTTCATTTTTACTTAGCTTATCCTCAATGGTTTGAATGAGACCACTTACATCCATCATCTCATTTGAGAAGCTTTACCAATTTACTCTCTCAATAGGTACCCATTCTTATTTCATTATCTGCAATGAATCTCTCATGTCATAAATAAAGTGAATAGGGATATCTTGAGCATATCCCCTTTTCTTCAAACTTGAATGAATTGATTTGAGGACTAACTATGGACATCTTGAGCTTGATAAGGATGATCATATGCAATATCATAGTCATGTAGAGGGAATGTAGGCTATCTATAAGACTGATATGACTCATGACAAGGTTGATAAAGATATATCAAGGATACTATGGATGACCATAGGGTTGAGATACTTCACTAAATTACATGAAACTAAAATTAATCTCAAACTCAACCATAAAAATTTCATCAAGACAAATAAATGAAACACAACTTTGAATTAGTGATTGGGCTTCTATAACTAGTTGATCATGTGTGAAGTTTCCATTCGTGTTTTGAATGCCTTTAAAGGCTGATAAGTAGAACACACTACCAATAATTCTTACACATATTTGGACCTTAATCCCATTAGGCATGACAAAACTATTATCACTCAAATTTTCACCCTTTGAAAGGTATTTCAAGCCTTCTAAATTTTATGTAACATGGAAACACCTCAATTTTTTGGGTACCCTATTGGAGAGGTGAATCTTTTGGTTAAGGGGTTATCTCCCCTTGATGAATTGCTTAGGCACAAACACTAATCTAACACTTGCTAAGAAAATGGAGAGAAACCTAATCGAATGGAGGTGAAGCACCAAATATGAACTAATCACTACGAACCAACTATAATTACACTTCAAATAAGAGACTAAACTGCACATGACACTAATCCAAATCTGCCTCTGTACATCAATGTTTCTCAGGAAGGTTTGTAAAGCAAGATTGAGCTAGGAGGACTAGACAAGAGGTCATGACATGAAAATAATGAAACTACAACTTATTAAACCGCTACAAAGTCCATTTGAATAATTTAAGAGACCTAAAAAAAGGATTTCAAACTAAACAAGGATAAGCATGCCAAGGAAGTAGGCCTATCACTTATCAAGATCAACTAATAAAAAATGTATATTAAAACCACTCCATGGAGAAGGTAAAAATAGGTTGTTATTTATTGATCAAAGGTTGTAAATGGGTAGGTATTCACCATACCTAGGTGGAGGATAAAAATGTATCCAATTAAGGCCCAATTTATAGAGAAATTGTGAGAAGACGGAGAGAAAGGCATAGGAGAGAGAGAAAGACAAGTGTCAAAAAGAGTTAAAAATAAGAAAGGAGTTAGGAAACTATCTCAAAAGGTCTTATAAGACAAGTTTACTCTATTGAATAAGTTCTCATCCTAAAAGTGGCATGGAATTTTGAAATTTGGCTTGACACCTTGCATTTACTCTTCAAAATTGCCCCTTCTTTGGCTTGTGGATGGACAAGTGGCCTTATTGATGATTAGATAATGTTGAGTTACACTTTTGATCTACTCTTGACACCTCTCAACTATTATCTTTAGGTTCTCTTTAACACATCACTTTATTCTTTTGTTAGGTGTCTAAAAGTCTCTTCACCTCATTAGGCCAATCTTGCTTACAAGTGTTAAAACATGAATTCATATTTTATAACTTATCTTATCTCTCCATGTATGGTCTATTCACATCATATTAGACCTAAAATAATTCATTTGGAGGTCTCAAACTACCTTTAAGAATTCATTTTGCACCAAAATCTCCAATTTGTCATCATTCCTTATAGCCTTGAAATCATGAAAACCTCCTTGTGTAGACAAATTTATAGATGTTAATTGGATACTAAAGGTATATTTTATGATCTAGTATGGATTTATAGTTCCATGACAAATTTCAGGTCTTTTTCATCTGTTTCTCTCTACTAACTAGGTCTCAATTAGGCCTCCCTACCTAGAGACTGAATTTTAGCTCCAAAATATCCCCACACATGTGAAACCTCAAATAAACATGTTATTAAGTGTTATAACCATTTAATATCATCCATGTTAATTTTTAATCTCTAACACCTTATATAAACCTCCCAAGTATTTTAAAATAATCCTTTTTTGCCTATTTTGTACTTAAAAGTACTAACCAATCACATGAAGAGATGATCAGGGGAGTTTTGGACATGATTTAGGTCATTATAAAGGTACCAAAACTCATCTAAAGGCATTAGAATTATTTTCTCTCTCATCAGGTTAGATTTAGTATTTTAGGTAGCTTGAAAGTGTCTCCAGGTCTTAATAATGATTCATACAGCTTAGGGAATCAATAAACCAACCAGTTATAAAAATTTCAAGTACACAAGGTTGGATAACTATACCTAATATCCCATGGTCCCATAGAGTCTTTTTTTAATGTACTGAGTAAGAGAAGGTGACCTCTCAAGCTGGTAGACTGCATTCTGTGATGCGAAGGAGAGTTGGGGCTTGTAGGCGGTGATTTAAGCTTAGTTTCGAGTTCCTAATGACCTCAATAGGTCTATGACATCCACCTTGACCTATAAAAATGGTTTTATTCACCATTTTTCTCCTTTAGGTTTCTTGCAACCTCATTTACTCAAGTGTAGGGTTCTTAAGCAATACCAGGCAAGAAAACTTATTGATTATGTTTTCTCCTTTATCCTTTACTCAGTGATTAGAAACTTCATGGAATTATTTCCCTTACTTATCACCATCTATTTAGGGTCCTTATGGTCTCAACCCAACTCTAACTAACCATTTCATTAGGATTTCCCTTTTAGGTCTATGTATCTAGTTGTATGCTTGTTAGGCTTGAACAAAGATTGTCAACATCTATATTAATTCAAGTGAACTTGAGGGCCTTATGGAATTATCCAATTTACCTGAAATCATATTCAAATAATTTTATTTCCTTCAGTCTTCCTACAATCCTTTAAACCTATCAAATAAGTAAATGCTTCTCAAAGTAGGGAAGCTTATAGCTTGCATTAGTTGAGTATACAAGGTTTCTACCGTTTGGTTATTGGGTCTAAGAACCAAATGAGATCATGTTGTCCCTCTGAAACCATATTCATAATTTTTAATTTCCTCAAGATTTCATAGGTATTCAACCCTTTTATTGACTCAATAATATTTTCTCATGAGGCAATGCAGACCTGTAGGTATGTGACTATGTGTGCAGGGCTGACAGAGCTCTATCTAATCCTCTTGATCTGACTATTATTGTAGGTCCATTGAGTTTTAAAATGTTAGATGGTTTCATCTCTTGATCATAATATTATTTTCACTCAAAATCTCTTCTCATCCTTCTATCATGCATTTATCTCTCTTTTCAAGTTTGAAAAGCAACTTGAACTATACAAGCCAACTGTGTGTATGTATTAGGTCTTAACTATAGTATGAGGTGTTTATGGTTATTCTTAAAGTTATTGGATACTTAAAAAATTCTCAATTAATTTTTTATGATAATCTAATACAAACTCCAATGTTTCTTCTTGAACTCTGTCTACTTTCCATCTTGAAACTAACCTACCTTGCCTAACAGACCTATAGGTCTTCTTGAACTCCACAATTGAGATTTATTTTTGACCCTAAAATACCAATGATAATTTTTAGGATGATTTATAGGAACCATGAGTGATTCACTTATTCTAATTTCCACCCACAACACCATTCTTAGACCTTATTTACTTTATGTACTCTGCCTTTTCTAAAGGCGGCTGTAGGTGTTGATTTCAGGTCTGAATGTATGAGGTTTTGAGTTTGTATTTTTCAACTCCACCATGAAATCTACAGTAACTAAAAATAATTAATGGATATTTATCACTTCATACAATGTTCAATTTCCCCCTTTTTAGCATCTTCAAACCCTTTCTCTTATTCAAACTCAAGGTTGTGCATAAGTGTCAAGGCCTCTGAACTTAGTCATAGTAACCCTCATTAGTTTCCAAATAATATAAGTGTCCTAATAAGTCTTATGACTCCTATTATCATATGAATTTGAGTTATTATTTAATCTTACTATGTTTAAACACCGTTTTAAACAAGAATGCTTCACATTGTATGCAAAAGAGACCTGCAGGCCTAGGCAAACCTGTAGGTCTTCCCTCCTCATGTTTTGGCCTCTTATTGGTGAAAGTGTAGTCCTCTCATATGATAATATAATCCATACATTTATTACAACCTTGTTCATAGTGTCAATAAAATATTAGCCTCCAACTCTACATGTACGGCCTATACCATTCATCTTAAAACAAACTTCATGAGCTTATGAAGGGGGCGATGGAAGAGCAGAGTTTAGTGCATCTGTTGGACTTGAAACCTGATCCAAAGATAGAATATGACCTATGGAATATGAAAGGACATTTTGAAACCATTTTTTACTTTCAAGTGATCTCAACAAGTATATACAAGTGCTTTAACTCCCTTCTTTAGCATTGAAACTCAAGATTCTAACTTTTATTTGACTTGCTGATAGGTGTGGCAATTATATAACTGATCCAATGTCCTTATAAATTTATTTTTATGGATTTTTAACTTGGGTATAGTTAGTGTACATTGAAGTTAGTCAAAAACCTCTTTTTCCTTCTAAACATTACCTTAAAGTTTACAAATGAACCTTAAACACTTCAAAACATCATGAAATGCTTATA
The DNA here is from genome assembly GCA_037957365.1 of Torreya grandis. Lineage (NCBI taxonomy): Eukaryota > Viridiplantae > Streptophyta > Pinopsida > Cupressales > Taxaceae > Torreya > Torreya grandis. The sequence continues at coordinate 3,492,005 of JARHVA010001328.1, forward strand.
TAAGTTGATTAAGGATTTAAATGACCTTGAAGGACACCTAAAAACCTATAAAATTTCTTTAATAAATATCATAACTCTAGGACAAGACTAGACCACCACAAGACCACTATAGGACTTTACCTTAATTTTTCCATATAAACCTTAAACAATGCTAATAAGGTGTTAAGAAGACTTTTTGAAAGCTATATAAGGAATGAAAAGACCTTGAGATAGGTTATCAAGATATGACCAAAATTTTTCACCTATAGGGGTTGAAATTTTGATCTTTGGGGTCAAAATTGGTCAACAAGTTTCAAGTGATGTATGAATATTAGGGAGTTTGCATAGCTTTTAGATTGGGATAAGATAATGCCTACCCTATTATATAAGGAATATTTTTGGCATTAATATTTGTATAAATTCATAATATTTTTAATTTTTTTATGTAATGGAATGAATATAATTATTATTCCTCCTTAATATCTAGTATCAGAGCCACAATATAGGTTCTGCACCTGTAAGAAATCTGAGAAAGCTTATGCACTCCACAAATACTTATTTTCTACACTTTTTCATATTATTTTATACAGTATAGGAAGTTAAAAATTCATAGGATGGTGATTACAATTATATATGGTAAATTACATATTATTTTACATGTCCTAAGAAACATCTCTCATAAGGACTTGGTTGTATGACTCTTTGGAAACAAAACCGTCCTTGTATCCTTTACTACCTGAAAACCTGCAAGTTGTAACAAGTCAAATTTTTGCCATAAATTGAAGAAATTTTATCAAAAGGTCTTGAAAATTTAATGGGATTTTTGAAACTTATTGATTCAAATTTACATAATAGGTTGTACAGATTTAGATCAGGTCGTACTATTCGTATGATGCCTACAAATAGTCTATTTATAATCTATTTAGGCAAGTTATTTTTTTGCAATTTTGGGCCATACAGGACAAATTTTTGAGTGCAATTTTTTTAATCATGTTATTGAATTCGTTTTGGTCCTTATAATGTTTTTGTATGATTTTTCATGATAACGTATAGTACTTTGGGATCTTCAAATTTGACTAAACAATTTACCATAGAAGATTGATAGGTAGGTTAGTTTCTCTCCATTCCCAATCATATAGAAGGAATTTATTAGATCTGAGGATTGTCTGAGATTCCTTGATTCATATAAATCCTCCTCAAATCCTTAAGTATAGTTTTGCATAATGCCATATAGTTGTTTGGGTGGCCTAAAATTTGATTGCTATGTGGAGCAAAGGAAGATTAATGAGGAGCAAATAAAATTAATTGACTTGTCAACCAAAGATATCCAAGGTGAATTCCACATCATAAAGTGTGTTTTGACAATAATTTTTACTCTTTTTACCTAACTTAAAGTGAAATTAGTTGTCAAAATATCTCAAGACCACCTATATTTCCAATCAGCAAGTTATTCTTTTATTAATAATTTCATTTACAAAAGGTGCAAAGGTCAATTCTCTCCATGTATAAAATTTAGTGATACCCCTAAACTTTTCAATTCCATTAAATTTAGCATCAAAACTCATTTTTTAAGGGGGAAATTTAAGAAAAAAAAAAAAAAAAAATGGAAATTGGTAATAGAGGTTAAAAAATAAAAGTTATGCATTTTTATTTCTTTCAAAGCATTGTAAAAATATTGAATTACATATTGAAAGACATTGTATTTTCATTAAAATTACACAATAATCATGAGTTTTTAAAACTCAATCACAGTGTTCGATTAGAGTTATGCCTCTCACTCATATTTATAAGTAATGCCATCATGATTGAGGTATTACATATAATGACTAACATAGATACAATAATGATGTTTAGGCATTAAACCTTTAAATCGTCAGGGATAAATAAGGCACATGCATTCATATCCTTCCCTTCATCTACCCATTTGTCACAATCGAAAGGCATAAATCTTGAAGTGAAATTTCCAAGTATATAGAGAAGTTACGCATGTGTATGAAGAATTCCATCTAAGCAGGTGATAATGATTAGATGAACCTTTTTTAGTACTATTTAGGTACCAAGCATTAAACTCTTTACAGTATATTAATGTCTCTTTTCCATACTGATTAAGTATATAGAAAGGACAATTTCTTCTCTAGTACTAATGGGTATTAGAGGAAGGTGCACATATAAATAAATGTCTGGTATATCAGTTTGATCAGTATATAGAAAGGGAGACATATATACCTAGAGTGATGAAGGAACCAATCCATCATCCATAGTCTTGATAATGGCTACATAAGCTCCAAAATTCTTTCTGCTGATGTCACAACTAATGGAGGAGGTTGTTGACTATTTTTCTTTGAAGTTGTAGAGTTCATAACTCAACGTCGCATCTGAGGAAATTTTAGCCGACGTACAGATGGATCCTACAGTGGGACATAGGCAACGACATTGGTTAGACCATCAGTCGTACATCATGTCAAATCTCCAGCTAGACAAGGATAAATCGACGTCGATAATGCTTATGCAGTATCCAGAACTATCAGGTGTAACCATGACATAGTTGAAGTTAATGACTACCAAGTAAGTTTGGGACATGTAGAAGGCCAAATTATAGACTTGAAGCCAAGAATGAGATCACAATTATTATAATCTAGAAAGTTTAACTCCATTCTTTGCATGAGATCTATATAATAGACTCATGGGCTGTATTGTAAATTGTTCTAGTTTAGAGTTGAGCTTGGTTAGCTCCTTCTAAAAGTGAAGAGAGCAAGGGTAGCTCCTCCTAGTTCCACAAGGGTGCTGAGTGCGTATGATCAGAGAGATCTGCGGGATAGCAAGATCTGGTAGAAGATCCACTGGGGTACTGGTTTGGAGAATCATAAAGACTTGGTGAGGCAAGGACAAGGATTCTTCAGGGTGTAGAGAGATCTATATGGGTAAGTAAGATCATTGACTTGCAGGTGTGTGTGTGTGCGAGGTTAAAGGTGATCTACGAGGTAGCAGGATCAAAGGTGACAACAACACAATAGGTAGCAAGATCAGGAGAGATCTACTTGGAGTACGTTGTGTACTTGGAGTGTGTGGAGTACTCAAATTTGGAGTGCATGAAGCACTTGTGTACTGGCAGTAGTGATACTGACTGGTGGTACAAGCAGTAGTGATACTGACTAGTTGGAGGTGAACACCAACTCTGTGTTTGAGTTGTGTGTTGGGACTGTAAGAGAGAGAGTGAGCTCTTGAAGAGATTTACTATTTATGCCTTAGAGGTGTGGGAGCCCTAGAAGTGTGTAAGGAAGAAGAACTGTGGCATCTTCTTTGTTGTATTTCCTTCTGGAAGAGTATTAATACAATTGGGTATTGTCTCTCATATTCTGTGTTGTTTTTGATTCTAGTTACTTATTGCTTCTAGATATTTCCACATGTTTAGTTGCATGGTAATCAATTGTGCTTCCTAGATCTTGATAGAACCAATCCATCACCCACAATCTTGATAATGGCTACACAATATCTAATAAAAATTCTACTAGATTCACAACTACTCAAAGGTGATAACTATTCTACTTGGAAGACAAAGCTAAGAACTCAACTATAATTTAAATAAATTTGGCCTATTGTAGATGGATCCTACACTTAACATGCAACAGATGTTGACCAAAGATGTAAATATGATAAAGCTAATCAGAAGGAAAAATTGATCATAATGTTCAAGGTATCGTATGAAGTGATAACCACACATCTATGAAGCCAAAATTGTGAAAGAATCTTGGGACAAGCTCTAAACTATATATGAAGCCAAGAATGAGAGCACAATTTTACATCTACAAATTCAACTCCACTCTCTTAAATTGAGATCATGTGAAAAAATGGAGGCATTTCTCATATGTGTTTCAATGCGAAGGACATCACTTTAATCATTAGGTGAAATAATTTTAGATGACTCTCTTGTACCCATTATCTTGACAACTCTACCACCCTCATACAATATTTTTGTGACCACTTTTACTATCACATAATAAAAACCTAGTTTTAAAAAACTTGTGAATATGTTATAATAAGAAAAGTATTTCAGTACTCAAGAAGAATGAGAAGAACATGTTCTATCTTCTAATTAATAGAAAGGCAAGAAACCATTCAAGTATTCATCAAAACAAAATATAAGGCAACATTCACAAGGAGACAAGTCATAGAAATAATTTATTATTTGTGGTCATCAAGGACATGAACTCAAATATTGTTTGCATAATACCTTTAAGAAAGGTTCTTCTAGTGGTCAGAAGTCTACTAACCAACACTCATCTCCTATGACATCCAATAAACCACAAGGACAAAAAAAGGGAACTTGGTAAAATAAACCCAAACAACAAGGTAAAGTTACTGAATAAGAAGAAAATGATGATGATGGAGACTTCATGTACTTTGTTGATGTTCATGGAGAATTTTCTTTACAAAATGACATATGGTATGTTGACTCAGGTGCAACCCAATATATGTCAAGAAGAAAAGATTGGTTTTCAACATTGAAGGACACATCCAAAAAAAATCATGTTTCATTGTGTGATGATACCTCATATAGTGTGTAAGGAATTGGTAACATTGCCTTACCTCTTGGCACACAAACCTACAAAATAATAGATTTTTTATGTGTACCCAATTTAACTAAAAATTTATTATCAGTTAGTCAACCCTCGAACCACAATTTGAAGATTGACTTTGACTATAAATATGGAAAGAAAATGTGTTTAATTAGAGATAAATCAAAGAACTCAAAAATTATTTCATGAGCATCCAATGTGAACTGCATGTTTTGACTTGATTTCATTTATGAAAACATTCGAGAACTCATAGTAAAGGACATAGACTTAGCACAATTATGGCATAAAATATTTGGTTACATCTATTTTAAATATCTCAACACACTCATTATTATAACATGGTAAGAGGATTGCCACCTCTTAAAAAAGGTACAAATAAATGTCATGATTACTTAGTAGGAAAACAACATAGAGATCCATTTTAGAGAAGAACCTATAGATCCACTATCAAACTTGATCTAGTTCACACCGATCTGTGTAGACCAATAAAATCAAGTCATGTTGGGTTTGAGTACTTCATGCTCTTTATTGATGATTTTTCTAAAAAAATGTGCTTTTACTGTGTGAAAAAAAGAGTCAAGCCTTTGAAACTTTTAGGAAATTCAAAATGGCTATTGAAATATAATCTGGTCAAAAAATTAAGACAAATCCACTCAGATCATGGGTGAAATTCACTAGTAATGAATTCAAATCATTTTTATAAGTAAAACAATACTCATCATCAAATGGTACCTCCAAATACACCTCAACAAAATGTAATTGTTGAATAAAGGAATCATACTATCATGGAAATGGTATGATGTATGCTACATGATTCAGGTTTGACAAAGACATTTTAGATAGAAGTAGTCAAAACCATAGTTTATCTACTCAACAGAGTTCCCACTATAACTCTTGATGGGGTAACATCATAGGAAGCATGGTCAGGGAAAAATCCATTTATATCACATCTTCAATTTTTTGAATGCCAATCAAGTATGCACATTCCCAAATAAAAATGAACTAAACTTGATATGAAAGCCAAAAACTATGTGTCTTTAAGGTACAATGAAGAAACACTTGCCTATAGACTCATGGATCCATAAACTAGACAAATCTATACTAGCAGGGATGTTGATTTTTTTGAGAAGACAAAAGTAGAAGCTCTTTATACAATCTCACTTGATAAACCAATCAGTCTCATAGAAAATTCAAAAGATGGAAATCCACCAGTAGATGATAATGATGATAGAAATAATGGTGAAGCTCTACCACCCACATGAACTACTCAATGTATGCCTAAATGGTATACAAGTACACTAAGAGATGATAAACTAGACGTTGTTCTAGATACGTCTACCACTGGACCAAGGACTCATAATATGGCTTGAAGAGAGTTCAATTTTGTACTATTTTCATTAAATGGAATGAATATCACTATTATTCCTCCGTAATAATGACTATTGATTTACACTTTTTTCTTTACAAAACCATGCTTTATCAAAACAAAATATTACATTTCGTATGCTATTTATTATATTAATTTACTATAATATATAATATTATATTACAATATTATTGTATTTATTAAATTAAAAGAGATATAACATAAACCCATGAAATACCTTGTCATTGCTCCTCAGCATCACCACACAAGACACCTTGATTTAATTCCCCACTCTCATGCTATGTATGGCCTTGTCCTTCCCCACCATGTTACTATTGCTCAAGTTCACTGTGAAACATAACATCTCCTCTCAAAGCATAGCATTATCGTATGAAGGAATACATAACCTCATTTTATATCATTACCTCTACCAAAAATTTAAGCTTATTATTTCATGCTTCATACATGAAAAGTGATACAAATCAACATCCTTGAAATAGACTACCAATTTACACTCTTCTACTTTACAAAACTATGGTTTACCAAAATTAAAAAGTACATCCCTTCTAGTGAAATGAAATGTTTCCTCCCACACAACTCATTGTCACACCATATGAATAAACACACATTCTCATATTTTACCATTACCTTTATTAAAAATATCATATTATTTCTTCTTAATGCTTTGTGTACAAAATATGAGATAGGGTCAATGGTTATGAGTTTCAAGTGCAATATAACTATCAATTTATCCTTTCACTTTAAAAAACTCCACTTAACCAAAATATGAAATCATATCCCTACTCACAGATCTTGTACCTTTAGAACAACTGGTAATTTTTGTGTGTCTACACACACAATTATATAATAGAAGTATATATTATATAATAATACACATTTATATTATAATTATACTATATATTAGAGTGTTATATTAAACTCATTGAAATATAGTAGTTAATATTGTATTTCACTTGTCAACAAATAATAATTTTTATTTTTGGCAATAAAATAAGTAATTTAATTTTTTGTAATTAATGCTTACAACACAGTAGAATGTGATTGTAACACACATGCTAAACTAATAGTTTATAACACACTAAATGTAGCTTTGCAAGACTGCATACACATTGAATGTTAATGAGTACTTTGATGTTTAGGATTGAGGATGGAATTTCCCAAGTTTAGAAATTGAAAATAATCAATTCATTTTATTTAAATGTACTTTTTAAATTTTTTTTTATAAAAAAAGTAAGAGACTATCAATTTGCTTCGTTAAATTATCATTTAATAAAATTTGTAGCGGTGAAATTTTCATCTTATTTTTGTAAGGTTATGATGGAAAGATTAGAAGTGGGATGTGGATTCTCTTATGTTGTATTATTTCTAATAAGGAATATGAGTGGCTCTCACCTAAATTGTCAATGATTGACGATCTTAATGTTTGATGCGATCTCTAATCCCTTGTTCATATATAGAGCAAAATATTTCACATGGTTTGGATTTTTCGTCCTTGAGTGCCTACTTTATCATTGATTATTTTTGGTTTCACACACACACACACAAGCACATAGAGAGAGGATATTTTAAAAATCAAATGTCCATTTTGTGTCTTTATTGAAACTATTAAGCACTTGTTTTAGTCCTATTATTGAAATCTATTGGAGCTCCAAATTTACGATTTTTTCAAATTTTATAGAGGAAAATTAAATAAGTCTCAATTTGATAGATAAATTAATGAACAAATGTCAATTTCTGGAAAAAAAATCCAAAAGATTCGGATTAGAGTTATTTGAAAAGAAGAGGAAAAAAGGTTCACAAGTTATTGACAAAAATCAATAAGAACATGGATTAACTTTCTTTAAAAAACAACAAATCCCTCAATTTATCCCTCATTATGGTATCCCAAATGATACCATAAACACTTCAATAACATAAACATAATTAAAACCATTTCATTCAAATTTAAAGTGAAAAAAATTCTTCTTCTTTCATTCATATGATAAAATCTACATTTCGTTCAAAATCTCTTTCTTTGAATGGCTTCTTATTGCATATAACTAAACTTGTAATCAATTTATTAATATTTTTATAAGATTATGTTCTCTGAATTTTTTGAAATAAGTTGTTATTACAAGTTTATTTTCACGATGCTTTTAATTTAAAAAGAAAAGTGATACAACTAGATTGGGTTCCGAGACTTTTTTGTGTGCTAGTAAGGGAAAAATCAAACTCATCCATGAGCGTAAACTTGTCTGACTTGGTCGAAAGTTCCCTTGGTGATGTGCAAGGAAAGAAAACGAAAGTCACAAGTCTTTGTGCCGTGTATGACCATTATATTATTTTTCCCACGTGTTGAGTCGGCTAGGGTTATACACAATTTTCCGTTTGCGTGTGAGAAGGGACGTTTCCTCCATACCTGCAACTTGACTCCGTCTGTCTATAAGATCTCTGCCGATGGAAACTGCTTTGTACCCACCAGCCCCTCTGCAAAGTACATTTAAGATGAGGGTCTTGTTTTTATTTTTCCTTGTTTCCTGCGATTTTGTCTTCGCAAGAGCGGCGGAGGCACCCATGGTGTTTGCTCATTACATGCTATATCAGCCAGACAGTGTGGAAACGCTTAAAAAGGAGATCCAGCTGGCCCATAACAAAGGCATCGATGCCTTCGCTCTCAATACCAACGTCTGGCGGCCTGCTATCGCAGACAATATGTTCAAGGCCGCTCAAGATTCTGGCACCGGCTTCAAACTCTTCTTCTCTGCCGATATGCACATTGACGATCAGGGTTCCCTCTCTCCCACCGATATCAATGACATGCTCACCCGCTACATAAATCACCCCAACCACCTCACTTACAACGGCAAAACCTTCTTCTCCGCATGGCTCCAGGGCAGCACATCCTGGGACGAAATCTTTCGAGCAGCCGGTGGGAAGGATAAGTTCTTCTTCGTTCCGTTTTTTCCCACGGATGGCTCCCCTGATGGCGTCCAGGGCAAGTTAGCGGAGTTCAAAGATGTCATCGACGGCCTCTTCGCTTGGGACACCTCCGCTTGGCCCTATGAAGCTCCCAATGGGCTCCAAAATCCCCCCTCCGGCTCTAAGGATCAGAACTATCTAGATGCCTGTAATGGAAAGGGGAAAGTGTACATGGCTAGCCCCAGCCCCTGGTTCTTCAAGAACATCCAAGGCTCCTGCTCCTCCAAGGAATGTCAAGTAGATAAGAACATCAACGAGTGTAATTGTCAAGTGAAGGGCAACTACGCGGGTCCAGGGCTTTGGATTGAAAAGTGGAAGCAGCTCATAAATCTGAAGCCCCCTCTGCTACAGATCGTGACATGGAATGATTGGGTGGAAAGCTCATATGTGGCACCGCCTTACAGCCAAGCCGCTACAAACCAAGGCGTGGAGGCATACACTCACAATGCCTTCTTGGAGTTGGGCGAACACTACATTAGATGGTATAAGTCCGGCAGCGAGCCTCAGATCACCGAAGACTCGGTTTACATGTTTTATTACACGCAGCCTAAGAGCATACGTGGCACCGCCGACGGAGGCCCGGTGCTCCTCTCTGAAAGTCTCGCTGATAATTTGTACGTGACTACGGTGTTGACTAATCCGGCGACAGTCCAGCTCAATTCTGGAGGTGCATCGAAGTTGTTCGATGCTCCAGCGGGAATAAATACGTATGAAATGCCTTTTGAGGTCGGTCAGCAGGCGGCCATTCTGAAGAGGGGAGATGCTGTGGTGAGCAGAGTCGATGGAGGGATTGCGATCAGTAATTCCGTTCCCGACAAAGCCAACCTCAACGTCTACTCTACGTGTACCAAATGCGGCGCCTAGACATTTATAGTTAGTCAACATGGAATATGTTGCCAATAAATGGGAAATTTAGATTCCCACAACTAGAATAAGAAACACCTAGATAACAATATTTTGGTGTTTGCATATTTAAATCTCATAAATGTATGGTCAAAAATATTTAATTTAATATATAATTATCGTATGGTACATATAGAACAATTTTCGTTGTGGATATGACAAAGTTTTAGAGCAGTTTGATAAAGCCATGATCTCCCTGCAATTGTATTTTTCTTTTGATGTGTTTTTTCATCGTTGGTGGATATTGTTAGAATTTATTCCCGCTGATCACTTACCCATTTGATTTTGTATTAATTAACAATTTAAACATCCAAAAATTTAAAAAACACGTCTTTGTTTGAATACCATACTTTTGCATCATCGGCCCACTTTGACGAACATTCGACGAGTTTCATACCTCAATTGTCATTGTAAATGAGGTGATTCAAATGATCTTGGTAGCCGGAGAGCATGTCAAAGGTGTCGGTGGGAGAGAGGGAGCTCATAATGTAAAATTGTAGTATTGATAAATAACTATGTCTTTTAAAACTTTGGACACACAAATTTTTAATTAATGTGAAAATGAAAGGGTAAGTGATAAAAAAGGAAAAAATTATGGAAAATAATTTACTAGTGGGAAAAAATATGGTTTAAAGAAAAATATGTTTGTATTGAGAGCATCATGAGTTGTTTTAAAATTCTATCAGAGCCATAACTAAGACTATTTCACATGTGCCATATGATGGTTTTGGGCTCTTGAGAAAAATTGGGGTGAGAAAACTCTTTGTTTTTTTCATATAAAACCACACTTCCCACCTGTGAGTTGTCCATCGCATAGGTAGGTTGATTTTTTTACAATTGAACAATCATATCAAATTAAGCCTTTATCAATCATGCAAATGGGGATGGAATTGTGAGTCTGCTCACATAGATATCTCTTACTTCTCACTTAGAGTAAAAGTATGAGTGGGTAATATACTATAAAAAACAAATCCCAATGTTAACACAAGCTTTTTATTTTCCATTTCATATTTCGTATTCTTAGCTTATGCAAATTGTTTTTTATGTTTATATCTCATGGACCATATAATTATTAACTTCCTAAAATAACGATAATATTGTGTTGTACAAATTCAAACGTCATCTTTCAAACAAAAAAATGCAATAAATGGACCCACTACACTCTCTTAATGTGTGGAATCTCCTATAGTGGTTAAACTAAATTTGTCTTGGCTCGCACGCTTTAAACAATTGGCTCACAAAATATGGGTTTCCATGTCACACCGTCCACTACCAAAAACCAAATCCTAAGTGCAATAACCACCCAATAATTTGAGTATTGCGCATCACAATGAAAACCAAATTTTTTTATTTTAAATTAATCGTCTTAAGATTTTTCCCTGAAAAATAACAATATAATCCAAAGAGGTTTATTTATTGAAATCTAACTTATGCCACATGGATTGTTTAAAATAATTTATTGGAAACATGATTTTTCAACGCTGGTTCACAAATTATTTTTTGAAACTTTACATTTGATATTCCTTTTTTATTTTATACTAAACTAATTTTTAATATCTTATAATTTATAATAAGAATTATTGAAACAATTACAATTAACAAATTGACTTTATAATTTTCTTATTATTATAATATACTATGCCCCTTCATTTCCTTCAATCTATATTCAATATAATATTTACAAAAGATTACACACTTTATAAATAATTTGCATTATCAACTAATATTATGTTACTTCATATAATTTTATAAAATTACTTCCCAATAAAAATGATACCTAACCCTTGTTATTTATGAATCATTAAAAAAATATTACTTCTATCTATAAGATATGTAGATACTAACAAACGACTTCTGAATCAAACCATGTGACACCTGAAGGCACTCACCCACAATGCCTTCTTGGAGTTGGGCGAGCACTACATAAGATGGTATAAATCCGGCAGCGAGCCTCAGATCACCGAAGATTCGCTCTACATGTTTTATTACACCCAACCTAAAACCATACGTGGCACCGCCGACGGAGGCTCAGTGCTCCGCTCTGAAAGTCTCATTGATAATTTGTACGTGACAACGGTGCTAACTAATCCTGCGACGGTGCAGCTCAATTCTGGAAGTGCTTCTAAGTCGTTTAATGCTCCAGCGGGAATAAATACGTATGCCATGCCTTTTCAGGTGGGTCAGCAGGCGGCCATCTTGAAGAGGAGAGATGCTGTGGTGAGGAAACTGGACGCAGGGATTAAGATCAGTAATTCCACTCCCGTCAAAGCCAACCTCAACGTCTTCTCTACTTGTACAAAATGCGCCTATGCTTAATTGCTAAAGACGGAATATGCCAATCAATGGGAAATTTAGATTCCCAGAACTAGAATAAGAAACACGTTCATATTGTACCGTTTTGTTTTGCTCTTGTAATTCCTAGTAAGATGATTCTGGGTTTTAAATAACAAATTAGATATTTCCTATCAAACCCCTGAAACGAAATAATACAATACCTCTTACACTATACTGCTGTTAGTAGCATAAATAAAAACCGGTTACTCATGAAAAATATACTGAGAAAAATATAAAGATTGAAAAGAAAGACTATTTTATTCTATTATCAAGCGTTGTTCAATCTCTTATTTAATAAGGAGCGCTGAATAATCATAGGAATAATCATGCAAACAATAGTTTATGATCATGTGAACAAGAGTTTTAAAAATAAATTAAAATAGCGCAATTAATCATGCACTTGTTCATGCACGATCTTGCACTTCGATATGTTTTGATCTAGCATGAAACACAAGATTTTTGGTCATTGCAATGGTACTGCTATTATCACAGTAGATAGTTGTTGGATGTTACTGAATCAATCGTAAATCTTCCAAAATCTTTTGAATCTATATGGCTTGACAATTGGTTGTTGCTGCTGCAATATACTCTACTTCTGCGAAAGAGAGAGCCACAGTTGCCTACTTTTTACTACTCTAAAAGACAACTCCAGAACCAAGTGAGAAAACATAACCAGATGTTGATTTTCTATCATCCACTGAACCAACCCAATCAGAATACGTGTAACCAACAAGCTCAAAATTCTTAGAGGAAGAGTAATGAATGCCAAAATTTTGTGTACCACTCACATAGCTTAAGATTCTTTTTGCAACACATCAATGAAACTCATGTGGATCCTGCATGAACTGAGAGATGAGGCTCACATCATACATAATATCAGGTCTCATTGTAGTGAGGTACATGAGACTCCCTACCAAAATTCTGTATAAAGTAACATCCACTTTGGAACTTGCATCCTCCTTGGTTAATTTTTCACCAAGGGCTACAAGGGTTGCAACTGTTGTGCATGACATCATTCTAAACCGTTTCAACATATCAACCACATACTTGGTTTGAGAAATGGATATACCTTCAGGGTGTTGTTCAACCTCCACTCCAAGAAAGTAATGCAAGAGTCCCAGATCTGACATCTCAAATTCTTGTTTCATTTTTGCTTGAAATTTTGCCATGAGAGATGGGTTATTCCTGTATAAATGAGATCATCAACATAAAAAAAAATAAAAAAAATAATGAAAATATCATTACCAAGCTATTGGATATAGAGGGTTGGCTCTGAATGACTTCTATTGAAACCTTTCTTCATGAAATAACTATCAATCCTTGCATACCAAGCACGAGAAGCTTGCTTCAACCCATAGAGAGTTTTTTTTTAACTTGTAGACCAAATGTTCTTTTCCTAGAATTTCATAACCACTAGGTTGTTCCACATAGACTTCCTTATCATTATAACCATTCAGGAAAGTTTATTTTACATCCATCTGATATACTAGCCACTTGTGTTGTGTAACAATAGCTAATAAAATCTTGATTGTGTCAAGTCTTACAACTGGAGCAAAAGTCTTTGAATAATCTACTCCAAGAATTTGTGTAAATCCCTTGGCAACTAGTCTTGCCTTGTGTCTTTGAAGGTATGAGGTACCAAACTTGTCAGATGTGCGCCAAAATAGGCCTAAGATGCAAAAGTTCAATACTAAGAAAGAATTGTGCTTTTTTTATTTTTGAATGATTAAATTGTCAATCAATATAAAAGGATAGAAACTATTTAATGCAAAAAACTTGTATAGATTGGTTATTTATAGTTTAAAGGATATTGATGACATGGATGATCATGATATTGGTACAAAATTAGTGTGTGTTGGTGCATATGGTGTGGCAATAATTTAAGGAAACAAAACTAGTCTATGCATTTGTCTACAAACAAATATTACCCCATACATGATTGTAAAACATTGCATGGCACATAGAATGAATTTGGCATTTTAAATTATGAACACATTTCAAAATGTGACAAAAGTGGTGGAGCTTATTAATGACTAGCATGCATATATAACAAGCAGTCCAAAAAGGTTTTTAGAATTCCAAAAGTTTGCAGTTGGAGTGACTAATGGGGAAAAACTTTTGAATGTATGAACATGTCTGTAAAATATTTGAAGAATATGCATCATTAACAGGATTCATGTTTAAACATAGGATGGAAGTACACAAGGCCAAATATTTGTTGTTCCATTTAAAAGATCTTGAACATTATGTGGTATTCTGTCAATGTTGAAATAAGTGCATTATTTAACAAAACATGTGCAAGAGAGATCCATTTATATTATTGACTTCATATGGCTAAGGAAAAGGGTTTGTAAGTCTCTAGATATGTTATACAACTCGTAAATTTTTTTAAGGGATCAATATTCACTAACTGGGAATTTATAACAAATATTAAGCACCCCAATAGCTATTTGAGATTCAATATTCATGATCATCAACATTTTTTTGCTGATGGAAAGGAGATTCCACTCCATTATTTCCAAAAATGCCCTAAATTGGTTGTGGGATAATTTGAAGAACTACATGTAACATGGATTTTATTTAATAATGTTATATATGATACAAGGATGAAATTGAGAAATATTTCTCAATGTTTAGTAGCAAAAATTTGGGACTATTTTAAAATGGATGAATTAAATGCTTCCCTCGCCCATATGGTGTTGTGCGGGGTGGACCAGGTGGTGGTGATGGTGGCATAAAATTACTTCGAGTGGGATTTGACGCTAAAAATTAATTAACGATGTAAGACATCATGACACGCATACAAAAATAAATCATTATATACCAAGTAAAATTAATATTTACCTTCCTATTGAGTAGAGCTTGTAGGTTGTTAGAACTGATAACTTGGTGGAACTAGAGGACATGGAGTTTGGGCTACATTCTGAAATCTTGATAGTCATTATAAAAGATTAAAATAATATGATTATAAAATTATAATTTTTTACTAATGAAATAACAAATACTGAATTAAATTATGAAAAATCATACCAACAACATGACACTGAGCTTGATCATGAGATTGTAGGGGAGGAACAATTGAACTCTTCATGCATTTTCTTGTCACTGGGGGAACAGGTGACGATTCTTGCTCATCTATTTCAATAGAGGCCTAAGCTGGATGATGACATTTTATTTATACTTTCCTTTGAGAAACTAATTGAGATATTTTTTTGTCTAACATAAACAAAATATTTGTTGAATTCGAGATGTCATATAATAATTTTAAAGAAATATATTATAATAATGTATTGAAAAATTACCTCTTGGTCAGTAAGGAAGACTGCCTAGACACCCATTTGTTGATGAAGAACATTAGGAATCTCTTTGCCCTACAACTAGTAAAATGCCTCAATGTATAGTGAGGGAATGTAGTTGGTACAAGAAAATAAAGCATTTTCATTTTCACAAGCCATAATCTATTTCATCCTTAATTCTATTGGAAACATTTGTACTCAAATTAAATTTATCTCCACTAAGCATACATATGACATAAATAATAGCCTAAAAAGGAATGTATGACAACATTCCCTATAGAACTAATCTTAATTGGAAAAGCTTAATCATGGAGAGCATAAGAGGATTTGTAACACATCCAGTTTTTAGCCCCATTTTGTTTTTAATGTGGGAAGTTGTAAATAGAAAAACATATTATAAATAAGTAATATTGAAAATCATTGATAAATATTTAAATTTGAAAGCTATATTCATAGCACTTACCATCTAGCTGTAATGCATAGTGGGCTTCCATGTATTTTTTCCACATCCATCAGTTGGATCTTTGTATTGATAGGGTTAAAGTCCATGTGACGAAGCCCTATCAATTTGTGGATGTCCTTGAGTGCAATTCCAAAGGAAAGAGAATGGATATGAACAATGATATCGAATCTTAATGACATGTGGTGTTGAGAGATGACAACAAATGAGCAATAAAGCAACCATCTACATCATACTATAGAATGTAAACAATCTCATGGAAATAACATTTCTTGATCCATTTTGAGTTTGTGGCTTCCTGCTAGAGAAGCTTAAGGATGAGGTTGCACATTAGATTCTTGAAATAGGGTTTTCCTTCACTAGAGGGGCTTGGGCCAGTAGACATTATTGCATAGGCATGTGCAAGAGGCTTGGTGGAAGCTGAAAGTGGAGAGTTGAGGGGTTGATTGTCATGGAGTCTCAGAGAGGTGGAGGTTGGAGTGCAAAGATTGAAAAATGAAAAATGAGGGCTAGGGCTCTTATTTATAGGCAAACCTAACCATGGCAGAAATTAATTTTTATGGGTAGAGGCATTAATTATGAGTGTTCAAGAAAAATCCTAGATAATTGCCTCAAATATCAAGATGATCACCAACAATTCTAGATGAACATCTAGAGAGAACATACGACCACCTGCTGGCTCTAAATGATTGTCTGAAGTAGACATATGATCATCTAAAATGATTTGAAGATTATATTTTGGAATAAATAGATGATTATCTAGAACGGTTAGACCATCACCCAAAGATGACAGATGATCATTTGAGGTGAAATTTAGATGATCATCTGAAGACACCAGACAATCATCTAATAAAGAATCTAGATAATTATTTGGGGCAACTAGACGATCATCTAAAAATACTGGATGATCGTCTAAGGTAGCATCTAAATGATCTTCTAAAGATGCCAGATCTTATGAGGGGTCATCCAAATGATCATCTCTAATAGCTAGATGATCGCCTAGATTGATTGGGTGATTATCTAGATCTTTTAGATGACCTTCTGAAGCATTTAGTCAGTTGCCTATTTTTGTGTTGCTGGTTGTCTTAAGTTTGAACCAAAAAATTCCAAGCATAAACATACCGCAAAAAATATGCATTGGCTATTGCATTGGTTTTTCCTTCACTATTCTTCACCTACCTACCTAATTTACTGTAACTACAAAATTGATTCACCTTGCCATATTCATGTCTTTTAAGTATAATCTAGTATAATTTTCCCTACACCTTTCTACTTAGCAACATTTTTATTGTAAATTATAGAATTCAAATGAAGAATTGTGGGAAAAAGTCACATTTCAAAATTGTGAAAAATATATACAAAAATAAATATATTTGTGTAGCCTAAGAGAAACCACGAATGATCCCAAAGTTTCCATCACTCAACATAAGTAAAACACCAAGTTGGTCTTCACCTTATCCTCCAAACAAGATATCGAAGAATAGTTTGAAGGATCACAAATATGATGGATGCAACCAAGATAGAAGCCAATAAGCAACACTGATTTGAGGAAAGGCTTTGTTTTTTTACTTATCAAATACATCATCTGCATTTGAGGGCCATGGCACATTTAAAAATTAAGCATATGAGTGTAACTATGGGAAATGTTTTCAATTTGAAATTACATTGAAAGTATTAACCATCATTTAGTAGTAAGTAAAATGTGCTTATGTTTCAGGTGAGCCTTCACTTGCTTCTTTTAACTATAGCTTGTTATCTTAATTTTGTATTTGCATTAATGTTATGTTAGGGAATATGTAAAA
The DNA here is from genome assembly GCA_037957365.1 of Torreya grandis. Lineage (NCBI taxonomy): Eukaryota > Viridiplantae > Streptophyta > Pinopsida > Cupressales > Taxaceae > Torreya > Torreya grandis. The sequence continues at coordinate 3,509,701 of JARHVA010001328.1, forward strand.
TAAAATACTAATAACTAGAATTCAATTTATCCTTAGTAGTCTCATAGTCCTCAAGATTATCCAAAAGCACCTCACTTTTCCGAGTCCCCACTAATTCTACATCTCAACCACCTACATCGAATTACTAATTTTTATGCAACATATCACAATCTTCCTATGCACTAATGTCATAATCAGCAATTCTATTACTTATAAGTTTCCTAAAGGCATTTAAAGATGAATCATTTAAATTTGAATTTTATGAAATACTCAATAATATATGGTGAAACTTTTTTTAATCGATTCTCAACTTTTGATAACGTAATGTATTTAAATTTTTACCTTTGTACTTTAACCAAGATTAAAAATCCATCGTGTGATAGATATTAGTCATGCATCTTTCACTATGTGATACATCAATGAGATAACCCACATGTTTTACATAATGTGTAGCCAAGATCGACTCCTTTTCAGTTTTGCTAAAGTTACATGAAAAAATAAAATAAAAAATTTAGTTTTATTATGCATAATTTAAAATAATCTTTAAATGTTATTAAAAAACCGATCATATTCATCTTCCAAAAACAAAAGTCGATTTTCAATCATGTGTAGAAAGCAAAGCTTAATCCAATAGGTACAAACATTTTAATGTAAAAATAAGCAGTGGAATCGCATCAATGAACACCACCCAAAAAAAAAAAAGGCAATGAACACCAAATGAAAATATGGGAAGGGCACCTCGCTTTGTCTTGCCTCCATCTAAAAGGGGTCCAAAGACATGCTACAAGAAGAGAGCTCATCTACATTAGATATTTTTTCTCTCTAACTCCTACCAACTAACTTTCATCAAAGAACTCAACCACATAATAATGTTTCTGAGGTGCTTACATTACAGTAGGATACCATAAACAAATCCAGAAGGCCAACATTGAGCAATATGGTGCATCCATACACACCTGAAATTTCAAACAGCCATACTCGTTCTTCGAAGTACCTACTTAAAGGACTCAGATTTAATACACAAATATGAAATGTTGAGAATAAATTAGCGAGTCAACCCGTAGCAGTAGCGGTACCATCATTCAAGTTGGGCATCGTTACCAGCATGGTATAAAAAATTATTCAATACCTACATAATGATGGGATTCACATTAACCAACATAGCAGGAATTTCATAGAAAAATATATTCGTGCAAGGATATTCCAAAGGAGGAGCAAATATATAAAATTGCCATAAATCTATTCGTTCTGAACCCTACTCCGTTACACAGTTAACTCGTAGTTCATAAATACAGTATCATCCACAAGTGCATGGAAAAGTAGCCAAGAACAGAGCTTTATGATGTTCGATTTTGGCTGAGATGCAACATTTAAACAAATACAACTAGCAATTGCAAAGGCTTAATTATATGCAACATTACATATTATATGTATGTGGGGGGTGTGTTAAAGAACAAAACATTATTATGTTCATGTTTGGCTGAGCTGCAACATTTGAATTTTAAAAAATACAATTGGCGATTGCAAAGGCAGAATTATATGCAAAATGTGGGTTAGTTGAAAAGCCATGGAAACTTTTTTTTTAAAAATACTGGGAGATGTAAAACCAGGATTTATAAATTTTGCAAAGACACTCTTGCCATATTTACAAAAGCGGGACTGAAGTTTATAATACAGTTTTTACCTAAACGATTCAATTTTTACCAAGGCAAAGTTTCAAAAACAAAGAAAGGCATGCCGGATCGATTGTTTCCAGTATCTGTCCAAATATGTCTGTAAATTGAGCAAACACACTGGGTAAGAAACACAACTCGGTGTATTTTCTCACGAAAGCTAAAAAAAATAGTAAGAAGCTGCCAGAAAACATTGAATCAAATATAACATGGATAAGTAGACAAATACCTTTTATGACTGAGAAAACAATTTAGTTTTCCTTTTGTAAATGTTAAATTTGTGAAGAGTGGGTTTACAATGTGTATAATAGAAATAGAATATTAGAAACAAAGAAAATGGTGACCTGTGTTCTAGAAACACTTTAATAAAAGTTGATGGAAGGATGAGCTCTGGATAAAAATGTGCCATCATCCTTCCATTGTGTGGAACAATAGCTGATTTTGAATAAGTAATGGAAATCCATTGCTAAATAATTGAAATTTGTTTTTTAATTCGAAGAATATTTTTGTTAGATATTATAGTTGCAAGTGCCATGATAGACATGGATGAAAAAAAGGCAATGGAAATCCATTACTAAATAATTAAAATTTGTTTTTTAATTCGAAGACTATTTTAGTCAGATAGTATAGTTGCAAGTGCCATGATAGACATGGATGCAAAAACTGCAAGCATATGTTAGGCATAAGAACTATTTGAAACAATAATAATAAATTATTTATTTAAGCTGAATCGTGCTACAAGCTTATTTTATTAAGCCTTGAAGGGATGGATTCTTTAATACAAACAACATGTGTTTTAAAAATCCTTTTGAAAAGATACTTGGAAATTATGCCTTTACTCAACTTCACAACTCTTCCAACTAATGAATTCATAATTTGTGATATTACAAAACTAAAAGAGATGTACCTCGAGATCTATGAAATAATTTGTCTAGTTCTTTAATGCATTACTTCAAGGAAACTTATCAAACCATTGAATTAACTGTGTTATAAAATAAATTAGACCAAAATGTGTTACAAGAAAAAATTAAGAATATCAGATTGCACCTTAATAACATGTCTCATAAAATCAAATGAATTATGAAATATAGTTAAGCACATAATTGAAGCCAAATGATTAATCAAATTGAATTGGGCATTGTAATGGGACAATACGAGTAATCAAACCCAACTAGATATGCATTTGAGTCTAAAACGAGCAATCAAACCTGTATAAAAATGTAAATGGTGTCAAACAAATAATAAAATATATTTACACATGAAAAACTGATCAAAGACGTTTCAAACCTAATTGATTATGAAATTGGGGTTACACAAGAAATCAAACCCACATGAACATGCAATATGAGTCATAAGAGTAATCAAACCCATGAAGCATGTAATTATTCTCAAATGAGTAATGAAACCCATTTTTACATATAATTGGGGCTAAATGAGTAATCAAAGTTATATGGGTTACAAGATGAAGATAGATTATAAATCACACATATCTGAGCATTGGGGTTAAATGTGTAATCAAACCTATATATTCATACAAATGGGATTAAATGAGTATTCAAACCCAATTATGCATGCAGTTTGGCCTAGATGAATAATCAAAACCATCTAGACATGCAATTAAAGTAATATGAATAATCAAACCCTTCCGACCCTATAAATGGGGCCATATGAGTAACAAACTCGATTGGGCATATAGTTAAGACTCTATGAGTAATCAAACCCATCTAAGCCTACAAACGGGTCAAGACGAGTATTCAAATCCATCTCAAAAATAATCAAAATCAATTTGAACATAAAAATGGGGTGAGTTGAGTAATAAAAATCATATAAACATTTAATATAAGAAAATTAATAATCATATCCAATTAAACATGTATATGGAGTCAAATGAGTAATTAAACCTACCTGAGCTTGAAAATAGTACTAAACAGTTAATCCAACACATCTCCCATGCTCGATTAGACTAATTGATGAGATGGTATATATGATATAGTCAATGTTAAATGATTGATTCTTAATAAACATGATTTCAGGGTAACTGTTAAATATAGGTTGTTGGGTTTAGTTTCCTTTAAAAATTGAAAAATTAATTTAAATGTAAATGACTTTTAAAAAGGATTATATTCATTCTATAATATTTTTTCAATGTTTGGAAGCCAATGTAAAAGTTTAAATTGACTTAGTTTTCACCGAGAGACTGCTCTTTATGCTTATGTTTGGATAAAATATTTTTGTGTTCGCATATTAGAATCTCATAGATGTTTTGACATAAATATTTAATTTAAAATGTAACTGTTGTAAGGCACACAGAGAATAACCTTCACCGTGGTTTTGAAAGCGTTTTAGAGCGGTTTGATAAATCCATGATCTGCATGGCATCGTATTTTTCTTTCGCCAATTTCTTTTTTCGATGGTTGGTAGAGATTTTTGGAATTTGTATTAATAAACAGGGGTTTGATAGGAAATACGTAATGTGTTATTTAAGATAGGAATTACAGTTGTAGAACAAAACGGTACAATATGAACGTGTTTCTTATTCTAGTTGTGGGAATCTAGAATTCCCATTTATTGGCATATTCCATGTTGAGTTACTATAACTATGCATAGGTGTATTTGGTACACGTAGACTAGACATTGAGGGGAGCGGAATTAGTAATCGCCATCCCTCCATCGAGTTTCCTCACCACGGCATCTCCCCTCTTCAGGATGGCCGTCTGCTGGCCGACCTGAAAAGGCATTTCATACGTATTTATTCCCTTTGGAGCATCGAACGACTTGCAGGAGTTTCCGATGTTCTTGAAGAACCAGGGGCTGGGGCTAGCCATGTAGGCTTTCCCCTTTTCATTACAGGCTCTGAGATAGTTTTGATCCTTAGAGCCGGAGGGGGGACTGTTGGGAGCATCATAGGGCCAGGCTGAGGTGTCCCAAGCGAAGAGGCCGTCGATAACATCTTTGAACTGCTCTAACTTGCCCCGGACGCCCTCAGGAGAGCCATCCGTGGGGAAAAACGGAACGAAGAACTTGTTTTTTCTTTTATATTTTTCGAAGTGTATTAATACATTCTTCTTCTCTCTGTTTCCAGATATCTTTCTAAGTCCCATAGCCTAATTTTGACCATTGATGGACTTTAACATATAAATAAAATGAAATTAAATTGAATTTCAAATTTTCCATAAACGCAATTTTACATTTTTTTTATATATATGGAAGGCAACGTTTAAACTATGAGCGTTGCACTCATATGTACTATTTTGTAAACTATTACTTATTTGTGAATTTTCATTTTTCACCTATAAATTTGAAAAAAAAAACAAAAAACATAAACATAATTATATTATCAAATTTAAAAATGCAAATAAAATAATTGTATATTTTTTAACCTAGAAAATATTTTTTAATATTCAATTTATTAGATTGAAAATATGCATTACATTTTTATAGATTAAAAATATATTACAAACTGATAAAAATATGAGTGTTAATCTTTTTCTTTATTATCCTCTTCTTTAATTATTGTAGCATTTGTTGTAGGTGTTTTTGATGGTGTTATAGAATGTGATGGTAATGAAGTGAGCAAATAAATCCGTTCTAAAAGTCTTCCTCAAAGTAATGATCTTACACCTGAAAGCCTCCTCGAAGTTGTTTTAGAATGCCTTGAATTTGATAAAGCTTGCGTTATTTTAAACAATTTACTTTTATTACATACTTTGTTAGTTGGGTCCTCACTAAAAGAACTTTGAAATTTTGGGTCCATTGTACTTGAACAACCCTCCATGGTGTTAAACTTGAGGGAATCCTAAAAAATGACGAAGGTTTTTTTTTTTTTTTAACGTTTAATAATGCAAACCATTTTCGAGCCATTATTGCTTATTGTCCCTAGTTTATCCATAACATGTTGGTCATGTTCTCTCATTGGACCTAAGACTTCATAGTCTCTAAACATGCTAAACTTTGAATTCTGATTTGGTTGGAATTTCCTCGCTGTCCCTTGCCTTTCTGGAAGCATCAGTTGATAAAACCCTTAAGGCATTTCATAGGGTTTGAACAAGAAAATTTTTATGCAGATAGATTTTAGAACCACGTTTGCATTGAAGTGGATTTATCTAAGGATCTCAAGGCGACCATTGTTATCCAAATAGGTGATTAGTGTTTGACACAACAAATAATTTATATTAATATGCTCAACACTTGTTTCGACTGACCAACTTGTGGTGTTTGATAGAAGTCAATTTATCATTGAAATCATAGATTACGTCCACCACCCAAAGATGACATCTACATGCAAGATAAACAATGAGTTTTTAAATTAAGTGACTTCGTCAAAGGAAATCATCAATCTTACTTCTAAATATTTTTTTCTATTTTAACCGAGGTGGATCAGGGAACCATTAGGCAAAAGAGGTTAGTTAATGATATTTTACTCTTGGAACACTAGAAAATACATTTTAATGTATATGTGTAATTTCTTTGTCAACACTAAAATTATCTACCTGCAAGACGTTAATTTTTCTATATTTTTGCTAACCTCCAATGTTAGAATGATTTCGTCAAGTACTTTTTGACATATGTTAGTGCATTATAATGGATGTGAGGTTGTGGTAACATTAATTTCCTTCCTTTTCAATCCAATGTTGTCTTTTGGAGGTCAGATTGAACCCATCGAGTTGTGTAGACCGTCTTCAACTTTAATAGTCACTTTATTATTCTTGCCAACATTTATGCTTCCAAGAATGTAGTTAAGAGGGACAATCTTTGACATTGGTTTGTTGACTCACTCCTTGACATCAATTGGATCATTTTTGGAAATTTTAAAATGAGTGAATTTCCAGAGAAGAGAAGTTATTTCTCATATGATGGTGCCCTAGTGAAAAAGAAACAAAATTTTACATATACATTAAACTTGGTCTTTTTAAATCATAATCACCACACACACCTTCCTTCCATTTCACCTTAATTCATATCATCCAATTTATAATTAAAAAATGTGAAAATATTAAATCGTGTTTTAAATATAAAACAAAATATTTTTACTCTCATCAACAATTTTAATCTCATATTGTCCATAATACTTTACTTTCAAACCACTTTCTTATCAAATTTGAAATTAGATGGTCTATTCATCAAATAAGGAATGCCAATATTCAATTCTATCTCAATACCAAACATTTGAGACATTCATGGACCACAACGCAAATTATTACTCCTTGGCACTTCGAGACCTCTGATTGAATTGATTGGTGGAAAAATGCGATGAATTGGACAATGACTTTCCTCAAAATCAAAGGCTGACAAGTAGTGGCTTTCCGCCACGTAACTCATATAACTTCGCACCGCGAATTCATTAAAGTGTTTTTTTTTTTCTTATTTTATTATGAAATATATTAATATTTGAAGGGAGGGAAATGTTGATTAAATAATTATCATTAAAAATTCATGGCAGGTATGGTAGACCATCAAATTTAAGTCCCATGGATGATCCATTTATATGTACTATTTTTTAAACCATTATTTATTTATGAATTTTTATTTTTAACCTCTAAAACATTACAAATAGTTTTTAAATTAAATGTAATTAGATCATAGATTTAAAAAATGTAAATAAATTAGTTGTATATTTTTGAACCCATTAAATATTTTTTAGTATTTATTTAGTTTTAGATTGAAAGTATACATTATATTTCCATAGATTAAAAATATATTATACAAATACGGTGGATATAATAATATTTTAATATTCAAGTATGGGCATTAATTTATGATCAAAATTCATATTTTAAATAATTAAAATAATAATAAAAATATAAAAAGCTAACTAAAATAATGTATAGAAAATATAAAGTTTTCTTCCACAATGGTTTTGGCTTGAGAGGAGATGTATACTAGGGTTTTCACATGATTTCTTGATGTAGCACCATTATTCTTGGTAGGAAGTTTATGTTTTTAATTTTTTGATAGGGTCACACTTTTATTGCATTTCATCCTTCCAATTACCACTCTTTAGCCAATTAATATTTGTATTTAATGTCCCCCTCAGTTATTGCAACATTATATATAAGTGCTTCCGATGAAGTTATGGAATGCAATAGCACCGGCATGAGTGAATAAATCCATTCTAAAGTTGTTGCATGAATTAATGATATTATAAATAAAATCTTCCCATATATTTTTAGAATGCCCTAAATTTGATAAAGCTTATAGTTATTATGATTAGTTTACTCTTGTTGTATACTTTTTTGGTTCAATCCTCACTAAAAGAATTTTAAAATATTGGGTCTTGTGTACACACGAATATCACATGCTAAAACATGCACTCAACACCCCAAAGTCAGGGTGAGGTAATCGATGTAATGGATGGGCTATCGATTGGGTTAGTTATTAAGCATAATGGGGTTTGGAACATGTGGTGTTAAGGGGTTCTCGTGAAGGAACCAAAAGACTTCAACATCATAATTCTCATTAAGAGCATCCAATTGTGTAGAAACAAAGCTCCAAGTTCCTTGAGTTTTTGAGATCATGAGGAGGCAAAGATCCTAGTCAATATTAGGACTAGGGAAATGAGAGAGGTTAGGCTGAATGAATCGAAGAATGAGATCAACTCTATCAGGTTGGCTATGCCTAGTTAATGTCATCCAAAAATGCATAAATGATATAACACATGGATAGACTCGAGGAGAATAAGAAAAGGGGTGGATGTGAGGATCTAAGTTTGGATTACATTATACTTTTGACCTCTATTTTGAGGGAGGACAATGATTAATGGATCATGAATTTGTTCTTGCTTCTCTAAGGCATTGAGGGAGTCTACAATGAGATGTACAATTGGAGTAGAATAGAATATATCTTTCCTAAATTCAATATTAATATTAGGATATATGCAAATTTTGGGTCAGGTGATCTAACCCTAAGAAAAAGACCTCTAAAAATACTAATTGGGTTAATGCACAAAGTTTGGGGATAAAAAGTATCACATTCCCCCAAATTTGAATTTTTTTACAAAGGGCATACACCCTTTTTTTAAATTATCAAGGCTCAGGCTTGTGCTTCGGCCCCAAGGGTGTACACCTTTCGGAAAGGGTATATGCCTTTTGCAAAACATACAGGGCGTACACCATTCTCTTTTTTTCATTTCATTTCCTTGATACATCTGAAACCCACGGGTATTTGACATTTTTTTCTCTTTGCATTTCTCTTGTAGATCCATGTGCACGCTTTGGATTTGCATTCTGCCAATAAGATTCAACATTTGGGTTAGTACCTCAGATATGTTTATTTTTAAATTATATTTTTTTCCATTTCTATATATATTTATTTATGCAAGTAGTGTTTTCAATTTAGGTTTGTAAATTATAGTTTCTTGTATTGCCTAAAAAAACTTGTATTTCTATGTAAATCTAGATACACAATTGAATGATGGATAAATTTTGTGAAGAAAATGTTCGACAAAACCCTGAATAGTTTGATTTTGCACAAGAAGTTCAATTATATGAATAATACAATTCAAAACATTAAAAATTACAAATAATCATCAATAGCTTGTATCACTCCTCAACTGATAGTGCACACATTTCACTTGATAATACATTAGAGATTATTTTTAATGAAGTGGGAAATGTAACTTCACAACTTGATGCAATTTTTCATCGAAGAGAGGCCATGAAACAATTTTATTCTAATAATTTTTCATATGAAGATGTTAAGAAAAATCAAAATAAGCTGTGTGCTTTATTTTTTAAGTCTAGAATCAACCAACCTCCATCGAAGAATTGTAAATATATTCTCATATTTATTGGTATGTTCATGAAGAGATGAAAAAAAACTTTTGGGATAGGTGGTGGATGGTATTTGATGAGCCTCCATGCAAAAATAATGAGGTTTCATTATAATTTTTGATAAAATTATATTTTGAGTTTGTGTTGTAAGAAATTCTAAACTATTTTGACATGAAGGCCTCACAAGGTAGGGGAGGTGGGTCTTTATTTGATAGACCTAGTACTAGGTGAGACCAAAAATATCATAACCAAAGTTAGAGAAATAGAAGTACAATATCACATACCTTTATTCCTAAAATTTTACATCATAACGTATAAATAGACACCCTTGAGGTGTTTACGAGTATGACACAAGTTATGATTGAGCATGGTAGTCATACTTTACAGACTTCTACTCAACCTATAGGTGGTGCTAGTGGTAGTGGCACTAGTGGTGTTGGTGGTAGTGGTAGTGGCGATAGTGGTTATGGTGGTGTTACTATAGGTGTTAGTGTCCCTCCTCCTACTCATGTTATAGTTCCTATGCATCATTGCATATCATGTGGAAGGAAGTGTACGGGACTTCCTATTTAGGTGTGATATACATAGACTACATTCATGGAGACTAGCATGCCAGAGCATATGCCAACTGTAGATGCTTCAAGAGCTCAGGAGATTAGCATACTAGATCATACACCTAGTGTAGATGCTTCATCAACACATGACACTAGCATGTCATACTATGCCAGACATACTAGATTTACCAACTCCTCTTAGGACATGTCAACCTGTTGTGCAGGAGTTATCGACTTCACCATATGTATTTGATACATAAGTTTAATTTTGTAATAGCATACTAAATAGTTTATTTATTTATTTTTTATTTATGTGATACACTAGTTTTGAACACAGGTTGGTCTTCGAGTGATTGGATGGTTTGAGGTTTGGATGGGATTGGTACTAAACAAGGAATGAGTTGTAGTTAGATAATGGTAGGACATTGGGGAACATGATTTCTCACACGAGCTAAAGGACAAAGTCTTGAGATAGTAATGATAGGGTGGTGTGGAGCATGATTGCTCGCACAAGCTAGAGGACTAGGTCCTATAATGATGAAGGGGCATTGTGGATCTTGATTGCTTACACAAACCAAAGGATGAGGTCCTGATATAGAAATGGTTGGGCGTTGTGGAGCTTGGTTATTCACATAATCCAAAAGACGAGGTCTTGGTATGAGAATGGTGTGATATTACGGTCTTGAAATAGAAATGGTACGATGTGGTGGAGCCTGATCACTCGCATAAGCCAAAGCATCCAAGTCTTCCTCATAAACTAGATCATCCCAATCTTGAGTTGGATCATAAGATGGTTCTTGACTATGTTCCATGTACTGATTATTGAAAAGAGGGTATAGATTCGTATCCCAAATAACATTATATATAGTTTGGTCTTCAAAGTCCTCTTCACATGCCTCTTCATACCAATCAAGGTCTCGATTTGGATTTTGTGGATTTTGACTATGTTTCCCATATGGAGTATTGTAGGGAGAATAATAAAACTCCTTAAAAAGAATTTCTCTATAAGGGTTCCTAGTGGGATTTTGTACAACCATTCTATCATAAGTTGGATTGTACATGACTCCACCATAAGTGTAGCTAGAAATATTTGCATAAATGATGAAATCTCTGAAAATAAAAAGGCGTAGAGTTTTACAAACTCTGAAAAATGATCCAAGGGATAAATGGTTCAAACTTGGTCTTACTTGGTCGAAGAGGTGGAGTTGTATTTCCAATGTGGTTTGAAATTGAAGTTCTATCTCCAATATTATTTGTGTTAATATTTGGAATAAAACAGCCTAATGTCATCACATAAAAGTTCAAGCATCTGAATAAAAATTGGCATGTCAAAGGTCTAGGTCAAATTGTTGCAAACAAGGTCTAAACTAGGAAAGAAAAAAGTTGAGTTACTAGGTCTTTTGTCCAAACACAAAGTCAAAATCTAGGCTCAAACAAACAGGCATACACTAGCACTTTTAGCCAAACGGTGTCAAAATATAGACTTGAACCAAAGGCTGATGTGATTTGATTTAATGTAACAAGTTTGGAAACAACTTTGACATAAACCCAGCACATGAAATCAAACATAAACATGATCAATTGGCATAAGACATAAGGCAAAATGCATTTTTAGAAATATTATGTTTTCCTAAATAAAGGTACAAAAAATGATGAGGATAAGCATTGAACAAACAAACTATCAATAGATTTCAATTTTGGGTAATCGATTAACTGAAGTTATGCAACCTAAAAAAAAGATCTGTGTATCAACCCCATGAATTTAAGTTTAAATAGAAATCAATCAATGTTTGGATCCAAACTTGACAAGGCTAATTGAAAACTCAATGATGAAAACTAAGATTTGACCAAACAAGCTAGACAACATTAGACAGCATGGCAGCATAAGACAAAGATCCAAATGGTATACATGACATGGTTTGAAATAAATAGTTTTTGGCACAAGGTTAAATAAGTCTTGAAATAAATTAACCTAATGGCGTAAGCATGATTGAATGATGTGGTCAATGTTATGTTTCAAAAGAATCAAAGGTAAAATGTTTTTAACATGTTTTGGGTAGCATAACACTACCCTCTGTAACTCAAATGACACACACACAAATAAGTTTAGCAAAAATTTCAAGGCACAAGTGTGGTGTAAAACACCCAGTATAACGCCTCTTTAGACAAAAGAGTGATGTATAGACAAATTGATTTTGACATGGATTTACGATTAAACAAACAAGTTTTAGTCTCAAAAACACCAAGTAAGATAAATGACCAAAATACACTAAGTATAATCATCCAAATTCTAGCAAGGGTACGTCAATGTCGGGTTGACTAAACTAGCAAGCTTTCGAACATTTCTAGGGGAATCAATTGCAGAATGACTTTCACATCAAACAATACAAAATAAAAGCATGAAAATTAAGTGACTACGGCATTGGCTAGTTGTAAAAAGGTCTAGTCCTTTTACAACCACTACATCCTGTTGTTTGCTTAATGTAGTGGGATGTCTAAATGCAGATATGTCCTATGTACAAATCAAAAGGAGTAAGTGAAGTCAATGCCAGAAGATTAAACCCCAGGTCAAAGCTTCCCTACAGAACTCATAGGAGGTAATGATGTCCCCCTCACAATCCAAGTTTTCATAAAAATAAAAGACTAAGATAAAGACTTTAGGATCATTTTCAAGGTCACCCAAATTTTGACGAATTTTTAGGGAGTGCTTTAGATGACATTATTTCTAAGCCTTGGACTAGGCTTTTTGCAATAGGAATGACACTTTTGATTCCAAAGGTTCCCTAAAGGGGACAAATAGAAGAGCATACACGCAACATCTCTCTTTTTGCTAAACAAAATTTAATCTAAACAACTAAGTAAATATAAAAATATTTGAAAAGGTGAGTTCATTTTTAAGCCCAAATGGAAAATGAGGTGGTGTTCATTTGACCCCTTAGTCTTAGTTGCAAACTTTGAAAACATTCACCATAAACATCTAAATTTTTTGTTGAACACCAAAACAAGGTTCCTAATTAATTTTTAACCTTGCAAAAGTTGATCTAAACATGTTTTTAGCACATGTCAAGCTTGGTTCTGCAGCAAAAATGTTAGCATATTTTAGCCTTGAAGCTCTTTTGGGTTTGAAACAATGAACTTTAGAAAAAGAGCTCTTGGTCTATGTTTTAAAAAAAATATAGTGATCAACATCGGTTTATATAACTGACGACAGTTACATTTTCTAATCGATGTTGGTTATCTAATCGCCATTGGTTATACCGATGTGATCGATAGCAGGTATCCAACTGATGTCGATTTTATTAACATATGTGAGTTAAGTTATCCAATCGATGTCAGTCTTACTAACCGACATCGGTTACTATGTAAACCCGTGGCAAACAAAATGATAAAATAAAGTTAGAAAATTAATTTGCAAGATTTTTAATGGTCCAAATGAATATTTTAAAGCTGTAAAATAATTTTCTTCAGGTGTAGGATGCGTCTAGTCCCACCAAACATGCCATTATGTGGATCTAAGAATTTGACTCAAGAGAGGATGGTTAATATCATGTTAGTTCCAAAATGAAAATAAAATGAAAGAAACACACTAACTCGCATAACATCTCTAGGCTTATACACTAGAGAAAGCCTAATTAATAAAAATAAATGACAAACACAACTAAAAAGTAAGGAATAAAACACAAGAATTTCTTCACCTTCCTTGGCTGCTCTAAAATGCTTGTTGTAGTGGTTTGCTCAGTTTTTGCTCATGAAGTCTTTATCAAAGGAGGCTTGGTTATCTCCTCTTCTCCTTGGCACCTTGTGGCTTTGGCTTGAAATCAATTTAACATGGTAACACTTATTGCAATGGCTTTTGGAATCATTTGTGCATTATAATTTTGCATTATCAAATCTTTGAAGATATTTGAGCATAATAACTTTGCACCAAAATAGCTTAGAAATGATGTTCATGGCCTCTCTATTTATAGATTTTTGAGAATGTCTAGAATCAACCTGAACCATCTATCTCAAGATTGAAATGTGTGGTTGAGGATTAATTCAATTTTTGGAATTAAGTTTGTAACTATCCTCATCATGACATTGGAAGAAGGGGTAATTAAGAGGCATGAAGGGAATTATGGAAGCCATTGATGAGGTATGGAGGGCTTTGAATTTTGATATTTGTGGCATTTATGGCCTAGGGACATCTTCACAAGAAATGAGGTCACTTGATGATGCAGATAATCAATATTTATTTCTAAAAACAAGTTTTCAATAATTTTCCATGGAATTATTAAGTAGGTTTTGATTTGGGTTAATTAGCTCTTAGGCATGATTAAGCATTTTATGCACAAATCACTCAAATTGATCAGAATGCCTTGTTATTGGTGTAAAATTTGATTGGATTGAAATTAGAAGGCAATGTTAGATGTGTTGGATCTATTATCCCATTAAGGATGTTACCAACAACAAATAAAAAAGGCACACGTCTTATGCAGAAGATTTGATAGGAAAGATCAATTCAGAGCACCTAGGTGTAAAATTAGCATTTTAACTCGAAATGATCTGATCAAATTTAGTTGGCCCATAAATTGCATTGCCCCATTTAGGGATACCCTGGCCAAAATTGGCATTTGAATATGTCAGTTTCACATCATTTAACATGTTTTATTTTTTCAAAGCCAAATTATATATTTTGAGTGGAAATTGATCAAAACTTTGATTGAAGGTCATTGGTAGCCAGATCTAAGTGTCTACACCTACCAAATAATTTATGTAAATTATAAGGAAAATAAAATTTATCCATGCCACCAACGGTTCAAACTTTCATTCAGAGAACTCAACCACATAATTCTATTTTTGAGGTGCTTACATGACTCTAGGATACCATAAACAAACCCCAAAGCCCAACATTGAATAATATGAGGGCATCTATACACCCCTAGAATTTCAAACAGCGATGCATGTTCTTCGAAGTAACTAGTCTGCTCAAGTGGTATCATTACCAAGAGCATGGCATAAAATAATATTCAATGCCTACATAATGATGGGATTCACATTCACTAACATAGCAAGAATGTCACATCAAAATAAATTCATGCCAGGATATTCCAATGGAGTAGCAGATATATAAAATTTCCATAAATCCATTCCTTCTAATCCCTACTCCATTACATAGTTAACTTGTAGTTCATAAATACAGTATCATCCACAAATGCATGAAAAATTAGCCCAGACCCAGACTTTATAATGTTCAATTTCACTGGAGATGCAATATTTAAACAAATGCTACTAGCAGTTGCAAAGGCAGAATTATATGTAAAAATTGAGTTTGTTGAAAAAGGCCTTGGAAACGTTTTAAAATATATATATATATATATATATATATACATACATAAATGCATGGACAATAATCAAAGATCAAAACATTGTTATGTTCAAGTTTGGTCGGGCTGCAACTGGAACTGGCAATTACAAAGACAGGATTATATTAAAAATAAATGGGCTTGTTTAAAAGGCCTTGGACATTTTAAAACAAAATCTATTAGAAGGTGTAAAACTAGGATTTACAATTTTTGCAAAGACCCTCTTGTCATGTTTGCAACAATGAAGCCTAGGAAGCAAACTTTCAATAACAAAGGAAAGCATCCCAGATCGTTTGTTTTCAGTAGCTGTAAATTGAGTAAAAACACTTAGTAAAAAATAGAACTTGGTATATTTTCTAATCAAATATAACATGGATAAGTAGACAATTACCTTTTTATGGCTGAGAATGTAATTTTATTTTCCTTTTGTAAATTTTGAATTTGGGAAGAGATTTGTTGCAATCTGTATGATATAAATAGAATATTAGAAACAAAGAAAATGGTGACTTATGTTCTAGAAAAACTTTAATGAAAGTTGATAGAAGAATGAGTTACTCGAGAAAAGAGTTCGAGTTAGAAGAATGTTAAAAGCGTATGTTAGGCTTAATAATTATTTGAAAAAATGCATAATTGCTTTGTTTACCATGAACTATGCTACAAACTTGTTTTATTTAACCTCAAAGGAATGGATTCTTAATTATAAATAACATGTGTTTAGTAAATTCCTTTTGATTTAAGATGCTTGCACATTATGCCTCTATTCAACTTTTAGAACTTTTCTTACTCGACTCATAAATTGTGATATTTGAAAATTAAAAGAGATTTATCTTGGGATTATTGTTATAATTTGTTTAGTTTCTTATTGATTATTGAATTATTTCGAGGAAACTCTTCAAACCATTGCAATGTAATAATTATACATTCATTAAGAGTCTCTCCTCCTTCGTAAAAATGTTTGTTCTACATTTGTTATGAGCCATACAAAACAAACTAGACCAAGATGTGTTACAAAAAAAAATGAAATTTTATTAAATTATATTCCAAAAACAAAGCCCATAAAATCAAATGAGTAATGACACATAATTGGGCATACAATTGAAGCCAAATGATTAATCAAACAAAATTAGGCATTGAAATGGGGTTTTATAATTAATCAAACTTAACTAGATATGCAATTGAGTCCATACGATCAATAAAAGCAATATAAGCATACAAATGTTGTTAGGGGAGTAATCAAACCCAATTGTGCATGAAAAGTGGGTGAAATAAGTAATCCAACCTACCTAGTCATGCAATTAAGATTAGACAAGAAATCAAACCCATATGATCATGTTATATGAATCAAAAGGGTAATCAAACCCATATGAACATATAAATATGCCCGAATAAGAAATAAATACCATTTTTGCATGTTATTGGGCCAAATGAGTAATCAAATTTATATGGGATAGAAGATGGAGATAAATGAGAAGTCATGGCCATCTAGGCATTAGAGCCAAATGAGTAATCAACCTTATCTATATATGCAAATTGGGTTAGACAAGTATACAAAGCCAATTAGGCATATAATTTGGGCCATATAAATAATTAATACAAACTAGGCATGCAATTGAGGCAACATGAATTAAAAAATTCATTTGGGCTTGCAAATTGGGTCATGTAAGTAATAACACCAAATTAGGCATATAGCTAGGGCTAGATGAGTAATCAAACCCATATGGGCCTGTAGATGGGTCAAGACGAGTACTCAAATCCATGTTGGCATGAAATTTGGGCCAAGAAAATAATCAAAACCAATATTAAGCCGGCGCCGGAATTAAATAGCATTCAAAGGATGACACATAAAAAAATATGAGGTTTTAGACTTGTATGTGTACCAAAGTGGGCTCATAATGTAAAATTCTAGTATTGATAAATAACTACGTCTTTTAAAATTTTGGATATACAAAATTTCAATTAATGTAAAAATGAAAGGGCAAGTGATAAAAAAGGAAAAATATGGAAAATAATTTACTAGTGGGAAAAAATATTGTTTAAAGAAAAACATGTTTGCATCGAGAGCATCGTTGTATCGAGTTCCTTTAAAATTCTATCAGATCCATAACCAAGATTATTCCACGTGTACCATATGATGGTTTTGGGCTCTCAAAAAAATTGGAGTAATAAAACTCTTTTTTTTATTCATATACAACCACACCTCTCACTTGTGAGTTGTCCATTGCATAGGTAGGTTGATCTTTTTTAAATTGAATAGTCATATCAAATTAAACCTTTATCAATCATGCAAATGAGGATGGAGGTGTGAGTTTGCTCACATAAATATGTCTTATTTCTCACTTAGAGTAAAAGTATGAGTGGACAATATATTATTAAAAAACAAAACTCAACATTAACACAAACTTTTTATTTTCCATTTTATATTTCGTATTTTTAATTTATGTAAATTATTTTTTATGATTATATCTTATAAACCATATAATTATTAACTTCCTAAAATAACAACAATATTATGAGTTACTAGTTAAATATAATAACTAGATTTTGTGTGATTCTAATGGAGTGAGTTAAAGTGGAGTCGAGCAGGGAATCAAGTGGCAGTATAGAAAACGGAAAATTATGCGTGCATTACAACATATTTGAAAATTAAAAGCATCACCTTCATCGAAAAAATCAAATACAATCACATTTTACCTTACGACCACACGAGTCTCACATGCATGGAAAGTTAGATTCATGTAATTTACAATATAACCGCTAACTTCACATTCGCTCACCCATCATTTCACGGATTGAATCTCGTAATTTGTGTTCTCATGTGATTCGAATTTTCATGGAGTAATCGCAGTTTGTGTTCTCATGGGATTTGAACTTTCATGGAGTAACACGTAAAAGGGTCACATGGTTTGATTCAGAAGTCGTTTGTTAGTATCTACATATCTTATATACATAAGTAATATTTTTCAGTGAATGATTCATAAATAACAAAGGTGATGTAGCTTTAGTTTGTATCATTTTTGTCGGGAAGTAATTTTATAAAATTATATGAAGTAACATAATATTGGTTGATGATGTAAATTATTTATGAAGTATGGAATATTTTGTAAATATTATTTTGAATATAGATTGAAGGAAATGAAGGGTGAGAGTATATTATAATAACAAAAAAAATTATAAAGTCAATTAACTGTTTCAATAATTTTTATAATAAATTATAACATATTAAAAATCAGCTCTGTATAAAATAAAAAATGAATATCAAATGTGAAGTGTCTAAGAATAATTTATGAACTAGCGTTGAAAAATCATGCTCCCCATGAATTATTCTAAATAATCCATGTAGAATAAGTTTGATTTCAAGAAATAAATCTTCTTAGATTATCTTGTCATTTTTCATGAAAAAATCTTAAGATGATTAATTTAAAATAAAATTTCTTGGTTTTCATTGTGATATGTGATATTCAAATTATTGGGTGGATATTGTACTTAGGATTTGGTTTCCAGTAGTGGATGGTGTCACATGAAAACCAGATTTTGTAACCCACTTGTCTAAAGCGTGCAAGCCAAGACAAATTTAGTTTAACCACTATAAGAGTTTCCACACATTAAGAGAGTGCGGTGGGTCCATTTATTGCATTTATTTGTCTAAAAGATTATGTTTGAATTTGTACAACACAATATTATTGTTATTTTAGGAAGTTAATAATTATATGGTTCATAAGATATAAACATAGAAAATAATTTGCATAAGCTAAGAATATGAAATATGAAATGGAGAAACTTGTGGAATACGAATCAAGCCGTGAATTTTTGTGCCAGATCGAATGAATTTTCCACTGGATAGATGTATAATGTATGTGGATAACTGTAGCTGATAAAATCCTTGCAGAGCACAATTTTTTGCTACGAGAAAATAATTATTTAGTCCAGAGCAATTAAATGTTAACAAAACTAACTGATCTTTGCTCTCAACGAAGCGAAATGTGCTGAAAATGTTTCCAAAATTGATCGAGATTAAATGTTTGTAAGAGCTCCGACGAAAGCTAAAATCCACTAGCATGACGGACAGGGTCAGTCAAATTTCACTATTTTTTCATTCAATGCACGTGTTTTACTAAAAGAATGACAGCGATCTTGCTTTATACTCGTAATTTGAGGTTTTTATTTTTTAAAGATTCTTTTTATTTATTTTTTTGCTGAGATTTCAGGCTAATTTTCGGCAGAGTTGAGGATCAAATGAGGGGCATAGCATCTCCATGGTTTCCTATTACAATGAAGTCACTCGACAAAGTGATTTCTTTAAGTTTGGTAAAGAAAAAGATTCATAGATGGTTTTTCTGGATGGTTCAGTTTTAGCAGATGATTGATACTTGGGATCTGCAACAAATTTTTATCCTTAGCAGTTCAATGCCATAAATCTAATTTCCAACCTGAGCACATTCTTGATATTTTGAGGTTATTGAAATCTTTTTGGGGACAAGTTTCCCACTTCGCTCAAAAATAATTATATCTGTAAGGTAATAACAAGGCCTGGTAGAAACCACTTCCATTTTATTTTGAATTTGGTATGCTAACGCTGTTATATTGAATGTTCTAATGATAGAAACATTTATATTTTGAGTTAAATATAGACGCAAAAATATCTGCGGTTTGTTAGCTACTTTAATATTTTTGTTTGGGTATATTGGTATTGCATGATCGTAGGCTCTTGAGCATTGGGCGCTTGATTTGTGGATTGTTTTTAATATATTTGGGGTAGCCATGACAAAGAATCATCTCAAAAAACGTTCCAGTAAAGAACAACCAGACTACATGGGGGGCATATTTAGTCTATTTGATTTTAACCAACATCATTCAGGAAGGAAGCAAATTACAGAAAAGGCCCATGCAGATAATAAGTGGGCTTAGAAAAGCCTCCTCCATTTTCACTGCAATTTTTGCATACATATATATATAGCATTAATTGAAATACCTTTTAAATATATTTCAGCGTATAGTATGTATACAGTTCAAATTGGAGAAAAGATGGATCTTGTACCGGGTGAATGGAAACAGCAATACCTTGTCTAATAGGGATTTTTGTTTCTATTTCTGGGGCTTGCTCTGCAGTAGTGGGACTGAAATTCAAAGGCCAATTTATTCCAATAATCCAATTTAAGTCGGTAAGAGAAAAAAGATAAGCGAGAACTTGCAGGGTTTTGATTTATTTATTATTGTGTTGTTGCCTTGATCATTGCAACCCCTTTATACGGGTGAAAGACTCATGTGGCTAATTCTACTTTGGATTGAAAACCAAACCATGCAATCTTGGAATGGAAGCAGTATGTTTAGAATCTAGGAAGATGGTTTGTGGCTCGTAAAACAAAATATGTTTCTTGTCTAGGCTATGAAAAAAGTGGGGCATTTTTTCCTCTATGTTTGATTGTGATGAAGGTCTGTATAGAGCTTGTCTTGTAGCATCTGGTGTCTTGTATTTATATCAGTTGCAGTGACTTACTACGATTGTCAAAGATGGGATTTTAGGGGAAGTGAATGAAGTTTAATCGTTATGCCACTTTGGAAATAGCAAAAATGGTACTGCAAATGCTTTATGCCCCTCGTAACTTTTTCTATTTAGTCAGAAATGTTCCCAGAGTTTCTGTTTGCCTGAGAGGAAGTTTCTAGTACCTGGAAACATTTCCAGAATGATGAAATGAGTATCCCACCTTCGTGGGACAGTTTTTAAGATTCAGAAGTTTATAATCTGATATGCTTGATTTCTATTTTAGGTCATCTGGATTTTCTTTAGATGTACAGATATCATTTTGTTTTTACTTGTTAAATATGCTAGGGCAGGAAGTCCCTGTTACATGTCTATCTATTTAGAAAAATGCTAACGTTTTACACGGTTTGCTTTAAATGAGTTTTTCTCTTTGGAGCTTTCTAAACGCATTTTCATTGATTTTTGACGTCTTTTATTTACTATCAGTCATCCTTCCCTTATTGATGGCAACCTATGCTGGATTATTATTTTGTAAATTTAGTTTCACTTGGCAAATTAATACCCTGATGCTCATTTTGAACATACTGTATGACCCATGTTTCTTGTCCTTGCTTGCTATGTAAGGAGGGGCTATAAATTTTAACTGCATGTCCATGTTGAGCTTCATTGTATACATAGCTACAACAAATATTATTCTCATTAGAGACAATATCAAGAAATTAAAAAAATAAATACTCAAAAGTAGTTCGACAAGAGCCAAACCAATATAGGAAGAGAAATTGGAATTGCTTTTCATGGATTTGGGAAAAAATTCAACCTATCTCCCACATCAGGTCTATGTTTTGAGTTCCCCAAAAGGTGTACATTAGCAAATCCCATTATGAAGCTATCGCAGCTGAAGAATTGTGGCCCACCTTAGGTGTGTACTCTCTTAGTCATTTAGAAACTGTCCCCACATTGCCTTCAGATTTTTAATACAAATAAGGACCCAGAGTTGGGTCATTTTTGCCGACTCTGTGTCGCATGACCTTGTTACAAGAAAGTTAGAAACCCTTTTAACACATGAAAATTTAATCTAAAACATCTTCTTGAAGCTTGCTTGAAGTGAGATTGGGACATGTTAATGACACATTCTACTTTGAGCTTTTCAATTATAAATAAAAGAGTTAGTGGGGTATTTGTTTCAGAATTTGTTCAAATCAAGGTTAGGTCAAGTTTATACAAGTTTTACCAATGATCAACATGGATATAATTATATGTTTATATAGGAAAATGAGAAAATTATATGATAAATCCAGCCACGATTTGAAGGCAAACATGTGGTATTTAACGATTGTATAAGAATTAGTTTCCCTTTTGTTATTTATCCTTTTTTTTAAAGTAAAAGATGTATATTATTTTTTGGTAGAAGATCAGTTTCATTTGTTACTTTTGTTAATTTATTGGTCCTTTTTTAAGTAGAAAATATCTTCTTTTAGTAGAAGATTTATTTGTTCCCTTATTCGTTTTAATCTAATGATCTAATGATTTCCTAGACATTATTAAAAAAATTCATTCTTCCATTTATTTTTAAATTAAGAAATTTACTATTATAACTACTAACAATATGTTTGAGAGGCGTAAAAAGGTTTCAACAAAATTTATAACTATGTTGTTAACAGATTGAGTATTATGGAAATACAACATCTTTGTCATGTTTATGATAGTTATACCCAAATAATGCATAATGTAAAACATTCAAATGTATAAAATATAATGTTTTCAAAATACATGTCAAGATACCATACAGTCAATGGCATTTGATACAAAATAAAAGCATTATGGTACTCTAGATCATCATTATAATTGCTAATGATTTATGAAATGCATGTCTCTTTACAATTTTGGTCTATTAGAAATATTGATATATTTTCCATGTATATTTGCACATGTCACAATGTATTATATATTTAAATGTTCAAAATTTAGAATGCTTGAGATGATTGTTTAAAAATAAGATACCCAAACTAGCAAAAATAACTTTAAAAAAATATTTAGAACGGCCAATATCTATGTATTATGTTTTCCATCAACGAGGAGATTTAAGCACAATGCCTCCGTTTAAGTTAATAAGCATAGGTGTCAATATGTTTTGATCGCCCATGTTTATAAAATCAACTTTTTATGATTTAGAAAGTTTCAATACTTTAAATATTAAGCTTAAACTTCTTGTGGGTTTCCACCAAGAGGTATCATACACCAAATTTGTTGGCTCATTTGGTTCATAGTAATTTGATAATTATATAACTATTCTTAAAAAAATTTGCTTGATAAAAAACGTTCACTCTATAATCAATAATTTAAAACAAATTTTAAAACTATTCTAAACTTTCGAAAGAACTTATCACATAACGTCTTATTTATCAATACTACAATTTTATATTATGAGCTCACTTTGGTACACATACGAGTCTAAAACCTTGTACCTTTTTTATGTGTCATCCTTTGAATGCTATACTTTTTTTGTGTCATCCTTTGAATGCTATTTATCATTAATTCAGGCACCGGCTTCAAACTCTTCTTGTCTATTGATATGCATGGTGACAATCAAGGATCCCTCTCTCCCATCGACCTCAATGACATGCTCACCAGTGACAGAGATTACTCGAACCACCTCATTTACAACGGCAAACGCTTCTTCTCCGCATGGCTCCAGAGCACCACATCCTGGGATGAAATATTTCGATTAGCGGGCGGAAAGGGTAAGTTCTTCATTCCATTTTTCCCCACGGATGGCTCCCCTGGTGGCGTCCAGGGCAAGCTAGGGGAGTTCAAAGATGTTATCGATGGCCTCTTCACTTGGGACACCTTAGCTTGGCTCTATGAAGCTCACAACGGGCTCTAAAATCCACCCTTCGGCTCTAAGGATCAGAACTATCTAAATACACGTAACGAAAAGGGGAAAGTGTACATGGATAGCCTTAGCCCCTGGTTCTTCAAGAACATCGAAGGCTCCTGCTCCTCCGACAAGTGCATATGCCCTAAGGACATCAACAACATCGGACACTGTAATTGTCAAGTGAAGGGCAACTACGCGAGCCTAGGGCTTTGGATTGAAAAGTGGAAGCAGCGCATAAATCTTAAGCCCCCTCTGCTATAGATCGTGACATGGAATGATTGGGTGGAAAGCTCATATGTGGCACTGCCGTACAACGAAGCCGCTACAAACCAAGGCGTGAAGGCATACACTCACAATGCCTCCCTGGAGTTGGGCTAACACTACATTAGATGGTATAACTCTGGGAGTGAGCCTCAGATTACCGAAAATGTGGTTTATGTGTTTTATTACACCCAGCGTAAAACAATACGTGGCACTGCTGACGGGAGCTCGGAGCTTCGCTCTGAAAGTCTCATTGATAATTTATACGTGACGACGGTGCAGAGTAATCTTGCGACGGTGCAGCATAATTTTGGAAGTGCTTCTAAGTCGATTAATGCTCTAGCGGGAATAAATACGTATGCCAAGCCTTTTCAGGGGGGTCAATAGGGGGCCATCTTGAAGAGGGGAGATGTTGTGGCGAGGAAACTTGATGTAGGGATTGCGATCAGTAATTCTGCCCCTGTCAAAGCCAATGTGAACGTCTACTTTGCTTGTACGAAATACGCTTATGCATAGTTACTAGAGACAAAATATGCCAATCAATAGGAAATTTAGATTCCCAGAACTAGAATAAGAAACCCTTTCATATTGTAACTTTTTGTTTTGCTCTTGTAATTCCCATCTTTTTATGGTAAGATGATATTGGGTTTTAAATAAAAAATTAGATATTTCTTATCAAACCCTGCCTCTTTCCGTCTACCTATCTATCTGCATGCATCCCCACCTTATTGCAAATGCCAACGAGCATCAATTGTTGAAGGGAAGAAAAAATCTTTAAAATTTGAGTTCGAGCATAACATTTAATATCTTTGGAAATTTATTCAACTTTTTCGCGCTTACATGCATTCTACCATTGTATTTGGTAGCTAGCCTTCATGTAATGAAAAATATCTCCAACTCATTGGGAATTAGACGTTTGAGTGTTTGCAGGATTTTGGAATACAAAGTATAAGAATGTTTTGTTTTTATAAAGTTATCACTAAATAATTGAAGTCTTTGTATTCCCTACAGGTCAAGGTTCGAGGTACCAAACTTGTCGGATGTGTGCCAAAATGGACCCATAATGTAAAAGTTCAGTATTTAGAGAGAATCGTGTTTTTTAAGTTTTGGATGCTTAGATTGTCAATTAATACAAAAGTAAATGGGTAGGTGATCAAAAATGAAAAAATCCAACAAAGTATCCACTAACAATGGAAAGTAATTGAGAAAATAAAAATATGCAGACGGTTTTATCAAGTTGTTCTAAAACTCTATTAGATTGGTGGAGGTTTTTTCATGCATGTCATACGACAATTATGGAGTGTAAAGAAAAATTGAGGTTATAAAACTTAAATTTATTTTGCATATATAATCATACCTTTCACTTGTCCGTGGTATAAGGTGGCCTAGTTTTTTAGTTGGTTAATATATTAAATTCTTCACACATCATAATGTGTATCTGTAAAGTAATCAACGATCCATCGTAGAAGTGTTGTCCTTCCGTAGCATCATTAGATGCATAAATATTAATAAAACTGAAAAAAAAATTGTTAACATTGAATAGTACCTAAAGAACAAAGTTCAAGGGGTCCCACCCATGATTTGCATAGTGTGTCTATTATTATCAAGCAATAAATATTATCAAGCTACCACATTTGGGGACATGATCGTTATTCATGGCTATAATTGAGCAAAAATAATATTATTAATAGTTAGAAAAAATATCAGCACCTTGACTTCTTACAAGGAAAAAATATTCATTTCTAGAAATTGAAGCCAATTTTACACAATATACTTACAATTTAAGTCTCTAAGACCTTGCACATTCTATGAGAATTAATCCACAGATTGCATGAGTCAAGAGACATATAAGCTCTCTAGGGAACCAAGCCTATTATGTAATAATTATTATTGTTTTTATTGTAAAAAAATATTAAGCTGAAAAACTTGTTGAGATTTTGAAACATATTTTCCTTCTTCAAAATGATAAGGAGTATTTCAAGAGCATCAAGGTGATTCCTATCACAAAAAATCAAGGCAAAAAATTGAATGTCAATGTTGATATTAAATTTTACAAAAAGATTGTGAAACTAATAAATCATTTACATTTAGAAGTGTACTTAACAAAACAAGGACCACTCAAAACCATATGTTTCCATATATTTTAGGATATTACATGGAATTTCACCACCTAACCTCAATATATCAAAAAATAAAAATGTATCCGAGTCTAAAGAGGGAAAATTTAGGTTTTGCAACATTATGACTTTTATGCCATCAAGACCAACTATGATTTGTGAAATCGAGATTCTTAATGAATTCAAACAAAGACAACCTAAGAATAAAACATAGACCTTGTGGCCCCATTACTATTTTCACACTTTTTCCAATGATATTCCATGGGAGCTCACCATTATCAGTTGATTAAGATACACAAAAAATTAAGATATTCAAGTCTAGAGAAAGATAAAACATTAGTTTTGTGACTCTATGGCCTCTATGATATGAAAGCTACTAGATTTTGATAGACATTTGGTCAATTGTTTTTTGAAATATTAGCAACAAAAAACAGCCAAACAAAATCGAAGGTTCAATTCAAACTTGATAAGAAAGACTACTCTCATAAATATTAAACAAACATAAGTATAATGCAACACTAATAAATTTATTGCCATGATAACTCCTAAATTGCAGTGGATGCTATTCTCACTATAACACTCCCACAAATCCAATCAAATTATGTTTTTTATTTTAAAACACAAAAGAAATAAATAGAAATACATAGAATTGACAAACATGAATGGGACACAACACTAATAGCACAAACACATCGCAACAATGGCCACTCTCAATAGGACCTTAAAAATTTCAAAAAATTCTAATTAATATTTTTGAGATGCGCTTTCTGTAGTCCAAGCACAATAGAAGTATTATCCACTACAAAAAGGGTGTAAAATTATTAAACATTATCCACTGTAAAATCAAACAAACATAAAATTGTTTTAACCATTGAACCCAAATTTCTTGATCTATATGAATTCCAAGCTTCTAGTAGAAAGGATCTTCTCACCTCTTAGACTACTATTTCAATTCAGATGGATTTGAACAAGACTTGAGACAATGCTTTTGTGAAGAGGGGACAATAAAATCTAATAATTGTGACACATTGAATATCCCAGAGGCATTAATCATAGAATGTCGTGCCAATGTACCCAATAATAATTTGCACTATGTCTAGGGACCACTAGTCACGTTACTCTTGAAAACGGCCATAATTTTTTTCAAAACCGATAATCTAGCAAAAAAAAAAAATCTCTTAAAGATCTTGGTTGGACAAAGGAAAAAAACATATTTTCATCAATCGAAAAAATCGCCATACAAAGTTAGGAAATGATTTTTAACCAATAAAATGCAAAATAAATACTAGATTTTTTAGAAAATAAAGTTAATTTTTCAACCAAATTACATCCAAAAATTTATGTTTGAAAAATTACACGCCATGATTAAGTGTTGAAAACCCACTAATAGAAAACTTGAAACCTTTATAATTGCCTTCGAAAAGATAATAAATGGAGATTATGTTTTTTGTTGAACATTTCCTATCAAATACCTGCGTCTTTCTGAGTTCCCATATATTTTCATGCATCCCCACCTTACTATAAACACGAACAAGCATCAATTATGGAAGGGAAGGAAAAACCTATTAAATTAGACTTCAAGCATAATATCTAATATATTTGGAAATTTATTTAGTGTTTTTGTTGGTGTAGGATATTACTTTCCTACTTTTTAGCTTACTTAGGTGTTATTTCCTTTGGATATGTTTTTCCCACATTCATGAGAATGATGGGTCTATGCCTTACTGCCATCTATATTGGAGAAATTAGTCCCACATGCTTGAGATGGTGAGGGTTCTCCTATTCTCTGACTATTTGTGCATCTTCATTTTAATTTATTTGATATACATAATAGAATATAATACTGACGATCTATTTTGTTTGTGTATATGGAAAAACTTCTATGGATGTAGTAATAGCTTATTAGAGAGATCTTGACTAAAGTGTTATATGAACTCTTTCATGGTATCATATCCACCCTCCAATAGTCATTACTCAATTTTAAGTTTCTCTCATTGAAAAAATCATCCATTATTTTATTGATTGAGCCTTCTTTTCATAGCTATTTTCTTAGCCTTTTGAGCCATTTTTTATAGTCAACTATTTTTTGGAGCATTTTCAAGTCTTCTAACCTACACCATTGAATTTGGAAGACCTCAAAATGCTAGGATCACTTATCAATTTGTTAAAAGCAATTTTTTTTGAAAAAACTAATTTTTTAGCATTTTTTGGTGTTACCCACGTACAGATCTGTACAACGAATTTCTTTCCTTTTTTTCAAGAATTTTTTTGGTGGTTTTCTAGGTTATGTGAGATTTTTAATGGTTTTCAAAAAAATTCTACCCCCAATACCTCTGTTGTAGATTTGGTTGTTACAAATGCATGGAGGAAATGATGTCTTTTGGTGGCAACATTTATTGACATAGTCTAGACTTACCACGGCTCTTGGTAGTGTACTTTGTCTCTTTTTGTATCACCTTGCTAGCTTTAAATCATGGCATTTGGTTTTGATTAGTTGTAATCTTTGCTCTAGGTTTCTTTGGAGTGTGAATTGACCATGAAGGCTCTTGAAAGGTCAACATTAGTAGGGGTGCGAGTGTGACCTTATGGAAGAAGTTTTTTCCATATCAACTACTTCTGTATTATTTGGATTGAGTTTCATTATTGGAGACACTATAGGTGCCCTGATTGCAGTCACCATAATAATGAATAGACTCATGAAGGGTGTGGTAAATTCTACTTCTAGAGTAGATACTCGCCAACATCCAAGTGGCTCAACCATTTTTTTTGGACAAATAACAAGCCCACCCAATTTGTAAGATTCACCATTTCTCCATAGTGGTTTGCTTCTTCCTTTACATGGCATACCAACGTGGCACAGTCTCATATGACGTTGAAAGCTTTCTTGGCATTGGTATTTATCGCTTATACTTTCTTACTCTAGCTGTTTAATGTACCGCTTATTGCTTATCTCCCTCCATCAGACGAACTGCCCACTCACCCAGTCAAAGCCATGTAAGAGATTCACATGTTTTTCAAATTAGCCAAGTCATTTTTTTTTGGACCAATTCATGGTATTTTGCATTTTTTTGGTTTTGATGAATATTTAGTGATTATGAATTTACACCCTAATGACTCATTGCTTTTAGGAACTTGTTTCAAAGGTTATGATTCCTGATTCTTAATAAACATAATGACTTATTCAAATCGTCTAATGAAATACAGGTATAACCCCTATATACTAACAATTCCACATCCTAATGTGCACCACATGTAGGTATTTTAATGCCACGCAATTTCTAAACCAGGATTTAGTATTTTAGTTGTAACTACTAAGCATATAAATCAACTAATAAAGTAGTTATAAATACATGAAAAATATTCATTGCAAACAATAGACCATAACTTTGTCTTTTTTGAAAACACAAGTTATCCAGTTTATCAATCGCATTATGATTGAGGGTTTACAATCAATCGTTTGCAAAACTATATTATTCAATTATTTCACTTTTTGGTTAATATTTCTTTCGAGAATATAAACTAAAAAAAGTTTACTCCAGTTAATAATCATAATAAAAGTCACAAATATGTAACTCAATTGTCAAATTTCACGTAATAGGTTTTCATATTTTAAGGAGTTTGAAATTTTGCAAGTTTTAGCTCAATACGAGGTAATTATGTTTTACCTCTTTGATTCTATTTACTCATTGTTATAGTTATCTAAAAAGTAATAATTAAGAATCTGATTATGTATTACCACTCTCATACTAGATTCATCAATACAAGTTTTATGCCCATTGATAAAATAACTTGATTGTTGTTGTAGTGTTAGGAGGAACCTAACATAAGATTAGAAAGTATATAATAAAAACCTGATTTATTTCGTTATATAAATCAATCTATAAACCCCAATTGAGTCTCGCTACAAGGATAGATAATTATATATTTATTCCAATAACATTTCTATGTAAAAGGTATGTTTACCTATAGTCTCGGTTCAAATAGAAACATTTGACGAAAGTAAGACTTTTTAAAACTATTTAAATTCGATTAACTTTTCGTCAACATTTTAAGTTTAGAGAATAACATTCTATTTCCAACCACAACTACAATTACTTAAGGAAATCTTATTACGTTTCCGACCAATCAATTTTATAATTTTTTGTTTATTCATCACACCTAATTAAATACAAAAAAGATTTCATAACTCTGAGTTAAAGGAATGGGGTGACCCCCTAAAATTGATTCTAATATATATGTTTATTGCCATCCTTTTTTAATGTCAACTTCAACAATATATAAAGGCAAGAATAATTTCAATCTTGCACCCACTTCTAGCGCCATATACCGTTTTGATTTTCATTTATCAAATTAGGCATTTAAAAATGGATAGGTGCCTATGGTTGTTTGAAATCAGCCAAGCATTATATCATGCCCAAGTATTAATATACAGCTGGCTGAAGTTTTCAGGAAGCATTTACAATATATTATTAGAAATATTTTCGTGTAAGCCCACCGTCGATTACTCAGAAAACCAGTTATATGTAATTGAAACCCAATCGCTTTTATACATATCATTAGCATTTCAATTTCTTCTATTCAATTTGTTCAACACCTGTAGGGAAAAGCTAGATAAAACAGTTCTATTTATTACAATTTCTACTTGTCAAAAGAAAATAGATATATATAGTTCGATGCCCTATCAAACACTTCTACGAAACTAATTATTTTCACTATGTTATCATTGATTAATAGTCTATTATGACAGAGCAAATAAGACTCAGATATATATAAATCCTCTTATGTATGGAAACGTCTAGCATGAGATCTGAATAAATGTGATGCCATACTAAAATTTGCGGGAAAAGTGACAATTTATAACCAGATTTATGACGCCCAAACCAAAAGACCGGTTTTAAATGGTGATGCTATGCTAGATGAATAATATTTTAAGACTTGAATTAAATTATTCACTATCTATAAAGACTGTATATAATAGGTTAAGGATATACTATTTAAAGCTTTCAGTTTAAAAATTATCTGCTCATAGCAGTTCAAACATATTCAGGGCCTATGTAATTATGTAATGGATATATACATATTACAAAAAGTTTTTTTTTAATATCTACGAATGTCATAATCACCATATGACATCGCTCTTTTTATGGAAGTGTATATGAATATATATTTTAATTACTTCACTCGCTGCATACACTTAGATCGCCCCAACTAAATCACTAACATTTTTTTGTTACTAACAATAATCAATGCTCTTTATAAGAATTATTATTCATATAGTATATGAATCACTATTTAACATATTCTAGAAAAATTATTACTTAAAAAAAAAAGTTAAATTATGTAAACTATATGAATCTCTTATACATTTATACCAATTAAAATAGAATCAAAGTCTAAGTGAATAATTTGTATAGCCTCGTAAATTTAATATCAAATACCCAGTGTTATATTTTTTCATAATTCACATAGAAATTCTCACAAAATTTCAATAATATCGTCTACCTCTTTGATGGCATCCCGCTTTCTCCCCAAGTCATGCTTCCTTCTTGCTAAAACTATCTCTTTATTTCTTCCATAATTCTCTATCTTAAAAAGAAAATAGATGCTAATTCTTTTCAAGATTTTTTTTTTGGCTTTTTTTTGTTTTATCTTTTTTTTTCCGTCAATTTAAGACCTTTAATTCTTTTCTTGCTTTTTTTAGATTTTAATTTATTTCAATTTTTTTTAAAAACAATTTCCTTTAATATGAAATTCCAATTTCATATTAAACTAATTTGATATTACACTTCAATAATTTTAATGGTAAAACTATAAATATTAACCCTATTAAATTTTTATTTTTAAAAAAAAAATTCTTTATGCTATTAATGGTATATCAGAGTAAACACACAAGGGAATTTATTTCTATAGTTTTACCTATTCAAACAAACATAAAAAATAAAAATTTAAACAAACATTAATACAATCATTTAAAATGCATTTTCTACCATGACTAACTATCATGGTGTGTGTAGGGTTTTGTTAGCAATTTGTCGACCAATGATGTCTCCATCTACATCATCCTTCCGATAATGCTCTCCCTTCGATATGCTCGAGGTAAGAATTTTATTGTGTTTACCTCAAAACGCACAGGTAATTAGATCTTTTCACATGATAATCATATGCAACAATATATAATTAAAATAATTGATTAATATGCTTAAAATATAAATGCATACATAAACCAATTCATAATAAGCAATCATGTATTATCATCTAGCTAAGCAACATTCTATTTTTTTGAAATAGCATAAATCTCAAACGTACTAAAAAATATAATATAAATTTTTTAACTCTAGATAATCACAGATAATCTTAGATTATTTGTCTAACAAAGAATCAGATTGTAACATAGTTGATCGTTGAAATCCTTTAATTTCAATAAATACTCAAATATTGATCCTCATTTATAGAACTTAATATAAAACAACATAGTTTTCAAATACAATGTTCTTTAAAATCATGAACCCTGATATTTGGTTTCTATATTTGTCCATAATATTAATGCAACAATGAGAATTTTATAAATATTAAAGATTATTTATGCCTTTTATCATAATCTTCTACATCATCCATTAGTCTTTGTTATTTGAGTGAACCAATCTAGTCAAGATCTCTATAGTTACAAATCTTAAGTGTTTTATAACCCCACATTGTAATTATTTACGTTCAATTTTTATGACTAAGGCAAGATTATATTCTGTAAACTGACCATTTTTAACCTCACAACTAGACCCCTAAGGCCATTAAAATAATAAAATTTGAAAAATAGTACCTTTTTAGCAGAATATGAACAAACTTGAAAATTTTCAGCAGACTAGAAATTTTCAGCCCCAAACCTCCCCCTTCTGCTTAAAAGTTACATAATTAAGTATGCTAAGAAAAAATCAATAACTTTTAATATAAGTTCATACAATAATAAACATTAATAAAAAAAATATTAATTATGATATTATTTTTATACTAAATAAATATAATAAAAAAAATATATCAGAAGACTTCAAACATTTACTTAATTACTAATGGCTATTAACAGCCTTACTAACATCGCTTGATGGGATGATACCATCAATAACACCAACATCAGTAGCAGCTCTAACCATCCGAACATCTCCAATAACCACCACCGGTCTAGCAAGCCTTTTGAGATTTGAATATGTGTGGAACTCGACATAACCAAACCTCTTAATCACTCCACCTACATCTCATTGGCATTGTACGAATAAATTGGCCAAGACACATAAATACACTTACTTCTTAGATTTGCGCCACCTCTTCTAGGTACCCTTAAAAATGATTATTTGTGAATGCTTCGTTGCAAACATAGAAATAAAAAAATCCTCAGGTTTGATGATCAATATATTTCTCCATAACTTAATATTATGTGGAACAATCTCAACCTACTGAAACATTCTCGATTGCATAGAAATAGATAGGGATCATCTACCAAATATTATAGCTATAGATGCTCTCTTCCTAGAAGAAGAAATATAGAGGGTAGGGACATGGGTGTTGCAGGAGTCTCTCACCCTCCAGATAAATTCAGTGTTAATAGATGATATTAATGCAATATATGTATTTTGGCTTATATATAAAAATGTATGATATTTTATTTTATTTTAAATAAAAAAAATGTTTATGTATTTTGTAAGATTGATATTTGAATATTTTTAAAAATATTTTTTGGCTAGTTAATGAGACACAATATTATGCTTTTATCCTGGTGTAATGTTTGGGTTTACATTTAGTATCCAATGTGGAACTCCTTAAATCATATTTTCAACCTTTGCTAGATCTAACAACAACACAACATCCTTTAGATTTAGACCTTAAATGCTCATGCCTAACATCAAAGGGTCAAATTATTGATGTGAAAAAAATGTGCACCATCCAAGGCACACATCAATTATTATGAGTCGTCAAGGTTGGGTTATATGTTGATCAGGGTAAGTGGTCAAACATTCAACGACTTTAGGTTCAATTTCTATAGCTGACCAAATATGTAACTGATACCATTGCTCGTCAAGAAAGGGTGAATAATACGTGTGAGTCTATAGAATACACCTACGATAATGTGCACAAATTGTATAGTCTTATGTTAGCTTTGTGCATTATCATAAAACTTAGAAACATACTACACAGTGACCTGGGGTTACGTAGGAAAATAAATACTCAACATTCATGTGTTAGCTTTTTGTTGTCATGCAACATGTCAATTAACATTTCATAGACTCATATCCTATCAACAATGCTATCACATACCATGACTTT
The DNA here is from genome assembly GCA_037957365.1 of Torreya grandis. Taxonomy (NCBI): domain Eukaryota; kingdom Viridiplantae; phylum Streptophyta; class Pinopsida; order Cupressales; family Taxaceae; genus Torreya; species Torreya grandis. The sequence goes on from JARHVA010001328.1 coordinate 3,544,066, forward strand.
GGAAGTTCAACTATCACACTTGCAAGAGGGTGAACTACTACTGTTTTATAATCATTCACTTTTATAGTTTTATTCTTATAATCAGGTATATATTGCAACCATGTGAACCATAAGGGATCAAAGACAAGAAAGATCATAGAAGCCAAGAAGAGAATATTAGTATTCCCTAAGTATCTAGCATACCATAAAATTTGTAAACATGCCCAATCTAACTAAACCAAAGGAAGTTTGATCACAGGGGTTTGCATTCCCAACCTTACTGCACTTACACCTTCTACAACCCATAATTTGATTCTAAGGACAATGTTGTCCACCACACCAATGGTGCTTGGTAAGGCACTCACAACTTTTTTATTTATTGCAGCCTTTTTTAAAGTGAGTTTGTAAAATTTACTTGACATAGAACATGTCATTTGTCCACTTATAAGATTTAAACTTAGATCAATTGACTTATCCAAAATTACAATTTCAAGATCTATTGTAGAAGTGTTGTCCTTTTGTAGCATCATTAGATGCATAAATATTACAAAAACTAAAAGAAAATTTGTTAATATTGAATAATACCTAGAGAACAAAGTTCAAGGGGTCCCACCCATGATTTACATAATGTGTCTACCATTATGGATCAATAAATATTATCAAGCTACCACATCTGGGTCATGATCATTATTCATGGGTAGAATTGAGGTAAAATAATGTTGTTAATAGTTTTAAGAAAAAGTCCTAACACTTTGACTTTTTGCAGACAAAGAATGTCCATTTTTAGAAATTGAAGCCGACAATCTTATAGGGAACCATCAATATTACACAATTCAAGAGAATATAAGCCCTCCAGGGAACCATCAATATTACACGAGTCAAGAGACATATAAGCCCTCTAGGGAACCAAGCCTATTATGTAGGAATTGTTGTTGGTTTTATTGTAAAAAAAAGGATTAAGTTGAAAAAATTGTTGAGGTTTTGAAACATACTTTCCTTCCTCAAAACGACAAGGAGTATTTCAAGAGCATCGAGATGATTCCTAACATGAAAAATCAACACGAAAAATCAAATGTGAATAGTTGCATTAAACTTTATAGGAAGATTTTGAAACTAATAAAACACTTAAATCAAGAGGTTTACTAAACAAAATAGACACCTCTCAAAACCATATGTTTTAGAATATTACATGGAATTTCACTACCTAACCTCAATACATCGAAAATAAAAATGTATCCAAGTCTAAATAAAGGGAAATTTTAGGTTTTGAAATGTTGTCGCTTCTATGACATCAAGACCAACTATGATGTTTGAAACCAAGATTCTCAATGGATTTACATGGTTCACTAAAGACAACCTAAGAACAAAACATAAACCTTGTGGCCCCATCATTATTTTCATCTTTTTTTACAATGATATTACATGGGAGCTCACCATTATTAGGTGATTGTGATACACCAAAAATGAAGGTATTCAAGTCTAGAGAAAGATAAAACATCAATTTTATTACTCTATGGCCTCTATGACATGAAAGCTGCTAGATTTTGATAGAAACTTGGTCAATGTTTTTTTGAAATATTAGCAACAAAAAACCACCAAAAAAATCAAAGGTTCATTTCACACATGATAGGAAAGACTATTCTCACAAATATTGAACAAACACGACAGGTATAATACACTACGAATAAATTTATTGCCATGACAACTCATAAACCACAGTGGATGCCATTATCATTATAAAACTCCCATAAATCCAATCAAACTATGTTTTTTATTTTAAAAACACAAAAGAAAGAAATAAAAATACATAGAATTGACAAACGTGAATGACACATAACACTAATAGCATAAACACATCACAACAATAACCTCTCTAAATAGGACCTTAAATTTTTCAAAAAATTACAATTAATATTTTTGAAGATGTGCTTTATGTAATCCAGGCACAATAAGAGTATTATCCATTGTAAAAAAGGGGGTAAACTTCTTGGTGTTTGGGACTAGTTTCTTTATGATCGCCAAAGAACTACCTATGCATTTGTACATAAAAGGCATGCATTTTCCTATTGTGTGAGATTAGCAGTTACTCTTCTTATTTGTAATAGTAGTCTATCTATCCAAGGATGTTTGTGCATTCTTATTCACCTTAGAAGAGGTTTTAGGTGGCAAAGCTGGCCTACACTTGGCCATCAATGGGCATTCACATAATTTTTGGTTTGTGGCCTGTCAACGGAAACAAGTGTTGAGCATATTGATAGAAATTATTTATTGTGTCAAACACTAATCCCCTTTTTGGATAACAATGGTCTCCTTGAGATCCTTAGAGAGATCCATTGCAATGCAAATGTGTTTCTGAAGTCCGTTTGCATAAAAATTTTCTTGCTCAAACCCTATGAAATGCCTAAAGGGTTTTATCAGCTGATGCTTCCAGAAAGGCAAGGGGCAACGAGGAAATTCTATCCAAATCAGAATTCAAAGTTTGGCATGTTTATAGACTACGAAATCAATAAGAGAACAGGACCAACATGTTATGGATAAACTAGGGACCATAGGAAACAATGGTTTAACAATGGTCTCCATTATTAAATATAAATAAAAAATACCCTTGGTATTTTTTTAGGATTCCCTCAAGTTTAACACCATGGAGGGTTGTTCAAGTATAATGGACCCAAAATTTTGAAGTGTTTTTAGCGGGGACCCAACTAACATAGTATGTAATAAAAGTAAACTATTTAAAATAACTACAAACTTTATCAAATTCAAGGCATTCTAAACCAACCTCGTGGAGGCTTTCAAGTGTAAGATCATTACCTTGAGGAAGACTTTTAGAATGGATTTCTATGCTCGATTCATTACCATTACATTTTACAGTTCCATCAAAAACACCTAAAACAAATTTTATAATAATTGAAGAGGAGGACAATAAAGAGAAAGATTAACACTTATATTTTTATCAGTCTGTAATATATTTTTAATCTATAAAAATGTAATGCATACTTTCAATCTAATAAATTAAATATTAAAAAATATTTTATAGGTTAAAAACTATACAACCCTTTAATTTGCATTTTTAAATTTGATAATTTATAATTATGTTTATGTTTTTTTTTTCAAATTTATAGGTGAAAAATAAAAATTCACAAATAAGCAATGGTTTAAAAAAAAATACATACGAGTGCAATGCCCATGTTTTAAATGTTGCCTCCTTATGTAGAAAGAAAATGAAAAATCGCGTTTATGAAAAATTTGAAATTCAAGTTAATTTCATTTCATTTATATTTAAAGTCCACCAATGATCAAGATTAGGCTATCGGACTTCAAAAGATATGTGGAAAAAGATAGAGGAATAATGTATTAGTACACCTCAAAAAATATATAAGGAAAAAAATAAATCTAAAATGAGTAAATGAGAATTAAGTGTTTAAGATAATCTATTAAGAGATAATGAATTATTTTTTAATTTCATAATAAGGAGAGTATTTGAAAATAATATGGTCTTTATTTTTAAAGTTTGAAGAAAAAATCTGACAAATATAATGCTCTTAAGAGATAAAACATTGAGTTAAATTCATTACCAAATTGTAAATATAATTCTGAGTAGTATTGATATTTCGAAGTAATTGACTTTTTAAGTTAAGACCATTTATATTGAAGTAATGAGTAGGATTATGTCAAATTATTTAAGGATGATTATGTGAGGGATTAATCTCTTACCTTATATATGTTTAGATAAGGTTGCAACAATTCATTTTAGTCCTCAAACTTAAAATCCCAAAAAGTTAAAAAAGGGACCCGTAAACAAAAGAGGTGGATCTTTATGTGAATGTGAAACTGAAATTAGTGTTCATTATCGAACAGGGTGTAGTCCAACTTGTGAGGATGATGGTTGCTTATATCTATCCACCGTGGTACAAATCCCTCTAGATATTTGACACGTAGAGTCAAGTAGTCAAGGTCGAGATCATGTCCTGGGTGATTTGACAATATGAATGCCCCTTACTCATAACTGCTTAACTGAAGGAGCTCATTGATTTGAATGTATACTTACTCATCATTATAATTTACTATATATTTATTTCCAAAATATAAACTAAAATACCAACATTCTATATAATACAATGATTTCATATAAATATGCCTATATAATAGAATGATTCCATATAAATAATACCATATAATACAATGATTCTATATTATATGCAAACTAAAAATAATGTTCATGAATACTTGTTCGCTATTGATGGACGCTAATAAATTATTTAAAAATTCTAATTAATATTTGTATTGTAAAATACATGTTCCTAACTTTCCGTGCATGCGAGACTCGATTGAATTGAATGAATTTTTTGGTGTGATTTCTAAGGAAAAATCAAAAGCGTCCATAAAGCTTAAACTTATTTGATTTTTTCGGATTTGAAAGAAAGGAAACCAAGTGGACACACTGAAAAAGGAAATTCAGCTGGCCCATAACAAAGGCATCGATGCATTCGCTCTCGATACCAACATCTGGCGGCCAGAAATCGCAGACAATATGTTCAAGGCCGCTCAAGAGTCGGGCACCGACTTCAAACTCTTCTTCTCTGCCGATATGCACAGTGACAGTCAGGGTTCCTTCTCTCCCACCGACCTCAATGACATGCTCACCCGCTATTGAGATCACCCGAACCACCTCATTTACAACTAAAAACGCTTCTTCTCCGCATGGCTCCAGGGAAACACATCCTGGGACAGAATCTTTCGAGCAGCCGACGGAAAGGATAAGATCATCTTCGTTTCATTTTTCCCCATGGATGGCACCCTTGGTAGCGTCTAGGGCAAACTTGGGGAGTTCAAAGACGTTATCGACGACCTCTTAACTTGTGACACCTCAGCTTGGCCCTATGAAGCTCCCAACGGGCTCCAAAATCCCCCGTCTGGCTCTAAGGATCAGAACTATCTAAATTCCTGTAATGGAAAGGGGAAAGTCTACACGGCTAGCCCCAGCCCCTGGTTCTTGAAGAACATCCAAGGCTCCTGCTCCTCCAAGGAATGTCAAGTAGATAAGGACATCAACGAGTGTAATTGTCAAGTGAAGGGCAAACTGCGTCTAGACATGCATATTTACTCAACATGGAATATGCCAATACGGGGGAAATTTAGATTCCCACAATTAGATTAAGAAAAACCTTCTTATTATACCGTTTTGGCATTCTCATGGGCAGCCTATCTTTTAATATCATAGGAGAAGATATTGGGTTTTAAATAAAGTAATGAAAAATGAGTGTTTCGCATTAATTGGTAATTTGTCGTTTATTAGTGTTTGCAGTATTTTGGCACTGTTGGTTTTTAAAATTATTTGAGTATGTATTTTTTAATTTTGATTTTTTTTAAATAGTTTAAATTTTGATTATATGATTTTCGAATAAAATTGTGTGTTTGTTTTTCATCGATGCATTTTGAATCATAATCTGTGATTTATCATCAGAAAAATGTCATAAAAAAAATTGCAGCTCAATTTTCTTTTTAAGATTTTCAAAATAAACAGTGAGATGTATTATTAACGCTGATAAATGTTGAAGGAATGAATGGCTAAAGGAACAAATAAAAGAATCATAAATGTGGATGATCGTTCTCATAGGGTGTGAATAGGGGATAGAGTATAGTCTCCAAAGCAGTTTGACCAAGATGCATGACATGACACTTTTGATTGAGGGAAGAAATTTAAAGGAAAGTGAGACGAAAATAAGGGTTCTAATAAGATAACAAGATGAGACCAAGGACACAAGGGTGTAAGAGGAGGGGGGCAGCTAGGTTATCTTATTAGAACCCTTGAATGTTATAACATAGCTGGTCCCCTCCTCTTACACCTTTGTGTCCTTGGTCTCATCTTGTTATCTTATTAGAACCTTTGTTTTAGTCTCACTTTCCTTTAAATTTCTTCCCTCAATCAAAAGTGCCAAGTCATGCATCTTGGTCAAATTGATTTGGAGACTATTCTCTATCTCCTATGCACACCTTAGGGGAACAAGCCTCCACATTTATGATTCTTTTATCCGTTCTTTTAGGCGTTCATCCTTTCAACATTCCTCAACAAGGGATGACTTGATAAAACAACAATAAATATTGGCAATTTTGATCGTCAAGGATTGACCTTCACTATTGTTTCAAGAGTGTGGTCTCTATCTAACATCTTTTTCAAGTCTTAATTTTTTTTTGAATGATATGCTCGAATGGAAAGAAGTCCCTACATAAAGACTAATACACATCTTGCAACAATTTATTAACAAAAAAAATGTACTTTTTTTTACTACGGATCACGGTGTAGTGGTAGCGCTGGAGGCCTATCACCCAATCACCCCGGATTTGAGCCCTTCTTCCTATCGACTGCCTTCCATGTCTCAAAAAACTCACATAATCAATACCAAAAAAAACCCCTTCCATTATATCATTAAATGTATGAATATTATTATTTAAAAAGAAAAAAAACAAAAAAAACTAAAAGTTTGTATTTCCATATTAAATAGAAACCATAGAACACACTATGAGGGATTGCAAATGTGAGAACGGCATGGGCACCCATCAAAACATAATTCAAAGAATATTTATGCCAAATACTAGATTTGCAAGTGTTATGATAGAAATGGATGCCAAAGATGGAAGCGTATGTTAGGCATAAGAACTTTTTGAAAAAATGCATATATTTTTTTATTTGACTTGAACTATGATACAAACTTGTTTTATTTAACCTCAAAGGGGAGGATTATTTATTATAAACATGTGTTAAAAATAAAATTGATTTAAGATGCTTATAAATTATATGTTTATTCAATTTCAATTTTTTTTTAACTTCTAGATTCATAAATTGTGATATTGTAAAACTATAAAAAACTTACTTCATGATCTATGTTACAATTTGTTTAGTTCTTTAATGAATCACTTCAAGAAAACTCTTCAAATCATTATAATGTAATAATTGTACATTTATTAAGAATCTCTCCTTCTTTACAAAAAAAATTCAATTATGCATTTGTTAAGAACTATACAGAACAAATTAAACCAAAATGTGTAACGAGAAAAAACTAAAAATGTTATATTGATTGTAGCCAAATAACAAGGCCCATAAAATCGAATGAGTAATGAGATAATTGCACATGCAATTGAAACCAAATTATTAATCAAACTGAATTGGGCATTGAAATGAGGTTGTGTAAGTAATCAAAGACAATCAAAGACAACTAGGTAAGCAATTGAGTTCAAATGAGCAATAAAACCAATATAGGCATGTAAATGGTGCCAAATGAGTAATCAAACCATATGCACATGACAAATAGGTTATACAAGTAATCAAACATGACTCACAATATAATTAAGGCTAGACAAGAAATCAAATCCATATGAATATGCACCATGAGTTAGGAAACTAATCAAACCCATATGGCCCACATGCAAATATTGCCGAACAAGAAATAAAACCCTTTTTAGCATGTAGTTGGGGACAAATGAGTAATCAAAGTCATATGGGCTGGAAGATAGAGATAGATGAGAAATCACACCCATAGAAGGTTTTTTAGGTTCTAGGTAGGATGCCCAAATAACTTTAAATCTAAAGGCCCAACTGCGGTATGGGTCACAAACACTCCACACACGATTAAGAGTTAGATAGGGAGGATGAGCAGAGGAAAGTTTGAGATACAACATTTTTGTAGAGAAATCATGGAGAAGAGGCCTTTCGATCCATTTGATACTGTCCCAAAATTCACTATCACTATCCAAATGGTTCGTTAAGTTATTGCCCCTGAGTGCTTTACTTGAAGTATAAAATAAATCCTACGTTGGATCATAGTAATATGATATTTGAGTTTAATAAGGTCCCAAGAGGCCCAACCATCAACAACAAATAGATCCTTAAAATCCCTCAGATTGTTTTGTCGGCAGAACATCCTTTCGTAAGAGCAAGCGATCAAGTTTTGAGGAAGATACTCCACCAAATGAATCTGTAACCTTGGAAACATGATCCCATCTAGTTGAACACATGTTTGGAAGTAACATGATCTTGATTTATGACATATTTACAATTTTTAGTTTCCATCTAACCGACATTGATTAAAGTTTCATTAATATGTGATCCTTAACTTCTCAAAACTTATGAACATTATAAAATTTACCTATAATAAATACAAAACTATTATAGAATAATCAGATGTGGAGGCCTACATATCTACCACTCCACAATTGTCTAATACTTTTGACTGTAGCTTCTCTATATTTCAACAATTATTGCAATCAATTTTAAATATAGTTATTATTTCCACGTATAATCTAATACATGTATAAAATTATCTAACCTATTTCGAGTTAATTGTCCTATTTTTTTCTTCTTAAACTACATGCAGGTTACATTTGAATTTAGTTTTTAATAAGTTTACAAACTACGAAAGCTTATACACACCTTGTTAGTCCCTGACAAAGTAAGGATAGTATAGTACCGACTCCAACTAATAATATTTTGGCTTAAACTAATCATAATTAATACATGTGTATTGAATTCATTATTGTTCTGAGCTCGTATATGTAGCGAAGTGCTACAACCTATGACCATTGTACAAGGTTTAAGTGAAAAGTCCATTTTAAATTCAAGTTTTAATCTATCCTATCATGTGTTAATGAAAGCTAAAATTTTGGAGCCCATTATAATGCGAAACAAATATTTTTGCTTTGTTCATGAGTTATAGCATAATATTATTGTGTTACATCCAGCTAAATTATTAATACATCATTAATTAGTTATCAATTCTATGGAACTCCATTCCTATTTTTAATGCATTGTCATAAAAATCTTAAAGGCCTAATTGAAGTGGCGATGGTGCTACGTATTTCTTCGTGGTATGTTATTATTTATTTTTTGTTGTAATATTACATCATCTTACCTTGTCATCTTACCATATCATCAAACGATGTCATCATTATGTCAACACATTTGTAGGCCTACTTAATACTCACATTTTAAAGCTTTAATTTATATGATAGTACTTCATGTTCATGTAATTTTTAGTATTATCTTTTACTTACGGGTCCATTGTTTTCAAAACTTTTCAGAGAAATTTATCACTCATCTACAATCCTTTTTCATTGCCATTTTTTTAATGTGTATAATTTTTCTAGTAGATTTTATATATCTATTTAAATTAATTTACATTTTACTTGGTAAATTGTGATAAGTATTAAATACTATTGAAAAGCTTGATAAATAATCGGTGCTAAAAAATTATGTTCAAATTCCGCTCTTAGCACTATCATCTGCACAATCCTTAAACTTGTAAAACAACTATTGCTAATTAAATTCAAAATACAACAAATAATTACACAATATTAAATTTGTATTTTCAAGTTCAAATTGATCTATAATTATCAACAAATAATATTATTTTTTATATTTATTAATGGTGGTTGTTAAAAAACATCTTTCATCTATTCCACATTTAAATTGATATTTTAAATTCAATAAAATAAACATAAAATGTAACTTATTATCAAATTATTAAAATAAAATTACATATAAACTCACACACAAATAATTTAAAAGTATAAACTAACAGCTACACTACCCTTATTTTAAATTAAGAGTCTAGATTTCCCATTTATTAGCATATTCCATATCGAGTAACTATAACTATGCATAGATGCATTTTTAAGCTTTAATTTATATGATAGTACTTCATGTTCATGTAATTTTTAGTATTATCTCTTACTTATGGGTCCATTGTTTTCAAAACTTTTCAGAAAAATTTATCGCTCATCTATAATCCTTTTTCATTGCCATTCTTTTAATGTGTATAATTTTTCTAATAAATTTTATATATTTATTTAGATTAATTTACATTTTACTTAGTAAATTGTGATCAGTATTGAATACTATTAAAGAGCTTGATAAATAATTGGTGCTCAAAAATTATGTTCAAATTCCGCTTTGACGATAGCAGAATTAGTGATCGCCATCCCTCCATCGAGTTTCTTCACCACAGCATCTCCCCTCTTCAGGGTGACCGCCTGCTGACCGACCTGAAAAGGCATGGCATACATTTATTCCCGTTGGAGCATTGAACAGCTTCGAAGCACCTCCAGAATTGAGTTGCACCATCGCAGGTTTAGTCAGCACCGTTGTCATGTACAAATTATCTGTGAAACTTTCAGAGCGGAGCACCGGGCCTCCGTCGGCGGCGCCACGTATGGTTTGTATCTTGCCATTTTTCAATGAGAATACAAATTAGTGTTATTCTTGGTATTTTATAGCAAGAACTATTTGGATTTTCCTTTGCCAACACTTTTAATTGAAGAAGATTATAGATATAACAATACAAAAGAGAAAATTATTTGGAAAGAGTGTACAGTGTTAAATTTTATTTAAAATTTTTTCTTATAAAAATGTCACAATAAGAATTGGATCATAAGTATCATTAAGCTTTTTGTTGATAACATTGATCAATGTCATTTGAAATTCATGTCAAATTTAATTTTCTTTTGGAAATTAAGATCGCTAATTCATATTTCTAACTAGTTTTATCATATTTATTAACAGATTATATAAAGAAGGATAAATTGTTATCTTTATGAAATTTATCATAAATATAACAATACAAAATAAAAAATTACTTAGAAAGAGTGTAATTGTTAAATTTTTTTTACAAAAATATAACAATGAGAACTGGATTATAACCATCACCAAATCTTTTTGTGGATAACTTCAATCTATACCATTTGAAATTCATCATCAAATTTAACTTTCTTTTTGAAAATTAGGATCGCTAATTCATGTCTCCAACTAATCTTGTTATATCTATTAGCATATCACATTAAAGAGAACAAGTTATTACCTTTATGAATTTTATCATGGACATAAATTACCAAGGATATGACTCTTGCATATTCTTAAACCATTCATTTAGGGCTAACATACACATGCATTCACTTTAAATATTCAATACCATTATAGATATACATTATAAATATAACATATTTACTACATAAAGATCAATAAGAATCAATTTAAATCATATAATATAGTATCTTCGCCTTCATGTGCAATTGTAGAGATATCTCCATGGCATAAGTAGGATTCACATAATATAATATCTTGGCCTTCATGTGTAATTGTAGAGATATCTCCATGGCATAAATAGAATCAATTTCATGTTAGAATATTTGAATCACAAAATTGGATAGCATCTAATCCTCGAAACTTATAAAAAATATTTAACATATTAAAATGAGCAATACTAATAAATTATATTGAAGATTTTTAATAATATATCTTTGTTTTAAAAAATAATTAGATTTTTTCAATACGATCTTTTAAAATGTGATACCATTCCACTCTATTTTTTTATAAAATTAATTATTTATATTTTTATTATTAATGAAAAAAAATCAATCACAAAATCACCATTTCTTTTTCTCTCTATGTTTTCATACCTTTATTTTTTGTATTTACCAAGAGCACACTCAATGGTTACCAAGATAATGCTTGAACCCTTGTCCTTTCCATTACGTCACATGGGCTGAAAAAACTCTTGTCCCTTGTTAACTAATGCATTCTCGTAAGTCTATAGTTTTACGTCTTTCCAATATGGTTAATCTATTGTGCAAGTTGTTTGAATTAGTGTTTTCCTTCTTCTAAATGTAGTTTGTAAGTTGATTGACTATGTGCTTTCATTCTATTATAGGGATTCAAAAGGAAGTTATACGTCTTCGAGTTGAATTTGTACAATTTTTTAAAAGTGTATGGGCTCAAGTTATTTTCTTAGATCATTAGTTCAATTTATACTGGAAGAAATTTATTATGTACCTTTCATGAGCTTAGAGTGGAGATAGACATACATGAAGTCTGTCTCCCTTTCTTTCTGTATGGGAGTGGAAATTGATGATCATTTTTCTGGTCTAATATTTACGATCATATACTATGAGGAGTATGGGATAAATGGAATGTTTCTTATATTAAATTATTGCCTTAGTTTACAAGTCCTTCATTGATAGAAGGTAGTCCGTTATACTCTCAAACATTTTCACTAATGTGAAAAGTTTCTATATCTATAAGACTGTAACTATGTTGATAGTTGTCCATCTAGCAAAATAGTATTGTAGTTCATATTTGACCAACGGTTCACCTTTTTTTGTTGGAGGATGAATATGATCACACTCACATTCTTATGATGTGTGGTGCATGTTGGTACAATTGCATTGTATTACTTGAAGATAGATGATGGGGATGTATTGGCTATCGACGGCTATATAGCATATACGGATAGATGAATGGTTAATAATTGAATCAATGATGCAAGTACCTTTTTCAATAATGTTAATTTTGTTATGTATATATTTTTGATCCTACATTATATGTCATTAATCATTTTTAGGTAAATTTTAATGTGTGTGTAAGGATGCAAAGGTTTGTTTGATTTATTATTAACCCAAACTAATAGTGGCATTAACATCACATTGAGAAAATATAATTTATATACGAGTTCTTCATATATGAGAACAAGTTTATGTCGATCTAAAAATAAGTTTTATTTAGGATTTCAAAGTGAGGAAATTTATATATTTGTTTTGCTTTTTATATAAGGAATTTCATAGGGAAGTGCATTGACAATTTCCTAATGGGTTTAGCATCATATCAAGGTCAGATATATATAAAAAAATATGTTTTATGAATAGCATAAATAATTTTATGTGTTTTCACTATATTTATAGTATTATGTTATTTGAAAGCATGGAATCATTAGATTCTTATAAATAAATATCTGTTAATTTTATTTTGTTTTACCCATAATTAAATGGCTTTAGATTTAGCTAGGACACATTAGGATCACATCCTTTATGATTATTTAGCTTATAAGTTTAATAAAGTAATCAGAATGCACTCTTGATCTTGTAGAAACCATGACCCTTCACTGTTTGTTTATTTTTCAATGACTGTATGAGTTGTTCGTGGTTCTCTACTCCTACCCAATACATAATCATCATAGGAAATTCATTTCTTCTTATCAAAAAAATGTGTACAGGTCCATAGGTTTGTGATTTTATTTCTTCCAAAGCCTTATCTTATCATTCTCATGCTATCATGTATTTTGAAATCTGTCTAAAATGTCACAAGGTTCTTCTTAGGCAAAGAAGGATTAGCATTGTAGTTTTAAGTATTTTTTAGGAAAAAGCTCATACATTGGCCTTTGAAATATTTGTTTTTGATAAAATAAAGTGGCTAAACAAGGGGCCAAACCCTTACAAAAATTAGAAAAGCCACAGAGGCAACCAACACAAAAAGTGCCTCAAAATAGAAACATCACAGTCTGTTAACCCAACAAAAACAACAAAAATAACAACAATCAACTAGGATAGTTATAACAGAGTAGCAGAGTATCATCAAAATAGAAGCAAAAACTAAGGAGGCAAATTCTCTCCTTACTTAAACATGGATTTAATAAGATCATCCAAATTCACAGAGTTCTCCTCATTGTCAGCAGTAACAACAACACCCAAGTCCTGCAGCACAAAAATGTTAAGGAAAATAGAATTCTAGAGCACAGTAGAAAGGTTATGTTTTAGTTTCTGAATGTGACCCCTCAGGACTACAATTTCAGATCCCAAGCTAGCATCAATTTTTGTTTCATCATCAGCTTCTTCCACAAACATCTTTTCTACTTTGCCAACTTTTTCTATAGAATCAGCAGCATCCTCAGTAGTAGCCTCTAATTCTTTAGTCCCCTGCTTACCCTCAACATTTGCAAAAATTTCTTGAACATCCATGTCCTTGGCCTCATCACCCTAAGTGGATTCATCAGAGGTGCTCTCAGAGTAGTCGATAAGCTTAGCCTTGGGAGTAGGTTTGCCAGCAATTCAGCCTGACCGCCTAACTCCTAAGGAGAAACCCTCTTTAATAGCCTTAGTAGATGAATGAGACTTGCTACCTTGACCCACGGGGATCCTACAGGGATTTTTTGGGGTCCGCATAGTAGCCCCCACAGTGCCTGCTTGACCAGCATATGTCTTCCTCTTCTTGCACTTCGTACTCATAATAGAGCCCAGAGTATCTATGGGAATCTCCTCAGGAGTATAAAAGGAAACTTATTTTGTCTTAGTAGAAATAGGGGAAGGGCATGGCTCTTCAACAACAACAGTAGCAATAGGGTTATAAGAAATTCCCCCTATTAATTTGAATGGCCTTAGAAGGCTCAAGGGCAAGATGTAAATTGTAAAGATAGAAGATAAGGCCCTAATGAAGGGGGATAGGTTTCTTAGCCATTTTAGCTCTAACCCTAAGGATAGAATGCTCAAGGGAAGAAAGCATATAAAAAAGAAAGCTAATGTGTGCATTTTGCCTAAAATGATTCAGAAGGGGAAGATGATAGTTGTAAAACCTGGTGAAGCACCCCTCCAGGGAGAAATACTTCATGAGGAGAAAACACATGCCGTCCCAAGGCTCGAGCAGCTTGGCTCAATCAAATCCCCCCTAATAGGGTACTAGTTCTTTGCATTCTCCAAGAAAGAGCTTTTGACTGGAAAGGTCCACAATTTTAGTTTTCCATTGCAGTTTAATCCCTTGAGTAGACATGCCAGTAGCCATAGCAATCACATTCTCTAAAATCTCAAAACTAATTCTCCCAACAGAGACTCATCAATTTTGCCAATACCCGTTGAGCCTCTCCAAATAGGGGCTAATCCCACCCTCTTTACAATAGTGTCAGACCACCAGGTTGTCTTTGAACTCGCAACAAGAAATGGGTTCCGTTCAGATTCTATCGCCACCCATGTTGGACTTACAGAACAGATCAAAAAAATCAAAGATTTTCATAGACGTGTTTGCAGTAACTTCAATCCCTTGATCAAGGATATGGATAATTGTGATGAAACAACACATAAATAAGGAACACCATACAAAGATGACACTTACTCATCCCATGCTTAAACATAATTTCATGATAATCACCATAATGATGAAGCAGTTCGCTTGCCTTATCAAAGGGGCATAATGAAGCGAAAATGACAATCGAGAAAGTATAAAAATACCTATACTCCAAAATGCACATCAGCACCCTTCAAAAGGACTGATGAAGTGAGCTTTCTTTCCAATAGATCTGACTCATCCTTAACACATCACTTCCTTTTGAATGAGATCCCTAATATTTAAAGGGATGTGATCAATTTGGCACCAACATCACCAATTTGAATATTGTTAGACAAGTTCAGCACATGCATTTGCAACACCATTTCCCTCACGATAAATATGTGAGATGTCTACCCTAGTAATCTTCTACAGGAGAATCTATATATCCCTAATAATATCTTTCAGCTTAATACCAATAATCGACACAATTTTAACCGCATCAATAACCATTTTAGGGTCCCCCTGAATATTCAAATTCTTGATACCAAGAGAGATAGCCAATTTAATCCCCCATAGAAGAGCAGTTACTTCAGCATAATTATTGCTTTGATAGCCCAATCCACCAACATAGAAAACAATCATCCACCCTTTTTCATCTCTTATAATCCCTCCCCCACTAGCTTTACCATCAACCTTAGAGGCCCCATCAAAGTTAAGTTTCAACCAATTAGGCTTTAGGGGATTCCATCTAGTATTGAGTCTCTGTAACATTTTGGAATTATTATGAACATGAATATGATTTAGGATCTTCTATTTAGCCACAATTTGTTCCTCTTCATGAGTCAGAGGTTTCTCTGCATTATGAATATGGGCATTAGTGACACTTTCCATTAGAGTCTTAACAAAAGTATAAAAAACCTGAGAGGCATCTCTAGCAGTATCCCTAAAAATTCTATGGTGGTGCTCTTTCTATAAATTCCAGCTCAAACAAGGCAGAGTTTGTTTCCATAACTCAAGGAGCCAGGGATGAGAAAAGGTAGGATACCATCTATTAATAACTTCTTTAATGTCATAATTATAGACCCACTGAATGCCAAAAAATTTTAGGATTATGTCCCAAAGTTCCATACCAAAATCACAGTGTATGAAAAGATGATAAATAGTTTCCTCCATTAAGCACCACATATAGGATCTATTGACCAAGGTAAACCCTCTCTTCTGTAAGTTGTCTTGGGTTAAAATTTTGTTATGAGCAGCAGCCCACCAAAATGTGTTGATTTTTGGTAAGAGTTTATGGTTTCAAACTTTTCTCCATAGATCCTTTCTATGAACCTCAGGAACCATCAAATGATAATAAAAGATACATTTTACTCAATAAGCACCTCATATTTATCATGTTATTCTTAAGGCTCTTCAATAGATATAAACTAATCTTCAACCTTCTCAATTAGAGCCTCCTTATTTTGAAAATATTCTTGGATATACTTCCAAGATGGACAAGCTAGGGTTTCTTGGGGATAGAGCAATGGGGTTCGGTTAGGCACAAAGCTCTCTCTGTCTTCAACCTCTTGATTTTGGCTTGATTCAAGTCCATTCATCTTCAAATATATCTCTTAGATTTTACTATCTATACTCTCTTTGAATAGCTTCTCTTGAAGGTGGTTAGTGGCTTCATCAAGATAAGGGACATAAGAGGGTTGGTATGAGGTACAAGAGGACTCTTGAAGAGGGATGCGATAGACTTGCATAGGTTTAAATTTTTCTTTGCCTTCAACTCCCCAATCTATACTTGTTTCACCTTGCCCACTCCATAACTTCAACACTTGATTCCATCTTGTAATCTTGAAAAACTTCTTGAGAGTTTCTTGAGGAAGAGAAGTAACATTTTTGTTCTCAACAATGAGTTGCTAAACAATAGTCTTTTCCTTCTCTTGAATGCTCTCTTGGATGGAATTCCAAGAAGGAAAATTTTGAGGAACACATGGATACATTGAACACTTGGAAGCTCAGTTGGAAAGGTCTTTTGGGAAAGAATGGATGGTATATATGAGGGCTGAGGTAGTGTGTATGAAGGCACAAAAGGCTAATGGAGTTGGACCTATTGTTCTTCATTTTTACTTAGCTTATCCTCAATGGTTTGAATGAGACCACTTACATCCATCATCTCATTTGAGAAGCTTTACCAATTTACTCTCTCAATAGGTACCCACTCTTATTTCATTATCTGCAATGAATCTCTCATGTCATAAATAAAGTGAATAGGGATATCTTGAGCATATCCCCTTTTATTCAAACTTGAATGAATTGATTTGAGGAGTAACTATGGACATCTTGAGCTTGATAAGGATGATCATATGCAATATCATAATCATGTAGAGGGAATGTAGGCTATCTATAAGACTGCTATGACTCATGACAAGGTTGATAAAGATATATCAAGGATACTATGGATGACCATAGGGTTGAGATACTTCACTAAATTACATGAAACTAAAATTAATCTCAAACTCAACCATAAAAACTTCATCAAGACAAATAAATGAAACACAACTTTGAATTAGTGATTGGGCTTCTATAACTAGTTGATCATGTGTGAAGTTTCCATTCATGTTTTGAATGCCTCTAAAGGCTGATAAGTAGAACACACTACCAATAATTCTTACACATATTTGGACCTTAATCCCATCAGGCATGACAAAACTATTATCACTCAAATTTTCACCCTTTGAAGGGTAATTCAAGTCTTCTAAATTTTATTTATCATGGAAACACCTCAATGTTTTGGGTACCCTATTGGAGAGGTGAATCTTTTGGTTAAGGGGTTATCTCCCCTTGATGAATCGCTTAGGCTCAAACACTAATCTAACACTTGCTAAGAAAATGGAGAGAAACCTAATCTAATGGAGGTGAAGCACCAAATATGAACTGATCACTACCAACCAACTATAATTACACTTCAAATAAGAGACTAAACTGCACATGACACTAATCCAAATCTGCCTCTCTACATCAATGTTTCTCAGGAAGGTTTGCAAAGCAAGATTGAGCTAGGAGGACTAGACAAGAGGTCATGACATGAAACTAATGAAAAGACAACTTATTAAACCACTACACACTCCATTTGAATAATTTAAGACACCTAAAAGAAAGATTTCAAACTAAACAAGGATAAGCATGCCAAGGAAGTAGGCCTATCACTTATCAAGATCAATTAATAAAACATGTATATTAAAACCACTCCATGGAGAAGGTAAAAATAGGTTGTTATTTATTGATCAAAGGTTGTAAATGGGTAGGGATTCACCATACCCAGGTGGAGGATAAAAATGTATCCAATTAAGGCCCAATTTATAGAGAAATTGTGAGAAGAAGGAGAGAAAGGCATAGGGGAGAGAGAAAGACAAGTGTTAAAAAGAGTTAAAAATAAGAAAGGATTTATGAAACTATCTCAAAATGTCTTATAAGACAAGTTTACTCTATTGAATAAGTTCTCATCCTAAAAGTGGCATGGAATTTTGAAATTTGGCTTGACACCTTGCATTTACTCTTCAAAATTGCCCCTTCATTGGCTTGTGGATGGACAAGTGGCCTTCTTGATGATTAGATAATGTTGAGTTACACTTTTGATCTACTCTTGACACCTCTCAACTATTATCTTCAGGTTCTCTTTAACACATCACTTCATTCTCTTATTAGGTGTCTAGAAGTCTCTTCACCTCACTAGGCTAATCTTGCTTACAAGTGTTAAAACATGAATTCATATTTTATAACTTATCCTCTCTCTCCATGGATGGTCTATTCACATCATATTAGACCTAAAATAATTCATTTGGAGGTCTCAAACTACCTTTAAGAATTCATTTTGCACCAAAATCTCCAATTTGTCATCATTCCTTATAGCCTTGAAATCATGAAAACCTCCTTGTGTAGACAAATTTATAGATGTTAATTGGATACTAAAGGTATATTTTATGATCTAGTATGGATTTATAGTTCCATGACAAATTTCAGGTCTTTTTCATTTGTTTCTCTCTACTAACTAGGTCTCAATTAGGCCTCCCTACCTAGAGACTGAATTTTAGCTCCAAAATATCCCCACACATGTGAAACCTCAAATAAACATGTGATTAAGTGTTATAATCCATTTAATATCATCCATGTTAATTTTTAAGCTCTAACACCTTATACAGACCTCCCAAGTATTTTAAAATAATCCTTTTTTGCCTATTTTGTACTTAAAAGTACTAACCAATCACATGAAGAGATGATCAGGGGAGTTTTGGACATGATTTAGGTCATTCTAAAGGTACCAAAACTCAACTAAAGGCATTAGAATTATTTTCTCTCTCATTAGGATAGATTTAGTATTTTAGGT
Organism: Torreya grandis; assembly: GCA_037957365.1. Lineage (NCBI taxonomy): Eukaryota > Viridiplantae > Streptophyta > Pinopsida > Cupressales > Taxaceae > Torreya > Torreya grandis. The sequence goes on from JARHVA010001328.1 coordinate 3,563,277, forward strand.
AGCTTGAAAGTTTCTCCTGGTCTTACTAATGATTCATACAGCTTGGGGAATCAATAAACCAACCAGTTATAAAAATTTCAAGTACACAAGGTTGGATAACTATACCTAATATCCCATGGTACCATAGAGTCTTTTTTTAATGTACTGAGTAAGAGAAGGTGACCTCTCAAGCTGGTAGACTGCATTTTGTGATGCCAAGGAGAATTGGGGCTTGTAGGCGGTGATTTAAGCTTAGTTTCAAGTTCCTAATGACCTTAATAGGTATATGACATCCACCTTGACCTATAAAAATGGTTTTCTTCACCATTTTTCTCCTTTAGGTTTCTTGCAACCTCATTTACTCAAGTGTAGGGTTCTTAAGCAATACCAGGCAAGAAAACTTATTGATTATGTTTTCTCCTTTATCCTTTACTCAGTGATTAGAAACTTCATGGAATTATTTCCCATACTTATCACCATATATTTAGGGTCCTTATGGTCTCAAACAAACTCTAACTAACCATTTCATTAGGATTTCCCTTTTAGGTCCATGTATCTAGTTGTATGCTTGTTAGGCTTGAACAAAGATTGTCAACATCTATTTTAATTCAAGTGAACTTGAAGGCCTTATGGAATTATCCTATTTCCTTGAAATCATATTCAAATAATTTTATTTCCTTCAGTCTTCCTAAAATCCTTTAAACCTATCAAATAAGTAAATGCTTCTCAAAGTACGCAAGCTTGTAGCTTGCATTAGTTGAGTATACAAGGTTTCTATTGTTTGGTTATTGGGTCTAAGAACCAAATGAGATCATGTTGTCCCTCTGAAACCATATTCATATTTTTTAATTTACTTAAGATTTCATAGGTATTCAACCCTTTTATTGACTCAATAAATGTTTCTCATGAGGCAATGCAGACCTGTAGGTATATGACTATGTGTGCAGGGCTGACAGAGCTCTATCTAATCCTCTTGATCTGACTATTATTGTAGGTCCATTGAGTTTTAAAATGTTAGATGGTTTCATCTCTTGATCATAATATTATTTTCACTCAAACTCTCTTCTCATCCTTCTATCATGCATTTATCTCTCTTTTCATGTTTGAAAAGCAACTTAAACTATACAAGCCAACTGTGTGTATGTATTAGGTCTTAACTATAGTATGAGGTGTTTATGGTTATTATTAAAGTTATTGGATACTTAAAAAATTCTCAATGAATTTGTTATGATAATCTAATACAAACTCCAATTTTCCTTCATGAACTTTGTCTACTTTCCATCTTGAAACTAACCTACCTTGCCTAACAGACCTATAGGTCTTCTTGAACTCCACAATTGAGATTTATTTTTGACCCTAAAATACCAATGATAGTTTTGAGGATGATTTATATGAACCATGAGTGATTCAATTATTATAATTTCCACCCACAACACCATTCTTAGACCTTATTTACTTTATGTACTCTGCCTTCTCTAAAGGTGGCTGTAGGTGTTGATTTCAGGTCTGAATGTATGATGTTTTGAGTTTGTATTTTTCAACTCCACCATGAAATCTACAGTAACTAAAAATAATTAATGGATATTTATCACTTCATACAATGTTCAATTTCCCCCTTTTTAGCATCTTCAAACCCTTTCTCTTATTCAAACTCAAGGTTGTGCATAAGTGTCAAGGCCTCTGAACTTAGTCATAATAACCCTCATTAGTCTCCAAATAGTAAAAGTGTCCTAATAAGTCTTATGACTCCTATTATCAGATGCATTTGAGTTATTATTTAATCTTATTATGTTTAAACACCATTTTAAATAAGAATGCTTCACATTGTATGCAAAAGAGACCTGCAGGGCTAGGCAAACCTATAGGTCTTCCCTCCTCATGTTTTGGCCTCTTATTGGTGAAAGTGTAGTCCTGTCATGTGATAATAGAATCCATACATTTATTACAACCTTGTTCATGGTGTCAATAAAATATTAGCCTCCAACTCTACATGTACGACCTATACCATTCATCTTAAAACAAACTTCATGAGCTTGTGAAGGGGGCGATGGAAGAGCAGAGTTTAGTGAATCTGTTGGAATTGAAACCTGATCCAAAGATAGAATATGACCTATGGAATATGAAAGGACATTTTTAAACCATTTTTTACTTGCAAGTGATCTCAACAAGTATACACAAGTGCTTTAACTCCCTTCTTTAGCATTGAAACTCAAGATTCTAACTTTTATTTGACTTGATGATAGGTGTGGCAATTATATAACTGATCCAATGTCCTTAGAAATTTATTTTTATGGATTTTTAACTTGGGTGTAGTTAGTGTACATTGAAGTTAGTCAAAAACCTCTTTTTCCTTCTAAACATTACCTTAAAGTTTACAAATGAACCTTAAACACTTCAAAACATCATGAAATGCTTGTATAAGTTGATTAAGGATTTAAATGACCTTGAAGGACACCTAAAAACCTATAACATTTCTTTAATAAATATCATAACTCTAGGACAAGACTAGACCACCACAAGACCACTATAGGACTTTACCTTAATTTTTCCAAATAAACCTTAAACAATGCTAATAATGTTTTAAGAAGACTTTTTGAAAGCTATATAAGGAATGAAAAGACCTTGAGATAGGTTATCAAGATATGACAAAAAGTTTTCACCTATAGGGGTTGACATTTTGACCTTGGGGGTCAAAATTGGTCAACAAGTTTCAAGTGATGTATGAATATTAGGTTTATCCTAAGGGGTGATGTATGAATATTAGGTTTATCCTAAGGGGTGATTAATTCACCATTTAAAAATAAATTTAATTGACTAATATTTTATTACTCATGGTAGTTAGGATATTTAAATAAAAATATTTTAACTTTATATAGTTCGTTTATATCTCTCATATAATATTAGGGAGTTTGCATAGCTTTTGGATTGGGATAAGATAATGCCTACCCTATTATATAAGGAATATTTTTGGCATTAATATTTGTATAAATTCATAAGATTTTTAATGTTTTTATGTAATGGAATGAATATAATTATTATTCCTCCTTAATATCTAGTATCAGAGCCATAATATAGGTTCTGCACCTGTACGAAATCTGAGAAAGCTTATGCACTCCACAAATAATTATTTTCTACACTTTTTCATATTGTTTTATACAGTACAAGAAGTTAAAAATTCATAGGATGGTGATTCCAATTATATATGGTAAATTACATATTATTTTACATGTCCTAGGAAATATCTCTCATAAGGACTTGGTTGTATGACTCTTTGGAAACAAAACCGTCCTTGTATCCTTTACTACCTGAAAACCTACAAGCTGTAACAAGTCAATTTTTTGCCATAAATTGAAGACATTTTATCAAAAGGTCTTAAAAATTTAATGGGATTTGTGAAACTCATTGATTCAAATTTACATAATAGGTTGTACAGATTTAGATCAGGTCGTACCATTCGTATGATGCCTACAAATAGTCTATTTATAATCTATTTAGGCAAGTTATTTTTTTGCAATTTTGGGCCATACAGGACAAATTTTTGAGTGCCATTTTTTAAATCATGTTATTGAATTCATTTTGGTACTTATAATTTTTTTGTATAAGTTTTCATGATATCGTATAGTACTTTGGGATCTTCAAATTTGACTAAACAATTTACCACAGAAGATTGATAGGTAGGTTAGTTTCTCTCCATTCCCAATCATATAGAAGGAATTTATTAGATCTGAGGACTGTCTGAGATCCCTTGATTCATATAAATCCTCCTCAAATCCTTAAGTATAGTTTTGCATAATGCCATATAGCTGTTTGGGTGGCCTAAAATTTGATTGCTATGTGGAGCAAAGGAAGATTAATGAGGAGCAAAGAAAATTAATTGACTTGTTAACCAAAGATATCCAAGGTGAATTCCACATCATAAAGTGTGATTTGACAATAAATTTTACTCTTTTTACCTAACTTAAAGTGAAATTAGTTGTCAAAATATCTCAAGACCACATATATTTCCAATTAGCAAGTTATTCTTTTATTAATAATTTCATTTATAAAAGGTGCAAAGGTCAATTCCCTCCATGTGGAAAATTTAGTGATACCCCTAAACTTTTCAATTCCATTAAATTTAGCATCAAAACTCATTTTTAGGGGGAATTTTAAAAAAAAAGAAAAAAAGAAAAAGGGAAATTGGCAATAGAGGTCAACAACAAAAATTTTCTATTTTTATTTCTTTCAAAGCATTGTAAAAATATTGAATGACATATTGCAAGATATTGTAATTTAATTAAAATTACATAATAATCACAAGTTTTTAAAGCTTGATCGTAGTGTTTAGTTATATATATGCTTTTGACTCACATTTACAGATAATGCCATCATTCTTGAGTTATTACATACAATGCCTAACATAGCTGTAATAATGACATCTGAACATCAACCTTTTAAATCATTAGGAAAAAATAAGGTAGATGCACTCATAGCCTTCCTTTCATTCACCCATTCCTTATAATCAAAAGGCATAAATCTTGAAGGTGTAATTTTTAAGTATATATTAAAATTACGCTTGTGTATGAGGAATTCCATCTAAGCAGGTGCTAGTGATTAGATGAACCCTTTTCAGTATTGTCTAAGTACTAATCACCATTCTTCTCTCACGTGTGTTAAAGTCTCTTTCACATACTGATGGGTATATAGGAAGGATGAGTTCTTCCAGTACTAACGAGTATAGAGAAAGGTGCAAAGAGAGGTATGGTGTATCAGTTTGTCAATATATAGAAAGGCATACCTATATACCTTGAGTGATAAGGAACCAATCCATCACCCATAGTCTTGATAATGGCTACACAAGCTCCAAAATTCTTTCTGCCATATTCACAACTAATCAAAGGTGACAACTATTTTTCTTTGAAGATAAAGTTCATAACTCAACTAGAATTTGAGGAAATTTTACCTATTATAGATGGATCCTACACTTGACATACAACAGATGTTGACCAACAATGTAAATATGACAAAGTCGATCAAAAGGATAAATTGATCATAATATTTAGGGTATTAGATAAAGTGTAACCACACATTTGTGAAGCCAAAACTACCAAGGAAGTTTGGGACAAAATCCAAACTATATATGAAGCCAAGAATGAGAGCACAATTTTGCATCTACAAAGTCAACTCCACTCTCTCAAATTGAGATCCATTAAAAAAGTGGAGGATTTTCTCAAATGTGTTACAACATTGAAGGCATCACTTCAATCCTTGGGTGAAATAATTTTATATGACTCTCTTGTACCCATTGTCTTGAGAGTTCTACCACCCTCATATAGAATTTTTGTGACCACTTTGACTGTCATAGAACATAAACCAAGTTTTGATTTTTTTTTTAATATGTTTCAACAAGAGTAGTCTTTTAGTACTCAAAAAAAATGAGAAGAACATGTTCTGGATTCTAATCAATAGAAAGGCAAGAAACCATTCAAGTCTTTATCAAAACAGAATCTAAGGTAACTTTCACAAGGAGGCAAGTTACAAAAATAATGTCACATTTTTGGTCATCAGGGACATGAATTCAAATATTGTTGGTATAATACCTTCAAGAAAGGCTCTTCTAGTGTTCAAAAGTCCACTAACCAAAAATGGAAGCGTATGTTAGGCATAAGAACTTTTTGAAAAAATGCATATATTTTTTTATTTGACTTTAACTATGATACAAACTTGTTTTATTTAACTTCAAAGGGGAGGATTATTTATTATAAACATGTGTTAAAAATAAAATTGATTTAAGATGCTTATAAATTATATGTTTATTCAATTTCAATTTTTTTTTTACTTCTAGATTCATAAATTGTGATATTGTAAAACTATAAAAAACTTACTTCAGGATTTATGTTACAATTTGTTTAGTTCTTTAATGAATCACTTCAAGAAAACTCTTCAAATCAGTATAATGTAATAATTATACATTTATTAAGAATCTCTCTTTCTTTACAAAAAAAACTCTATTTTGCATTTGTTAAGAACTATACAGAACAAATTAGACCAAAATGTGTAATGAGAAAAAACTAAAAATGTTATATTGATTGTACCCCAATAACAAGGCCCATAAAATCAAATGAGTAATGAGATAATTGCACATACAATTGAAACCAAATTATTAATCAAACTGAATTGGGCATTGAAATGAGGTTGTGTAAGTAAGCAAAGACAATCAAAGACAACTAGATAAGCAATTGAGTTCAAATGAGCAATAAAACCAACATAGGCATGTAAATGGTGCCAAATGAGTAATCAAACCATATGCACATGACAAATAGGTTATACAAGTAATCAAACATAACTCGCAATATAATTAAGGTTAGACAAGAAATCAAATCCATATGAATATGCACCATGAGTTAGGAGACTAATCAAACCCATATGGCCCACATGCAAATATGCCTGAACAGGAAATAAAACCCTTTTTAGCATGTAATTGGGGACAAATGAGTAATCAAAGTCATATGGGCTAGAAGATAGAGATAGATGAGAAATCACACCCATAAAATGTTTCTTAGGTTCTAGGTAGGATGCCCAAATAACTTTAAATCTAAAGGCCCAACTGCGGTATGGGTCACAAACACTCCACACACGATTAAGAGTTAGATAGGGAGGATGAGCAGAGGAAAGTTTGAGATACAACATTTTTGTAGAGAAATCATGGAGAAGAGGCCTTTTGATCCATTTAATACGGTCCCAAAATTCACTATCACTATCCAAATGGTTCGCTAAGTTATTGCCCCTGAGTGCTTTACTTGAAGCATAAAATAAATCCTACGTTGGATCATAGGAATATGATATTTGAGTTTAATAAGGTCCCAAGAGGCCCAACCATCAACAACAAATAGATCCTTAAAATCCCTCAGACTTTTTTTGTCGGCAAAACATCCTTTCGTAAGAGCAAGCGATCAATTTTTGAGGAAGATACTCCACCAAATGAATCTGTAACCTTGGAAACATGATCCCATCTAGTTGAACACATGTTTGGAAGTAACATGATCTTGATTTATGACATGTTTACAATTTTTAGTTTCCATCTAACCGACATTGATTAAAGTTTCATTAATATGTGATCCTTAACTTCTCAAAACTTATGAACATTATAAAATTTACCTATAATCAATACAAAACTATTATAGAATAATCAGATGTGGAGGCCTACATATCTACCACTCCACAATTGTCTAATACTTTTGAATGTAGCTTCTTTATATTTCAACAATTATCGCAATCAATTTTAAATATATTTATTATTGCCATGTATAATCTAATACATGTATAAAATTATCTAACCTATTTCGAGTTAATTGTCCTATTTTTTTCCTTTTAAACTACATGCAGGTTGCATTCGAATTTAGTTTTTAATAAGTTGACAAACTACAAAAGCTTATACACACCTTGTTAGTCCTTGACAAAGTAAGGATAATATAGTACCGACTCCAACTAATAATATTTTGGCTTTAACTAATCATAATTAATACATGTGTATTGAATTCATTATTGTTCTGAGCTCGTATATGTAGCAAAGTGCTACAACCTATGACCATTGTATAAGGTTTAAGTGAAAAGTCCATTTTAAATTCAAGTTTTAATCTATCCTATCATGTGTTAATGAAAGCTAAAATTTTGGAGCCCATTATAATGTGAAACAAATATTTTTGCTTTGTTCATGAGTTATAGCATAATATTACTGTGTTACATCCAGCTAAATTATTAATACATCATTAATTAGTTATCAATTCTATGGAACTCCATTCCTATTTTTAATGCATTGTCATAAAAATCTTAAAGGCCTAATTGAAGTGGCGATGGTGCTATGTATTTCTTCGTGGTATGTTATTATTTATTTTTTGTTGTAATATTACATCATCTTACCTTGTCATCTTACCATATCATCAAACGATGTCATCATTATGTCAACACATTTTTAGGCCTACTTAATACTCACATTTTAAAGCTTTAATTTATATGATAGTACTTCATGTTCATGTAATTTTTAGTATTATCTCTTACTTACGGGTCCATTGTTTTCAAAACTTTTCAGAGAAATTTATCACTCATCTACAATCCTTTTTCATTGCCATTTTTTTAATGTGTATAATTTTTCTAGTAGATTTTATATATCTATTTAGATCAATTTACATTTTACTTGGTAAATTGTGATCAGTATTAAATACTATTGAAAAGCTTGATAAATAATCGGTGCTCAAAAATTATGTTCAAATTCCGCTCTTAGCACTATCATCTGCACAATCCTTAAACTTGTAAAACAACTATTGCTAATTAAATTCAAAATACAACAAATAATTACACAATATTAAATTTGTATTTTCAAGTTCAAATTGATCTATAATTATCAACAAATAATATTATTTTTTATATTTATTAATGGTGGTTGTTAAAAAACATCTTTCATCTATTCCACATTTAAATTGATATTTTAAATTCAATAAAATAAACATAAAATGTAACTTATTATCAAATTATTAAAATAAAATTACATATAAACTCACACACAAATAACTTAAAAGTATAAACTAACAGCTACACTACCCTTATTTTAAATTAAGAGTCTAGATTTCCCATTTATTAGCATATTCCATATCGAGTAACTATAACTATGCATAGGTACATTTTTAAGCTTTAATTTATATGATAGTACTTCATGTTCATCTAATTTTTAGTATTATCTCTTACTTATGGGTCCATTGTTTTCAAAACTTTTCAGAAAAATTTATCGCTCATCTATAATCCTTTTTCATTGCCATTCTTTTAATGTGTATAATTTTTCTAATAAATTTTATATATTTATTTAGATTAATTTACATTTTATTTAGTAAATTATGATCAGTATTGAATACTATTAAAGAGCTTGATAAATAATTGGTGCTCAAAAATTATGTTCAAATTCCGCTTTGACGATAGCAGAATTAGTGATCGCCATCCCTCCATCGAGTTTCTTCACCACAGCATCTCCCCTCTTCAGGGTGACCGCCTGCTGACCGACCTGAAAAGGCATGGCATACATTTATTCCCGTTGGAGCATTGAACAGCTTCGAAGCACCTCCAGAATTGAGTTGCACCATCGCAGGTTTAGTCAGCACCGTTGTCATGTACAAATTATCTGTGAAACTTTCAGAGCGGAGCACCGGGCCTCCGTCGGCGGCGCCACGTATGGTTTGTATCTTGCCATTTTTCAATGAGAATACAAATTAGTGTTATTCTTGGTATTTTATAGCAAGAACTATTTGGATTTTACCTTTGCCAACAATTTTAATTGAAGGAAATTATAGATATAACAATACAAAAGAGAAAATTATTTGGAAAGAGTGTACAGTGTTAAATTTTATTTAAATTTTTTTTTTATAAAAATGTCACAATAAGAATTGGATCATAAGTATCATTAAGCTTTTTGTTGATAACATTGATCAATGTCATTTGAAATTCATGTCAAATTTAATTTTCTTTTGGAAATTAAGATCGCTAATTCATATTTCTAACTAGTTTTATCATATTTATTAACAGATTATATAAAGAAGGATAAATTGTTATCTTTATGAAATTTATCATAAATATAACAATACAAAATAAAAAATTACTTAGAAAGAGTGTAATTGTTAAATTTTTTTTACAAAAATATAACAATGAGAACTGGATTATAACCATCACCAAATCTTTTTGTGGATAACTTCAATCTATACCATTTGAAATTCATCATCAAATTTAACTTTCTTTTTGAAAATTAGGATCGCTAATTCATGTCTCCAACTAATCTTGTTATATCTATTAGCATATCACATTAAAGAGAACAAGTTATTACCTTTATGAATTTTATCATGGACATAAATTACCAAGGATATGACTTTTGCATATTCTTAAACCATTCATTTAGGGATAACATACACATGCATTCACTTTAAATATTCAATACCATTATAGATATACATTATAAATATAACATATTTACTACATAAAGATCAATAAGAATCAATTTAAATCATATAATACAGTATCTTCGCCTTCATGTGCAATTGTAGAGATATCTCCATGGCATAAGTAGGATTCACATAATATAATATCTTGGCCTTCATGTGTAATTGTAGAGATATCTCCATGGCATAAATAGAATCAATTTCATGTTAGAATATTTGAATCACAAAATTGGATAGCATCTAATCCTCGAAACTTATAAAAAATATTTAACATATTAAAATGAGCAATATTAATAAATTATATTGAAGATTTTTAATAATATATCTTTGTTTTAAAAAATAATTAGATTTTTTCAATACGATCTTTTAAAATGTGATACCATTCCACTCTATTTTTTTATAAAATTAATTATTTATATTTTTATTATTAATGAAAAAAAATCAATCACAAAATCACCATTTCTTTTTCTCTCTATGTTTTCATACCTTTATTTTTTGTATTTACCAAGAGCACACTCAATGGTTACCAAGATAATGCTTGAACCCTTGTCCTTTCCATTACGTCACATGGGCTGAAAAAACTCTTGTCCCTTGTTAACTAATGCATTCTCGTAAGTCTATAGTTTTACGTCTTTCCAATATGGTTAATCTATTGTGCAAGTTGTTTGAATTAGTGTTTTCCTTCTTCTTAATGTAGTTTGTAAGTTGATTGACTATGTGCTTTCATTCTATTATAGGGATTCAAAAGGAAGTTATACGTCTTCGAGTTGAATTTGTACAATTTTTTAAAAGTGTATGGGCTCAAGTTATTTTCTTAGATCATTAGTTCAATTTATACTGGAAGAAATTTATTATGTACCTTTCATGAGCTTAGAGTGGAGATAGACATACATGAAGTCTGTCTCCCTTTCTTTCTGTATGGGAGTGGAAATTGATGATCATTTTTCTGGTCTAATATTTACGATCATATACTATGAGGAGTATGGGATAAATGGAATGTTTCTTATATTAAATTATTGCCTTAGTTTACAAGTCCTTCATTGATAGAAGGTAGTCCGTTATACTCTCAAACATTTTCACTAATGTGAAAAGTTTCTATATCTATAAGACTGTAACTATGTTGATAGTTGTCCATCTAGCAAAATAGTATTGTAGTTCATATTTGACCAACGGTTCACCTTTTTTTGTTGGAGGATGAATATGATCACACTCACATTCTTATGATGTGTGGTGCATGTTGGTACAATTGCATTGTATTACTTGAAGATAGATGATGGGGATGTATTGGCTATCGACGGCTATATAGCATATACGGATAGATGAATGGTTAATAATTGAATCAATGATGCAAGTACCTTTTTCAATAATGTTAATTTGCCTAAATCCTTCCCTTATTTTTCATGCTTTCTATATGCTATCTATCTAACACTTTTTGTAAGATACTTACATGGGTCTGACCCTCTATAGTATTTCTCTATTTTCACAAACCTTACTCCTTCCTTTTAGTCTTTTGGTTTCTCTTTTTCTCATGAGTTGCATGGTAAAACCATAGATAAAACTCAACTTTCCTCATGAAGTAATTTTATCCTCCTTGATTTCATACTTTTTACATACTTTTTGACATCCTTTGGATTTATCTTTTGTGATTTGTAGTGTAAGACCATGGATAGGACCTTGCCTTCCTCACAAATACCATCTTTTCTTATCCTATTTATTTTTTCAATACTTTTTGGCACCCCTTTGGGTTTTTCTTTTATGAGTTGTAGTGTAAGACAGTGGATAGGACTTGGCCTTCCTCATAACATCACCATCTTGTCATTCCTTTTCTATAATGTGTTTAGCACTGGTTACAAGTCTTGGACCTTCATTCTTAGCTTTAGCTTTAGCTTTTTTTTTTATAGATAAAATTTTCACAAACTATGTTATCATGTTTTCCTACATTTCCCTCATTTTTATGATAACGAATCACACTTTACTGTCAATGTATCCCTTTTTCACCTTTTATCACATTTTTTGTGATTTGAAGTAATTTAAATTGTTTCATGTTTAATTCCTCTTGACTTTATTTCCTTTCACTCCATTTTGGATAAAACAAGGTCGAAGTCAAGATAACACTTTTAATTCACCTGACTTTACAAGACTCTTAGACACCATGCTCTCTGATTTTTCTCTCTTAGCAACCAAATCTCAAGTATTCAAATGAAAGTCATCTTTAACACCCATGTCTTATTTTTCAAATATGTATGAAGGAGGAATTAAAAAAGCCATCAAGAAAGTTAAAAGCCAAATTATTTGAAATAAAAGGCAATGATATATAAAAAGTAACATAAAAATTTAAAAAGTTAAAATCACACCAAAAGATCTGATTACAAGCACATTTCTTATATCCAATCGAAGATCAAACACCATAGTTGACCTCATAATAGAGCCAAGTTCCATTCGGGTGAGGTAGGCCAGTAGATTGGAATAAGAGAATTCAACAAACTCTATGATACTACCTACTTTCTCATACAAGTACCCAATCTTTGTAGTAGACTGATGGCTCTGTAAGGGGTCCTAAGGAATAGGGAACACATTTTGAAAAGGTAAATCCATTTTACTTTCTATGTATATAGCCTTCATGGGATGATCTACATACCTCATTTGATGACCTAAGTCTTGTGTGGCTAAGAGAAGTTCTTCAGAGTCCTTAATATCAACAGTCCTCTTTTTTTGACAAAACTAAATTGAGTGTCTTTAATTTGATAAAGAGTTACTCTACATTGGTTTTTCTTTCATTCTCCCCTCCACCCATTGCATTTCCCCCCTTGATAGGTAAGTATGATTCTTAATCTATTTTTCCTCTTCTCTACCTTCCTTCTTATTCACATCTTACAAACATGCTAGCACTATTTTATTTTAGTTTTATCTATCCTTAGAACAAAACAACATGTTTGAACAACTATGGATTACTTTTTTTCACCATTGCTCTACGTTTTTTGATATGCTTTACCATTTGTCATTGTTGTAATACCATTTTTACGGACACCTGAGTTTATTTATACTTTCATGTACTTTTTTCATTGTTGAGTGAGGTTGGTTTGTTACTCCTCACTTATCAATGTTGTTTTCCCCTTTTATGCAGTTCTTTCCATTCATGATTAAGGATTGTTACTAATCAATCATCAATGTTGTTCTACCATTTTTTACTTTCCCGTGATTGTTTAAGTAAGGATTGTTACTACTTTCACATTGATGTTTGATTACCATCTTTTGGACATGTATCCTTGGTTTACTTGTGCTTTCTATATGTCGTTTTAATCTATGAAATAACAAAGTTTATTTGAGAAAATGTATATATATTTTATTTTGTTACAAAGAATTTAAAAAAAAAAATTAATTAAACTAAAAATATGTTCACAAAGAAAATGATATATAGAAAAAAACCTTGTGAACATCCATTAAGATAATCCAAAAAGAAACATGAGAAGTCATTTTTTTTTAAATTATTTTTAATTTTTATATTGGTAACCAGTTTGTTTTTAATATGGGGGAACCTTTTAGACCTGTGAGAAGTAATGCCCCACCCAAAGAGTAAGTCATAAATCTTTTTTGAAAACATTTTATATTTTTACTGAATGATAAACGTTAGAGAAGAATAAACATCCTTTCCATTCCTTTATTCCTTTGTTTTCATTATGAGATAAAACTCAATTTAAGATCAATGTAAATGATTTGACTTGGGGTAATGAAATTGATGTAATTGATTTGATTTGGGGTAATGAGATTGATGTAATTAACTTGACTTGGTGTAAGCTAGGCAATGTCTAAATTATTAAGACTTCCAATTGAAATGTGGACATATTTCATTTATTACCTCCCTACCAATTTAAATAGTGTGAAATCAATGAAAAATTGACTTGATATAATTGATTGACTTGATTTAAGATAGGTAAAGTCTAAATTATTAAGACTTCCAATTAAAATGTAGACGTCTTTCATTTTCAGGATCACTACCAATTAAAATGTCGTGAAATCAATGAAGACCTGACTTAACTTAGTGTAAGATGGGCAAAGTCTTGCATTATTTAGACTTCCAATTGAAATTACAGTTTCGGCGTCACTGCCAATTGAAAATGAAGACTTGGACCGTGTAATAAGAAATAATAGCTATTGATTATAACCTGACCTTTACTACACACAGGACCATGCAAAAGAAAGGTCATTAGTCCAAGTTGCATTAGCTAGACACTCGTCATCATTCATTCCTCATGTCTTATCACTACCCAATATTTGTCTTCTTATATGTATTCTCTCTACATTTAAGCCATGGAAAAAATTGCAGGCTTTGGCTTTGGCTTCGACTGGGTTAAGAACTTGTTTAACACATATGTGTTGACATATATACATAAGGTTGATAATGGAGGTAAAATAATTGAGAGGATCAAGCTAATGACGTATATACATACATCCAATGAATGAAATCTCAGATTCCTACAACCTTTGGATTTTTAGTCTTGTTCTTTATTTTTAAGAATTTTATATTTTATAGTAAGTGTTATGAAATGACGATTAGCTTTATGATCACTAAATGGTTATCATTCCAAATAAGTATATCTTCTATAGTGTGGACCGTACCTATATATATTTTAAAGGGACACTTGCATTCATATGTGGAAAAGATTATAAAGTTTTTATATTTGTTTTCGATTGACTGATCACATTTTACTGTGGTGACATAAAACGTTCACATGTTGAGTCAATACTTATATTATTATTTGAATGTATTATTATATCTATTATTAATCAAGAATAAAATAATATAATGATGGTTATAATAATAATATTATTCATTAATTTATATAGTCCAATTTCATGTTGGAGAGAAGATACGGATCAAAATTTAAAAAAATATCAGTTATGAACGAAAACCTAAAGATCATAAGTTTATATCAAAAAATATAAAAAACACAAATCTTCATGGGCATGCCACATCCATAGAAGGAGGTGGAGGTGGATCATACTTGGGCCAATGACAGACTTCCCACACTACGACAAAGGACTCTAATCCCCCTCACACCTCGCTTCCCCCTACCCTCCACTGAGGAGGAATGGAGAAACAACTATGGTTGTGAGAGTAGCTCGAGTTGCACCTATGCAATAGAGGATGGGAGAAATGTTATAATATAAGGAAAAATCTCCCAATGATTGAGCAACACCTATAAGTGTTGAAATTTGATTTTATATTCTCAGCGAAACCTAGCATTTGCACAAGAGCTAAAGAGATAACAATCACCCTTTTTCATTAACTTAAAACTATGAAGATCATGGTTCTTCATTGTTAAAAATAAATGAATTCATAAATTTTCTTAGGTGAAATAAATTTAGAGAATATATTAATGAATATTTTCAATTATATGAACTCTACCAAACAATGATTTTGGGTTTTGTAGAAGATAAAAGAGTCTTTAGTGTATTATCTTTTGTTAAATTGAAACTTTGTAATAGATTGGATGGAAATCTAAAGACCTATTTGAGATTGTGTGTTTTGCGTTATCTAGTAGACGTGTTTCCCTATGATAGAGCACTTCAAATTTCGAACTCCCTCAGTCAAGGAAGAGGAGTTATTAATATAATAAATGACAAAACTAATCCAAATATTGAGATTGTATATGTGTCAGATACAGTACATACAAATGATAATTACAAAGAATGGCCTACTCCAAAAAGTATTTTAGTTCCCTGAATTTTAGTGTGTGTTTCAAATTCCAAATTTTGCAATTGAAGTTTTATATTATCATTTGTATTGAAAATCACTGAAATATTGTTATCATATAAATTTCAAGACTTCATAAATTACATTATTTTATTATTTTAAAATAGTTTTGTTATAATGCAATTGTTTAAAATTTATATTTAAGTTATATGTATGGAAAATATTTATTTTACACTTTGTTTTTGATATGAAGTGATTGTTTCATGTGTTTGTGAGATGAATTATGCTCTTATAACTATACATCTTAAGTAGTTAATTTATAATATAAAATAAAACTTTTCTTAGATAAAATGAACTAAATAAAGAAGAAAATAGACTTACATTTAAACTTTCAATTTTCATTTACAATATAAACTTTTTTGTGTCGACATTATATATATATATATATATATCAACTCTCAATAGTTTAGCTAATTTGGATATTCCATAAATGTATTAGAGAGAAAGACACATGTAGTGAATAAACATCATTCAATATGAGGAGTTCTAGTTTTTTTGTTGAGAAGTGGATGATGTTGTCTCAACTTCCCTTTTCCTTGAATCAGATTCTAAGACACCTTCTAGAACAATATCCCAAGTTGCATCATTAATATTTGTAAGTATTTTCCTTTCATCATGCATTGAATCTCTTGTTGCTAGTATAAAGGGATCTGCATCTATTTTTTTTAATAAGAACTTCGAGATCCATGCCATGTTCTTTGATGATTCTCCTTAGTGTATTATTCTATTTGTTTACTAGCACAAATTTTTTGTTCCATGCAATTGTTGCATTTAAACTTTTCAATGCTTTTTTTAGATGAATATTAAGTATTTTTGCTTCATTCTTTAGGTTGTCATATTTTTACTACACTTTGGAAAAGAAAATGGATTAGTTAAAATTTACAAAAGTGTGGTTAAATTTTGTAAAAAGCTTATTACTTACCAAAGTTTTATCTCTCTACATTTGCAACACAATAAAGGTTTTGATCTCGTACCCTTTTGTTCTAGTATGACTTTGCCTCTGTATTGAAATCTTCCAATCTATTTATCATAACATCTAAAACACTATCATTATTGGGATTTATCACTATAATTGATCTCGATTCAACTTGATTCACTAAGATGTCAAGTTTTGAGGGATCATTTTGAACCAAATAATATAAAAAATATCTTTTTGAATGGTTAAGATAACACTCATTAATTGCCTTTACCAGAGCCTTGCCCCGATTCTCTCATTGTTTCAATAATTTTGAATCAATTTGTACTATATCATCTAGCAAATCAAACACATTATCTACAACAAGATTATTCAATAGAAAGGATGTCAATTTGTCAAAATATTGTTCCTTATTCTTGTGTTGCTAAGGTGGTGAACTAGATGAACCTCCTCCACCTATTTTTTTACGAGTCTAGAATTGAGATCCCTAAATAATATTATGTGCAAAAAATATGTCTAAAGGCATCGAATAAATACCCTTAAGGAAAACATCATCAAGATCGATATTTCAAAAAATTACAGTGGCACCTATTGTAATATACACTTCACCCATAGAAAAAGTGGATAAATCTGATTTTATTATATGTATTATTGCCCTACTACCTATTGGCATTTCTAAATTATTCCCTCTAGTTTGTATAGTTTGGGGTGGTGGTGATGGTGGCATATTACCTCTTAAGGAACATTGCCCTGCAATATGAAATGCCATCACAATTCAATAAACAACACCAAAATTTAAACTAAGTTAAAAAGTTAAACTAAAGGTTAGAGATATTAGACCTAGGGTCTATAATTTGAGTTGTTGATATGTTTTGTGGTGGTGGATGTGTTGTAAGTGAAGGTGAAGCTTCATTTTCTACCAAAAAAAAAAAAATTCAATTTAACATGTGGAATTTGATGTAGTTTAATAGATAACATAATTATAAACATGAAGTCAAAAACCTTGCACTAAAGGGAAATGTTAATCAAGTTGATGGCAAACGTTGCTAATGTTGGATGCCATTGTGAAATTAAATGAAACATTAATAATGCCAAAAATTATTTTTGTTTCTACATCCAATTTTAATAAAATTTTAAAATCTTAAAACTTAGATTTAGGGATGTGACTAAGGGCCCTAGCTGACATGCAGTATTAGGTGAGATAGATCTCTACATCTTTATTCTTGTCAATGGTGTTATCACACTATAATATGTGTCATCACTCCTATCTGAATGAGAATCCCTAGATCCCTCAACGACATACTATTTTTTCAATGTAGCTTTTCTTCTTGATTGAGAAATTAATTATATTATTTGTTTCAAGGATAAATATTTATTAGAATTGTAAAAAACAAATAAAATGATAATTTTATGACTTAAAAATAAACTTCAAACATATCTCCAGGTCAGTAAGGGCCACATAATTAGATTTCATTTTTTCATGTAAGATAGTTGGAATAGTTGTTCCCTTCAGCTCATGATATAACTCATAGTATAAACCCAAAATATAATTAAAAATGAAAATTATATAAGTGTCACTTTGAAAAGCAAAATACAAATCATTTCTTATCTTATAAAGAATGAATGTACAATAATCAAATTGTTGTCCAGTAAGACAACGAGTAATGTATGCTAGATCCCAAAAGGGGATGTCTATAAGTCTTCCCTATAAAACAATCCTCACCTAGAAATATTCAGAGGGCTTCTAGATATGGGTTTGTTAGATTTTGAATTGAAAGCCCCATTTTTTGAATGATTAGGGGTGATTATAACGCAAAAAAAAAATTAATTACAAACTATGAAATTTACTTTTGAAGTTCATACATAAAACATTAAATATTAATTAATGAAAAGAACATTACATTCTAAGGCAGATGTATCAATAGACAAGTGATTTTCTAGATATATTTTATCATCCTCAGAAAATAACTTTTATTGATACAGGTTTGAATTTTCTATGTGTTATCCTTGACAAACCCTCGATGTCTAAAGGTGAGGTGCCAAATACAATTTTTTGAGAGTTGAAATAGCCTTTCTATGTCATTTTAATCTATGAAATAGCATAGAGCTTATTTGAGAAAATGTATATATTTTGTATATTGATAATAATACTTAAAAAATATTAATTAAAATAAAAATATGTTCACAAAGAAAATGGCATATAGAAAACAACCATTTGAATGTCCATTCAGATAACCCAAAAAGAAATGTTACAAGTCAAAAATCTTTATTTTTTATTTTATTTTATATTAGTAACCACTTTATTTTAACATGGGGGAACCTTCTAGACCTGTGGGAAGTAATGCCCTACCTGAGGAGTAAGCCATAAATCTTTGTTAAAAGCAATTTAATTTTTTACCAAATGATAAACACTAGAGAAGAATAAACATCCATTCCATTTCTTGATTTTTACTATGAGATAAAAATCAGTTTAAGATAGATTTAAATGACTTGACTTGGGATAATGAGATTGATGTAATTGACTTGACTCGGTGTAAGATAGGCAAAGTCTGAATTATTAAGACTTCCAAATTAAATGTGGACATCTTTCATTTTATATGTCCATGCCAACTAAAATTCCATGAAATCAATGATGACTTGACTTGGTGTAATTAGATTGATGTAATTGATTTGATTTGGTGTAAGATGGACAAAGTATGAATTATTAAGACTTCCGATTGATATGTAGACATCTTTCATTTTTTGTGTCGCTACCAAATGTCATAAAATTAATGAAAACTTGACTATAACATGGGCAAAGTCTATATTATTTATAATTCCAATTGAAATGTGGATGCCTTTCAGTTTCTACATAGCTACCAATTAAAAATGAAGACTTGGACCATGTAATAAAAAACAAAAGCTATTGATTATAACATGACATTTATTATACATAGGACCATTTGAAAGAAAGTTCATTTGTATTTTAATTATATTCCAAGTTGCATTAGATGGATGACTTGTATCTAAAAGAATCTAAATGATACCACTAGTGTTTAGTAGGGTCGTACACAGGGTACTTAAATGAACAACTAGGTGACTAGAAGGTTCAAGGCTTCTATAGGCTACAAGAGATCTATAGTGGTTATCTGGTTTGACAGCTTGAACTAAGTTATAGATAGACTTGTAAACCATGTTATGGATATCACAATTAAGTGCACAAAGGATGCAAGTTTCTCTATACGATCTAACCATAGTAAAGTAAGTAGATAAGACTAGAAATTCACTTGCATATAATTGTGGAAATGACAATGTTAAATAAAGAGAGCTATGAAGTAATGCATAAATTCATAAGTAAAGGTATTTTTAGGACAAATGAAATATGTTTTAATTAATAAATACATTTTAAAGCAAGGGTGCAAGATCATGCCTAATCTAATTTTAATCTAACTCTTTACTTTCAACACTATTGTTTCCTAATAATGCACATATATATATATATATATATATATATATATATATATATATATATATATATATATATATAGAGAGAGAGAGAGAGAGAGAGAGAGAGAGAGAGAGAGAGAGAGAGAGAGAGAGAGAGATTATTTATGTAAATTATATAGATTGTTGTGAGTATATAGGATCCTACTATGTAATGAAAAACATTTCCAATGCAATCATCACATATAACGGAATATATTTCAAGAAATGAATATATATTATTAACCACATATAAATGCATAAACTTTAGAAACTATCCTAGATAATTCCCTAAGCAAACTAAAACAATCGAACAAGCAAACCCTAGCATGTATACTATTATAAAGAAATAAGAATTTCACTTTTCATAGAAAAATACCCTCATATCAAGCTCAAAAAGAGTGTGAAGACTTTCTACTAATCTATTATCTAAGATAGGAATCAAGAGAGGAAGAGGATCAAGCTATGTGTGAGCTAAGTCTAGACTAAGAGCCAAAAGCTATGGAAGAGGTGAAGAAAAAATTGTCAATCTATGAGAGAGCCAATGGAAGGAGTATAAGAACATGTGCAATGGCTCCTTGAGGGAGCTAGGAGCAATAGATAAGATTTAATAACACTATATATATATCAATGTGGATCACTAAGATAAGTTGTAGTATGATAGGTTATCCCCTATCATAATGAAAGCTAAGTGTGTCAAGAAGAACCAAGAGAGATTCAAGGATGCAACCAAGATTTGAGTGTGATGATCAAGTAGGAAGATCAGAGTAAGAATATAGGAGATAATGAAGAGAGAAGCTCAAATGAATGAGAAAGTGGCATATATCTTAATCCTAATCTGCCAAAAGGCCAAAAATTAGATATTTCTAACCGTTTGGGCCCAAACAAGGTTTTTTTTTACACGTTCTACCTAGGCCAAAACCTAGGCCATGGATTTTGTAAAGGAAACATGTGGCGTAGGCCATGGGTTTCCTCCCTAAACCATGGTATGGGCCAAAAGGCCACATAGGGTGGTGAACAAGTCTCTGGAAGGGCCCTAAGAGGTGTTTAGAGAGCCTATTTGACACATAAAAGGTCTGAGATGTGTTAAGGATATATAGGGGATGAGACTATGGTGTGAGAAAGTTCACATGTGCCACTGTAATTTTAAAATATCGATCTTGATGTTGTTTTAATCTATGAAATAACAAAGTTTATTTGAGCAAATGTATATATATATATATATATACATATATATATATATATATACATATATATATATATATATACATATATATATATATATATATACATATATATATATATATATACATATATATATATATATATACATATATATATATATATATATATATATATATATATATATATATATATATTAATTTGTTACAAAGAATTAAAAAAAAATATTAATTAAACTAAAAATATGTTCACAAAGAAAATCATATATAGAAAACAACCTTGTGAACGTCTATTAAGATAATTCAAAAAGAAACATGAGAAGTCTTTTTTTTTTAAATTTTTTTATTGGTAACCAGTTTGTTTTTAATATGGGGGAACCTTCTAGACCCGTGAGAAGTAATGTCCCACCTAAAGAGTAAGTCATAAATCTTTGTTGAAAACATTTTATATTTTTACTGAATGATAGACGTTAGAGAAGAATAAACATCCTTTCCATTCCTTTATTCCTTTATTTTCATTATGAGATAAAACTCAATTTAAGATCAATGTAAATGATTTGACTAGGGATAATGAAATTGATGTAATTGACTTGATTTGGGGTAATGAGATTGATGTAATTAATTTGACTTGGTGTAAGATAGGCAATGTCTAAATTATTAAGACTTCCAATTGAAATGTGGACATCTTTCATTTTTTTACCTCCCTACCAATTGAAATAACATGAAATCAATGAAAACTTGACTTGATATAATTGATTGACTTGATTTAAGATAGGTAAATTCTAAATTATTAAGACTTCCAATTAAAATGTAGACGTCTTTCATTTTCAGGATCACTGCCAATTAAAATGTCGTGAAACCAATGAAGACTTGACTTAACCTAGTGTAAGATGGGCAAAGTCTTGCATTATTTAGACTTAACTTAGTGTAAGATGGGCAAAGTCTTGCATTATTTAGACTTGGACCATGTAATAAGAAACAATAGCTATTGATTATAACCTGACCTTTACTACACGCATGACCACAAAAGAAAGGTCGTTAGTCCAAGTTGCATTAGCTGGAAACTCGTCATGTCTTATCACTGCCCAATATTTGTTTGCTTATATGTATTCTCTCTCCCAAGCATTTAAGCCATGGAAAAAACTGCAGGCTTTGGCTTTGGCTTTGACTAGGTTAAGAACTTGTTTAACACGTATGTGTTGACATATATACATAAGGTCGATAATGGAGGCAAAATAATTGTGAGGATCAAGCTAATGACGTATATACATACATCTAATGAATGAAAGCTTGGATTCCTTCAACCTTTGGATTTTTAGTCTTGTTCTTTATTTACTAAGAATTTTATATTTTATAGTAAGTGTTATGAAATGATGATTAGCTTTATGATCACTAAATGGTTATCATTCTAAATAGGCATACCTTCTATAGTGTGGACCGTACTTATATTTATTTTAAAGGGACACTTGCATTCATATGTGGAAAAGATTATAAAGTTTGCGTATTTATTTTTGATTGACTGATCACATTTTACTGTGGTGACATAAAACGTTTATATGTTGAGTCAATACTTATATTATTATTTGAATGTATTATTATATTTATTATTAATCAAGAATAAAATAATATAATGATGGTTATAATAATATTATTATTCATTAATTTATATAGTCCAATTTCATGTTGGAGAGAAGATACGGATTATAATTAAAAAAATTGTCGGTTATGTACGAAAACCCAAAGATCATAAGTTTATATCAAAAAATATAAAAAACACAAATCTTCATGGGCATGCCGCATCCTTAGAAGGAGGTCGAGGTGGATCATCCTTGGGCCAATGACAGACTTCCCACACTATGACAAAGGACTCTAATCCCCCTCACACCTCCCTTCCCCCCACCTTCCACTGAGGAGGAATGGAGAAACAACTATGGTTGTGAGAGTAGCTCGAGTTGCACCTATGTAGTAGAGGAGGGTAGACATGAGGTGTTTGATATGAAGGGGGACATGTTATAATATAAGGAAAAATCTCCCAATGGTTGAGAAACACCTATAAGTGTTGAAATTTGATTTTATATTCTCAGCGAAACCTAGGATTTGCACAAGAGCTAAAGAGACAACAATCACCCTTTTTCATTCACTTAAAACTATGAAGATCATGGTTCTTCATTGTTAAAAATAAATGAATTCATAAATTTTCTTAGGTGAAATAAATTTAGAGAATATATTAATGAATATTTTCAATTATAAGAAATATTCACCAAACAATGATTTTGGGTTTTGTAGAAGATAAAAGAGTCTTTAGTGTATTATCTTTTGTTAAATTGAAACTTTGTAATAGATTGGATGGAAATCTAAAGACCTATTTGAGATTGTGTGTTTTGCGTTATCCAGTAGATGTGTTTCCCTATGATAGAGCACTTCAAATTTCAAATTCCCTCAGTCAAGGAAGAGGAGTTATTAATATAATAAATGACAAAACTAATCCAAATATTGAGATTGTATATGTGTCAGATACAGTACATACAAATGATAATTACAAAGAATGGCCTACTCCAAAAAGTATTTTAGTTTCCTGAATTTTAGTGTGTGTTTCAACTTCCAAATTTTGCAATTGAACTTTTATATTATCATTTTTATTGGAAATCACTGAAACATTGTTATCATATAAATTTCAAGACTTCATAAATTACATTATTTTATTATTTTAAAATAGTTTTGTTATAATGCAATTGTCTAAAATTTATGTTTTATTACATAATATATTTAAGTTATATGTATGGAAAATATTTATTTTACACTTTGTTTTTTATATGAAGTGATTGTTTCATGTGGTTGTGAGATGAATTATGCTCTTATAACTATACATATTAAGTAGTTAATTTATAATATAAAATGAAACTTGTCTTTAATAAAATGAACTAAATAAAGAAGAAAATAGACACACATTTAAACTTTCAATTTTCATTTACAATATAAACTTTTTTGTGTCGACATTATATATATATATATATATATATATATATATATATATATATATATATATATATATATATATATATATATATATATATATATATATATATATATATATATATATATATATATATAAAATTAAAATCAACTCTCAATAGTTTAGTTAATTTGGATATTCCATAAATGTATTAGAGAGAAAGATACATGTAGTGAATAAACATCATTCAATATGAGGAGTTCTAGTTTTTTGTTGAGAAGCGGATGATGTTGTCTCAACTTCCCTTTTCCTTGAATCAGATTCTAAGACACCTTCTAGAACAATATCCCAAGTTGCAGCATTAATATTTGTAATTATTTTCCTTTCATCATGCATTGAATCTCTTGTTGATAGTATAAAGGGATCTGCATCTATTTTTTTTAATAAGAACTTCGAGATCCATGCCATGTTCTTTGATGATTCTCCTTAGTGTATTATTCTATTTGTTTACTAGCACAATTTTTTTGTTCCATGCAATTGTTGCATTTAAGCTTTTCAATGATTTTTTTAGATGAATATTAAGTATTTTTGCTTCATTCTTTAGGTTGTCATATTTTGACTACACTTTGGAAAAGAAAATGGATTAGATAAAATTTACAAAAGTGTGGTTAAATTTTTTAAAACGCTTATTACTTACCAAAGTTTTATCTCTCTACATTTGCAACACAATAAAGGTTTCAATCTCTTACCCATTTGTTCTAGTATGACTTTGCCTCTGTATTGAAATCTTCCAATCTATTTATCATAACATCTAAAACACTATCATTAATGGGATTTATCACTGTCATTGATCCTGATTCAACTTGGTTCACTAAGATGTCAATTTTGGAGGGATAATTTTGAGCCAAATAATATAAAAAATATCTTTGTGAATGGTTATGATAACACTCATTAATTTCCTTTACCAGAGCCTTGCCCTGATTCTCTCATTGTTTCAATACTTTCAAATCAATTTGTACTATATCATCTAGCAAAGCAAACACATTATCTACAACAAGATTATTTAGTAGAAAGGATGTCAATTTGTCAAAATATTGTTCCTCATTATTGTGTTGCTAAGGTGGTGAACTAGATGAACCACCTCCACCTATTATTTTAGGAGTCTAGAATTGAGATCCCTAAATAATATTATGTGCAAAAAATATATCTAGAGGAATCAAATAAATACCCTTAAGGAAAACATCATCAAGATCAATATTTTAAAAAATTATAGTGGCACCTATTGTAATATACACTCCACCCATAGAAAAATTGGAGAAATCTGATTTTGTTATATGTATTATTCCCCTACTACCTATTGGCATTTCTAAATTATTCCCTCTAGTCTGTATAGTTTGGGGTGATGGTGATGGTGGCATATTACCTCTTAAGAAACGTTGCCCTACAATATGAAATGCCATCACAAATCAATAAACAAACTTCACCAAAATTTAAACTAAGTTTAAAAAGTTAAACTAAAGGTTAGAGATATTAGAACTAAGATCCATAATTTGAGTTGTTGACATGTTTTGTGGTGGTGGATGTGTTGTACGTGAAGGTGAAGCTTCATTTTCTACCAAAAAATCAAAAATTCAATTTAACATGTTGAAGTTCATGTAGTTTAATAGATAACATAATTATAAACATGAAGTCAAATACCTTGCACTAAAGGAAAATGTTAATCAGGTTGATGGAAAATGTTGCTAATGTCCGATGCCATTGTGAAATTAAATGAAACATTAATAATGCCAAAAAATTATTTTTGTTGCTACATCCAATTTAAATAAAATTTTAAAATCTTAAAACTTAGATTTAGGGATGTGATTAAGGGCCCTAGCTAACATGCAGTATTAGGTGAGATAGATATTTACATCTTTTTTCTTGTCAATGGTGTTATCACACTATAATATGTGTCATCACTCCTATCTGAATGAGAATCCCTAGATCCCTCAATGACCTAGTATTTTTTCAGTGTAGCTTTTATTTTTGATTGAGAAATTAATTATATTATTTGTTACAAGGATAAAAATTAATTTGAATTGTAATAAACAAATAAAATGAGAATTTTATGACTTAAAAGTAAACTTCAAACGTATCTCCAGGTCAATAAGGGCCACAATTAGATTTCATTTTTTCATGTAAGATAGTTGGTATAGTTGTTCCCTTCAGCTCATGATACAACTCATAATACAACTCATAGTATAAACCCAAAATATAATTAAAAATGAAAATTATATAAGTGTCACTTTGAAAAGCAAAATACAAATCATTTATTATCTTATTATAAATGAATGTACACTAATAAAATTGTTGTCCAGTAAGACAATGAGTAATGTATGCTAGATCCCAAAAGGGTATGTCTATAAGTCTTCCTTGTAAAACAATCCTCACCTAGAAATATTTAGAGGGATTATATAAATGGGTTTGTTATATTTTGAATTGAAATTCCCCTTTTTTGAATGATTAGGGGTGATTATAATGCAAACAAAAAATTAATTACAAACTATGACATTTACTTTCAAAATTCATACATAAAACATTGAATATTAATTAATGAAAAGAACATTACATTATAAGGTAGATGTATCAATAAAAAAGTGATTTTATAGATATATTTCATCATCCTCAGACAATAACTTTCATTGATACAGGTTTGACTTTTCTATGTGTTATCCTTGACAAACCCTCGATGTCTAAAGGTGAGGTGCCAAATGCAAGTTTTTGAGAGCTGAGGGCACAAGAAAACTCTTTAGATGCAAGGTTGTGATTGGACACAAGAATTTTAAAAAACTTCATGTCCATCTCATAATGGGGAATGTAAATAAGTTCTATTAAACAACATATGTCTATCTAGTCACTATAAGATTTCTCATGTTCTAGCAACCTCAATATTTTTCAGCAAATAAGATTTATGTAAACAAATTTGTAAATGGGGGTAGAAGATACAGGGTGGGAAGCCATTTATGAAATTTAATTTAGAGGATGATATTTAGTGTAGAAGATGAGATTGAGGTTCAAACTCAACAAATGAGATAAATCAACAAATATAAGGGGCTAGGGATATATGTAGGCATTTACCATGAATTTTGAGCATCATCCATAGGATTTATATTTCATCAAGATAGATTGGATGTCATAAAAGAACTCTAGATGATGTTTAGACAATGTGGACAGTGACCAGACAACCTAGACACCATCCACAGGCTCTAGATGACATCCACAAGGTCTAGACAATGTCTACAGGATATGGTAACCATCTATATCATATGGATGGAATTTATGGGGTTTGTATGATAGCCATAAAGTCTGGGCACTGTCCATAGACTTTGGACATTGTCCATAGACCTTAGACATCATCCACATGTTATAAACTCCCTTTAGAGACCATGGACACCATCCACAGAATCTAGACATTATTCATAGGGCAATGCATAGGATTCACCTTCCTGACAAAACTAATTTCCCTTCATTTTGACTTGATTTTTAAATTGACTTTTTGATATTTTCCAAAACATTACACAGGGATTTTTTTTGGGGCCCTTAAAAAACCCTAACTCTTGACACAAAATGTTTAACACTAAAAACAAAAGAAGAAAGGGAGAGAGGGAAGACATGAATAAAATTTATAAATGTGTCAATAACATCTAGATTACATCAATAATCAAAAAGTATAGAAACACCTTAAAAGAATATAATTTAACAACTAATATTTTTGTGTTGTGTACACTGTAAATTATAGTAGAAAAATTTGTTGCCTCCCTACTATCCCTCACTAGGCCAATGGCATCATTCATGTCCTTTATATATGTTGGTTTTAAATCTATGAAATAACATATATATTATTCTAAGAAATGTATATATATTTTATTTTGTCAATATAAATTCATTAAAAAGTAGTAATAAAACATTAATTAAAACTAAATTCATCTAAATTTTAATAACTAAAAAATGAAAAAATATGGTACCTCTAAGATGGGCACACCCTAACCATTAAATAACTCATGAGCATGGGTTACACTCCTTCAAAAATTGTAGGTCCTATGTGTTGTCCCCAAAAATGAGTGACATTTTTGGGACAACCTATGAACTATTTTGGTTCAGCAGACCAAAATCCTTTCTCCCCTTTTAAAAATTGTTCTAAGCATTCAAGTTCTTCATTTTCCAAAGCTTTTCCAGAAATCTACAGACTCAACATGCTTGAAATCAACAAGTTCAATAGGTTCAAAGGCTTCTGTAGGTGAGTTCAATCAAAAGAACCAGTTTCTAACACTTAGTCATTTTCAGGATTGGTTCGATACCTTTGTTCAACCAAAAGAATTCAATCGGCAAGCTTCTAAGCAAGGATTGAACCATTGAACCATTGAACCTTGAACCAAAAAGGTTCAAGGTTTCAATGGGTTCAAGGCTCAACGTCGTCAGCAAGAGTTGAGCGCGTTTGTCAAGTTCAAATTTCAACCACTTCAAAGTTCAATGGCTTCAAAACACTTAACAAAAAATAAAGGCTTGGACCATTGAACTGTTTAACCTTGAACCACTTTGGTTCAACGGTTCAATGGGTTCAATGCGCTTGGTTCAAAAGATCAAAAAGACTTAGCCAAATAATGAAGAATGAACCGATTGAACCATTGAACCAAAGTTGGTTCAACCGGTCAGTTCAATCGGTAGGTTCAAGGGGCTGCCCCAAAGCTGAAGGAACAAATGCCCTTGTGGAGGGCAAGAAACATTGGTTCAAGGGTCAAAGAGAAGACAAAAAAGATAGAATTCCTTCATATTTGTTCAAAGGCTGATAGGGAACATTTCCTTCAGACTTTTTGTTCGGAGGAAATTATTGAGTAAAAGAGGCTGAAAGAATTCTTTCGAAAGTATTTTCTGTGGGAAAATAACTAAGGCAAAAATTCCTTCAGACTTTTTGTCTGAAGGAATTCACTCAGGAAGAAAGCCTGAATAAATTGAAAAGAACAAACGGCTAAGTAACAAAAGCTTTCCTTTAGAATTTTTTTCTGAAGGAAAAGCTCGAAAGCTAAAAGCCCACTGAAGAAGCAAGAACCTGCTGGGGAAGTTAAAGCCCGAAGGCCACTCAAAAAATCTCGAAGGGTAGGTACCCTTGCGGGGGGTGCTTGACAATAGAGAAAGGACCATTTTAAAAGCCCGAAGGGACACCTTCCCTTCGAGGCATCCCAAGGGCTGAATGAAGATGCAAAAAAGAGCCTTCAAAGACTTAGAAAAAGAAGGATTTCAAAGAACAAGGATTGAACCGTTGAACCTTAAATCAAATGGTTCAACAAGTTCAACTGGTTCAACATTTTAGGGCCTCAAAGGGACTTATAAAGATAAAGGAAGCAAAGATTGAATGGGACAAGAATGAACCAATGAATCGATTGAACCTTGAACCGAAAGAGTTCAAAGTTCAATGGTTCATAGGTTTAAAGGTAGCCTTAATCGAAGAAAGAAGCAACAAACAGGTGGTTCAACGGATGGTTCAACCAAGGAGTAGAAAAGTGATTGAACTAAGAAGCGATGGAACAAAAGAGATAGAATGAATCGATGAACTAATGAACCAATGTACTTTTAGCGAGTTCAAAGGTTCAAGGTTCAACATGGTTCAAGCGGCTAGTGACCATTGAGGGTCCCGCAGACGTCAAATTTAAAGTAAGGGAATATCCATGGAAATTCAAATAGAGCATGGAATTTAAAGGAAGAACCAAGTGACTGGCTGAAAAGAGAGCCTGAAGGCTCAAATTGCTATAAGAGAGAGAAGATCAATGTAAAAGATTAGGAATATCTTCAAAGGAGTTATTTCTAGTAGGTGAAACAGTGGATCAAGTAGACTTCTGAGCACACCAAATCAAGGACGCAGCCTATTTTTCTTCCAAGAAGTAATGACAAATTGGACAGCTATGTAGACATCAAAAAAAGGACCAAACAATCCATACCAAGGAAGAGACATATTAGATGAATGGACATGCCATAGTTAAGGCAATGCACTGTTCCTAGCATGGCCCTCCAAATAGAACTGAGGGTACATTAAAAGCATTGACTGAACGTGGGTTGTCTCATGGAAAAGAGTGCCAAGCCTTGCTTGATAGCTATACATCATAATTTCTCTCATTATGCAAAAGGAGACTTTTCATTTTACAGGAATGAAACTCTGCCTAATTGAAAGGAGAATACTGAGACTTTGAGCTCATATTGTTGTTCATTTCATTTTATCTGAACGAGAAAGCAAGTTGTTTGCAGACTTTGTGCTGTTTTAGCTTGTATCATTTTAGGAGATTATTCTTATGTCTGTCTTTTGAAAGTGTTCTTGTTTATTTAATTTAGCAAGCAAAACTAGTGAAATTAATTAGGAAGGTGTCTTGAAGCCAAATGTGGAAAGACTTTGCGCTTTCACAATTGTTTTTAGTGTGTGTTTTTCTTTTCTTTCTGTGTTGAAGATTCTGGGATGACTTTGTGCCCTCATTATCCTCTGTGTTTCACTCTTTGGGTAGTTGAGGTGGAGACTTTGTGTTCCATTTCATCCTGTTGGTTCCTATCCTTTGTTACCAGGTCTTTGTCACTACCTGAAAGAGCTCCTGTTGTTTCCTGCAAGAACACTTCTGAAAGAAGAGAAGTGCCTTCAGTATCTTCACTAGGATTTTCTCCTTTGATTGTGAACATCATCTCTGTTATTTTATGCATATATTTATAGTATATATATATTTCCAGTATATATATATTTATGCATATATATTTATAGTGTATAGGATTTTCTCCAGTGCCTTCAGTGTTATTTTATGCATATATTTATAGTATATATAGCTCTTACATATTTATAGGGAACCTCCCCTTGATGAGAGGAGAGATTTATCCACCTTTGATATAGTAAACATGCACACTAAGCCGACCAATCTCCTTTGTTGTGGATGATAAGACCTATTTTGTTCAATCAGACAGCTGACTGGAAAAAAATTCACCCAATAGTCTTTTTGGCAACTCCACTAGGGAAGAGTGCGTAGTTTGAAGTCTCAAGCTTCAAGCTGAAGTAGATCCTGATCTTTTCTATTTTTATTCTACAATATGGCAACTCCACATTATATCAAAAGCCATAAATCTCAAGGTGTTGTTGACCCTACTTTTGAGTTGGTGTAGCAGAGTAATTTTGATTTATTTCCTCCACAACCTCACCTTCAACGAACTAGGAGTCTTCCTCCTATCAGGTCACCACTACAAGGCAGAGCCTCTTTTTCTGCTGCTAGCAGAGCTTTGCCTATCCATACTCCACCCAAATTTGTGATCCCACTTCTACATAATCAAATCATGGCTCAAGGCCCTTGGAGTAACTCTTTTGGTCCACTAAATTTGACCCCACCTCTACATGAGCTTCCACACAGTTCAAGGAAGAATTTCCCCAAATTTTTTGGTGATGGAAAAGTTCACCCTGATGATCATATTGCTGCCTTCAACATAGCCTGTGGTGTAATAGGTGTGGAGTATGAAGACATAGTAGTCAGACTATTCATAGAAACACTACAAGGCGTTGCTGCAGACTGGTTCTACCATCTACAAGCTCGATCAGTGACTGATTGGGACACTCTTAAAGATAAATTTGAAGCCAGGTTCAAGCCTGTAGAAGATGCGCATGCCTTGCTAGCCCAACTCACACAGATGAAGAAGGAGCCCCATGAACCTATGAGGGACTTCATTTCCAGGTTCAACAAGCTGAGGCACAGGATTCCCATGATCACCCAGTCGACACCTCAGAATCTCAAATGTTTCTTCATCGACTCACAGATGCCTGAAGTGAGTTTTTTACTGAGATGGGCTAGACATATAAACCTTGCTACTTCTCAAGACTTGGCTAATGAGGTAGAATATGACCTTATCTTGGCAGAAAAGATAAGGAGAGATCCTAACAGAGGTAAATCCTCTTCATCTTTAGAATACCCACCTATAGCCACCACTGACCCAATGGTGCAAATGCTAGAAAATGAAGTGCTATCTCTCAGAAAGCAAATAGTGCAAGGGATGTCATCTGCTCCTGCATATAGAGATATGCCAAGGAGGAAATTTTAGAATCAGGCGTACCAAGGCCATGCTATCAAAAATCAAAGATAGCTAAATCACCTTCCTCCTCCACAGAGGAACCTTGCCCTCGAAACACCTCCAACCAACTTAGCAGTTGCATACCTTGAAGCTGAATCAAATTTCTCATTCCAGCCTGAGTTGAATCTTGAAGATGACTCTAATATCTTCACTAAAGATGAAGAAGAATTAGCTAGTGACTCCAACATTGGCTTCCTGAACTACCGGGATGAACCCAAAAGTGAAGGCAATGTAGCTAATGGATCATATGTTGTATTCACCTGATCCATGAATCAATCAACTCAATCAGATGATAAGGAGATAACAGAGGAGCGACCTCAGCTAGCAGTTTCAATTGCTAAGCGGGGGTCCACTCTTCCTTTCTAGCCAAAGGACCCAGTGATCACAAGAAAGGTAAGTACCTCAAATACCCCTATTCCTTCTACTTCAAATTTGTAGTCTAGTCCTCCCCATTCCAAAAATCAAAAAGATGAATTCCCATCCTCTACTCCTGGCTCATTCTAGGCATTTGACATAATTGACCATATAAAGAAAACCAAAATTCAAATGTCTGAATTTGAATTTTTGTAGTCCCATCCTGAGCAATTAGATAAATTGGTTTAGTGTGTGAAGAACCAAAACACCCTTGTAGGACAAGATATTCCCAAGGTGACTCATGATTCCCCCAAGAATGCACCCACTAGGAAAAACCTTGTCATTACTCCCCTTACTGCTCCTGGTAGGACTGAACCTTTCTATGTCTCGTTGCTGATAAATGGACATTAGATGAACAACTGCATCATTGCTTCTAGAGCCTCAAATAATGTTATGCCTGCCAAAGTGGTTGAATCCCTTGGCCTTTCACTGACCAAAAAATTTGGGAGATGTTTCTCCATGGAAAACAAGTAAGTACCACTGCTAGGGAAAATTAAGGATGCCCAATTTGCATTTGCAGCCTTTCCAGACAAAAGAATCAAGATGACCGTCTTGGTGGCTGACGTCCTAGTGTCATATGACATCTTTCTTGGGTAGAATTTCTGCAGGGATGTCAGTGGTGAATTGAGCATGGACTTATTCGAGGTGAGGATTCTAGTCAAAGGTGTTATGAAGAGGCTACTCCCTGAGAAGGAAGCAAAATACGTGGTTACCTAGACCTCGGCACCTGAAGCTCAAATTCTATTTGAGTCTTCAGGCATGGGTAACTAATTTCTATCCACAGATGAAGTTCATGAAATGCCTATTGAAACTCTTCAAGGTGACAACCTGAAGATTAGTTTAGCTAGAATAGTAGAAGAATTGGCAGAGCACAATGCAAGTGTAGAAGAATCTCCCCCTCTGAATGAATAAAAATCCAAAGAAAAATTAGTGTTTGATGAGGTATGGATTCTTGAATTTGATGGTAGCTGCTCCTCCAATGGTTCAAGAGCTATAGTTGTGCCGATATCTCCTCAAGGAGATATTTTCCCTTCATCCTACAAGTTGCAGTTTAGCAACACTAATAACATAGCTGAATATGAATCTCTATTGCTTAGATTGAAGGCTGCTCGAGACCAAGGCATCAAACTCCTTCATGCTAAAGGAGATGCTAAACTGGTGGTTTGTCAGGTAAAAAACCTATATCAAACCAAGAACCAAAGATTGCACCACTACCACAACCTAGTCTAGGACCAAATTGAAAGCTTTGATACTTTCAACATCTCTACCATTCCTAGAGAATCAATGATCAAGCTAATGCACTGGCTGTCTCAGCTACTCTCTTGGTCCCCCACTCAGACTTCAAAGGAGATAGGTACACTATTGAGTTGGTATTTCAACCTAGTGTACCTGATAATGCCAGTCATTGGCAAGTGTTCAACAATGATAATCAAATCATTGCCTTCCTAGAGCAAAAGGATAGCTTTGAACGGCTACATTTTGAAGGTAGTGAACCTCAAAAGTGTGAGACAACTCCTGAATCAAATATAGATGTAGGTGAGGAGTTCCTACAACTTAAAGGGAATAAGATTCCCAAAGGCCTGGTTTCCCTTGAGAAACTATTTGACAAACATGACATATTTGTCAAATAATAACAAACAGATTCAAGCTCCTCCCAGGAGTTTGATCAAGTAAGTCTAGGTACCAAGGGTGATCCCAAGATGGTGAACATTGGGAAATGTTGCATTCCTGAAGAGAAATTCAAGTTCACTAATATGCTTAACTAGTACATGGATGTCTTAGCATACTCCTATTATGACCTGAAGTCACTTAGGCCTGATGAAATTTGACATGACATTCCTCTCAAGGCTGATTCAACACCCTACAGGCAAAAGTCTAGGCAGTATAATATGAAAATATCAGGTACCATTTTGTCTGAGATACAAAAAATTATAAATGTTAGGATCATCGTCCCAATCCATCATTCCACATGGATTGAAAACATAGTGCTTGTAAGGAAGAAGAATGATGAAATTTACCTCTATGTGGATTTTAGAAATTTGAATCAGTCATCCTTGAAGGATAACTATCCTTTACCAATCATGGATCAAGTGCTTCAGACAGTGATTGGTTCAAAGATGTTATCAATGCTAGATGACTTCTTAGGATATAATCAGGTCAAAGTTGGTGAGGCAAACTAGCATAAGACTACTTTCACCACACCTTGGGGCACGTTCGCATATAAAAGGATGCCTTTTAGTTTGATAAATGCTAGCGCCACCTTTCAAAGAGCCATGGACCTTGCCTTCAAAGATGAAATGGGTAAGTTCATCATATTTTATCTTGATGACTTGAACTGTCTTTTCTAAGCATCACCCAGATCATATATGCCACTTGCAACAAGTGTTAGAACGCTGCCACCAAAATGGCATTTCCTTAAACCCCAAAAAATTAGTTTTTGGAGTAACAGAGGGGAAAGTTCTCAGACACATCATGTCCAAAGGAGGCATAAGATTGACTCAGACAGAGTCAAGTCTATCCAAGAGCTTACCTTGCCCACAAGTAAGACTGTTGTTCACTCTTTCTTTGGAAAGGTGAATTTCTTACGGAGGTTCATCCCCGAGTTTGCTGAGAAGACTAGGCACATTGTAAACATGATGAAAAATAAGGCCACCTTCAGCTGGACCAAAGAAGGCAAGTCAACATATGAGGATATCAAGACTGTCATTGCCCATGCCCCATTTTTGGTTTGTCCAGATTATACGAAGGATTTCCTCATGTATAGTTATGCTTCTGAACACACACTTTCAGCCATCCTGGTTCAACAGAATGAAGAAGGTGTGGAATCTCCCATTTCCTTCATGAGTTTTCCTCTCAAAGCTCATGAGCTGAAGTATTCAAACATGGAGAAGCATGCTTATGTGGTGGTTAAGGCAGTGAAACATTTCCATTTCTACATCCTCAATTCATGAGTTACTGCTCTAGTTCCTGATACCATGGTCAAATCTATATTAACTCATCAGGAGTTTAGGATCGAAAGAGGCAATTGGATTGCAAAGATCCAAGAGTTTTATTTGGTCATCAAGACAACAAAGCTAGTATGGGGAAAGGGCCTATGCCAGTTGATTGCTAACAACAAACCAAAAGAAGTAAGACATGAAGAAGTAGAGGTGGAAGAAAAACCAACAGTCATCTTTGTCTCCACCACAAATGAGTGGTATTCAAGTATTACTCATTCCTTACTTATGGTGAGTGTCCTACTCACCTATCTTATAAAGAAAGGAGAACTATCAAGCTGAAAGCTGCTCATTTTGTCCTTTATGGACAATGGCCTATATAAGAGGAGCCTTGATGGAGTGTTCCTTTGCTGCATGGACAAGGAGCAGCAAAGCCAACTTTTGAAATCCTTTC
The DNA here is from genome assembly GCA_037957365.1 of Torreya grandis. Taxonomy (NCBI): domain Eukaryota; kingdom Viridiplantae; phylum Streptophyta; class Pinopsida; order Cupressales; family Taxaceae; genus Torreya; species Torreya grandis. The sequence goes on from JARHVA010001328.1 coordinate 3,599,404, forward strand.
ACAATCTAGCCTATGGAGGACATTTTTCTGCACCTGTGATTACCCATAAAATTTTGTAAGCTAAGTATTATTGGCCAACTCTCTTTCAAGATGCATACAAGTGGGTTAGGAAATGTGAACTATGCCAGTAGTTTGTCAGAAGACCCAAGTTAGCTGCCCTGCCTCTCAAGCCAATGATCATAAAGGAAACATTCCAGCAATGGGGAATTGATTTTATTAGAGATATAAACCCATCTTCAAGTGATGGACATGATTATATCCTCACAACAACATATTACTTCACCAAGTGGGTGGAATCTATTCCAACCAAACATGCTACTTCAGAAGTAGTGTGTAATTTCTTCAAAGAGAACATCATTTCCAGGTTTGGGGTCCAAACCAAGATTATCATTGACAATGTAGCTTGTTTCACTTCCCAAGCGATTACTCAATTATATTTCTACTATGAGATTACACTCTCCCACTCTTCTGATTACTTTCCACAAGGGAATGAACAAGCTGAATCAAGCAATAAGAACCTAGTGACTATCATCAAGAAGCTGGTGGATGACAACCAAAGGACATGGCATAAAACATTGGTTGATGCTCTATGGGCAAATCAAATTACACCAAAGAGAGCAATTGCTATGTCTCCTTTCCAACTTATTTATGGTATCAATGCTGAGATACCAATCACCTTGGAATTGCTAGCATTGAAATTGGCTAAGGCAGTTGAAGATCAAACATATGAAAGCCCCCTTGATAAGAGGATCATGTGCCTGACTGAGCTGGATGAGTAGAGAACTACGGTGGTGGACCGAATTGCTGCCCATCAAAGTCTGGTGAAGAAGCTCTTCGACCAGAAGGCAAAGAACCATGATTTCTAGGTTGGAAATCAAGTCATGTTGTGGGACAAAAGGAGAGAGCCAAAGGGGATGCATGGAAAGTTTGATTCTCTTTGGAGAGGCCCATTTATGATCCACTAGCTCAATGGTGAGAATAACTTCCTTTTGAAATATCAAGATGGCATGCTCTTTACTCTGCCTCACAATGGGTAGCATCTGAAGCACTTCAATTCCTGAAGTGTCAGATAAGTTCACCTATACATATGTATATTTGTATAGTCTTTCTTTCTACTTTGTGTTGTTCATTTTCATTTTTTGGAGCCTTTCTTTTTAGGTAGCATGACTCCATATCCCAATGGCATACTTCAAGGCACTGGAGATTCTAGTTTTTACTCCCCTCAGATGTTCCAAGTTTTCAACTGAAGGAATTTACCCAACTGGAGCAAGTTGTTGTCCCCAAAAATGAGTGACATTTTTTGGACAACCTATGAGCTATTTTGGTTCAGCAGACCAAAATCCTCTCTCCCCTTTTAAAAATTATTCTAAACATTCAAGTTCTTCATTTTTCAAAGCTTTTCTAGAAATCTACGGACTCAACATGCTTGAAATCAACGAGTTCAACAGGTTCAAAGGCTTTTATAGGTGAGTTCAATCAAAAGAACCAGTTTCCAACACTTAGTCAATTTCCAAGATTAGTTCTGATACCTTGGTTCAACCAAAAGAATTCAATCGGCAAGCTTCTAATCAAGGATTGAACCACTGAATCATTGAACCTTGAACCAAAAATATTCAAGGGTTCAATGGGTTCAAGGTTCAACATCGTCGGCAAGAGGTGAGCGCATTTGTCAAGTTCAAAGTTTAACCACTTCAAAGTTCCATGGCTTCAAAACACTTAACAAAAAACAAAGGCTTGAACCATTAAACCATTGAACCTTGAACCACTTTGGTTCAACGGTTCAACGGGTTCAACAACCAATTGGTTCAACGCGCTTGGTTCAAAAGATCAAAAAGACTTAGCCAAATAATGAAGAATGAATTGATTGAACCATTTAACCGTTAAACCAAAGCTGGTTCAACTGGTTGGTTCAATCGGTAAGTTCAAGGGTCTGCCCTAAAGCTGAAGGAACAAATGCCCTTGTGGAGGGCAAGCAACATTGATTCAAGGGTCAAAGAGAAGACAAAAAAGATAGAATTCCTTCAGATTTGTTCAAAGGCCAATAGGGAACATTTCCTTCAGACTTTTTATCCAAAGGAAATTATTAAGTAAAAGAGGCTGAAAGAATTCTTTCAGAAGTATTTTCTGCGAGAAAATGACTAAGGCAAAAATTCCTTCAGACTTTTTGTCTGAAGGAATTCACTCGGGAAGAAAGCCCAAATAAATTGAAAAGAACAAACGGGTAAGTAATAGAAGCTTTCCTTCAAACTTTTTGTTTGAAGGAAAAGCCCGAAAGCCAAAAGCTTGTGAAGAAGCAAGAACTCATCAGGGAAGTTAAAGCCCAAAGGCCACCCTAAAAATCTTGAAGGGTAGGTACCCTTGCGGGGGGCGCTTGATGACAAAGAAAGGACCATTTTAAAATCCTGAAGGGACACCTTCCCTTCGAGGCATCCCAAGGGCTGAATGAAGATGCAAAAAAGAGCCTTCAAAGACTTAGACAAAGAAATATTTCAAAGAAAAAGGATTGAATCGTTGAACCTTAAATCAAATGGTTCAGCTGGTTCAACTAGTTCGAAGGTTTAACATTTCAGGGCCTCAAAGGGACTTAGAAAGATAAAGGAAGCAATGATTGAACATGATAAGGATGAACCAATGAACTGATTAAACCTTGAACTGAAAGAGTTCAAATTTCAATGGTTCATAGGTTCAAAGGTTCAAAGGCAGCCTCAGTCGAAGAAAGAAGCAACAAATAGGTGGTTCAAGGGATGGTTCAACTAAGGAGCAGGAAAGTGATTAAACCAAGAAGCGATGGAACAAAAGAGACAGAATGAACTGATGAAACAATGAACCAATGTACTTTTAGTGGATTCAAAGGTTCAAGGTTCAACATGGTTTAAGCAGCTAGTGACCATTGACGGCCCCACAAACGTCAAATTTAAAGTAAGGGAATATCCGTGGAAATTCAAATAGAGCACAAAATTTAAATGAAGAACCAAGTGACTAGCTGAAAAGAGAGCTCAAAGGCTCAAATTTCTATAGGAGAGAGAAGATCAATGCAAAAGATCAAAAATATCTTCAAAGGAGTTATTTCCAATAGGTGAAATAGTGGATCAAGTAGACTTTTGAGCACACCAAATCAAGGACGCGACTTATTTTTCTTCCAAGAAGTAATGGCAAATTGGACAACTACACA